>JANAVB010021799.1:14836451-15057439 GCA_029216955.1 Iris pallida
ATCTTGCTTTTAGCAATGGTGATCTGATCACGCCAGCAAAGCAGTCTTTTTCTTCTTCATTCTTCTTCTTACTCTACTCCTCCACCTATCTGCTGTTACGTATCAGAAGCACGACGTTCAGTCGAAAACCTTCTAATTACGTTTGCTGCTGTCACGTATCGGAATCACGACTTTCAGTCAAAAACCTTCTAATTACGTTTGCTGTTGTCACGTATCGGAAGCACGACTTTTAGTCGAGAGGCTTCTAATTATGTTATCTCACAGAGTTTTTCATTTGAAATTTTGCCCAAAGAATAACAAAACTAATGGTAATATGACACAAAAAACTGAAAACTTAGAACTTGTGTACACTATTTTTTGTTCTTTATTATTTGTAATATTTATTGGAGCATGTTTTCTACATCTCTCCATTCTGTTATAACTTTCAGATACAAGTTTTGTTTTAATATTATAACTTTCAGGTGCAAGATAAGAAGGCTCTGCCCAAATAAAAAAGAACATATGTACATATTTTATTAAAAAAACTATTTGTATATGAGAGTTGCCTCCAAAGTAACCGAAGAAGCTCTAAACCGATATTTAGATATGGAAGCTAAGTAACGTCGTCTTGGTTAATGACCAAGCAATGCAACTGCATCGCGGGTTTGGGTTCGTCACTTCGATGAAGTAGATGCAATGGATCAATAATTGTTTACTATTAAGTACAGAGCCAAGTCTGTAGTGAAGGTGTACAAGTGCATAACCAAATCAATTCTTAAGTGATTCCACTCTGTGGAAAAAAAAAGGAAAAAAAGGATTGTCATGGTAGGAATTTGGATTAAGTGTTTGAATGTTGGGGATTTTAGAAACTGGTAGTTGTGAATTATAATGGATTAAAGTGATGGATGATATAGGAGAAATCTTGTTATAGTTTTGATTTCAGACGCAATTATATAAAATTTGAAAAAAAAAGGTTTTAGAGATATTGGAATCGAAAAAAATAGGATTTAGGGCTCGGTTCAGTTAGGGATTTGGAAGGATAATGGTAAGGTTGCGAATCATCCTACAACAGTAAGTGCAGTTAGACTGAAGCAAATAATTACTTTTGAGGTGTTGTAGAGAGGAGAGGGGAGGACAAGATAAGGGTTTATCTATTTTGCGGACACGGAGAAATGGTATGCCTATATCTGTATCCTCATAGTTTACGTGTTGTACGGTCTTAAGGTTATATACTTCATAGTTTAGGTGTTGTTGGCTCTTTGAGGAGAGGATAATATATGGGTTTGGATCTATTTACGGGCACAGAAAAATGGTATATCTATATCTGTACCCTTATCCATGTCTGTACTCGTGAAACATAGGGGACTATATATGTACCTATTTGAAATTCAAGAAGAGCTCTGTAAGTTGCGAGCTTCCAGCAGAGTATAGCAAGGCAGTTGGCTATGGAAGGTGGCCAATAATTTTCATGGGAGAAAGTTAATAAGATGACGCAAAGGGGAAGGCAGCAAGGATGCACACCATCTCTCCTGCAACTTCTTTATTGTTAATATGAACTTGCATCACTTCTACTCCGATGATGATTACGTAAAGCAAACAGTACTGATTCGTAAGCACTTTAGTTTCCTTCGATTTTCATGTCAAATTCGCCTTTATGCAGCATCACTATGGAGAATGTCCTATTTATTTGGCAATTGAACCTTGTTCATAATAACACTTGGGATTTATTTTTTGTTTATGGATGCACTTGTAAGCTGTTTTTTGTCCACTAGTGTACCTGTTGCACTGTGTAGAGTAGGTAGTTACCTAAGCTTTGAAGTATTTAAATTAAATCTGGTTCTGCATGTACAGTAAATTATCAAACCTTGTTATCATACTAATTTTTTGTTTTTTGAGTTTACAGAGGAAGATTTAGCTCTTACCTAGTTTATCCAAAATCCCACACATTCATATTCTATTAGTCATCATTCAACTGCAAATAAAGACTCTATATTAGAACCAAACCCTATGTTGTAGGAACACTGAAAAATGGTGTCTATGCCTGTATCGTGACAATCTATGTATTCCTATAACATAGGTGTACCTATATTAAAATGTCACTATTCCGTATTCTTATGTTGTCGTTTCCGTATCCATATTTGTATTCATGTAGCATAGGGGATTGAATGGTGATAGATGAGATAAAAGTTGAAAGAGGCCGATACATTTCATTTTGAGTTTATTTTGCTCGGTGTGTATGTTAATGAGTTATTATTCTCTCCATTATCTTGTAGTTGGAGAGAATGGTTTTACCACACACACATGTATGTATTCCCAGTGGCCATAGCCCGTTGGAAATGGAAGGGCACCCGATGTCACGACCCGCACCCACTTTTTGGACGCAAGCTCGTGAGCAAGCCAGCTACGTATCGAGCGGACTCCAGCCCGACTCGAATACATAAACGCTGTCAAGGCTATGGTATACTGCCAGATCATGGCAATGCAATCTATATCTCAATCCACAATAAGAATATAAAACACAAATGGACAATTATGGGTCATGGTCTGCAGCCCATTATCATATTGTCCGATAAGACTCTAAAGAAAATAACAAGTGTCTAAAACTGAATTAAGAAATAGGATATCTCATGATAAGGTATGAAAGCATGAGCGGATAATAAACACAATAACGATACCTGAATCCCGTAAGCGTATCATCACATCTGCCATCCTGAACTACTAGCTAACTCCATGCAATTGCTAAACCTGAAGAGATCATCAGGTCCTCAGGGGACATAGCAAGATACATAAAAATATGCCTATCTAGCAGTTTATCATGCAATAAAGAAAATATAGGAAATAAACAGGAAAATGCCAATCATCATGAAAATACGACTATACACGACTGGAAGAACCACTACGCATAAACGAACTGCTGGAGGAAAACAAGTGAAAATATGTCACGAGATCAATGGATACTCAAACCCTCGCCCCTAGTGTGGACTCACAGGTTTGAAACAATAGGCTATACTAACAATGACAGAAAAGTAATAAAATGATGTTACCAACTTGACAGAAAAGTTCTAAAAGGTTATACTCACCAATATCTCATTCCAAACATCATCCTTGTAGGTCTTGGGTACCAGTAGCCAACTTTTATACCTGATAGGCACATATGTCTTCACGTATTTACCAACTTGACTCTTGAAGTGAGTTATGTTGGGTCCAACTGCTTGTCCAAGATGATTAAATTCGATGCTCTTCTTAGATGTTGGCTTTTGATTGACTTTCGTTGATATGGGATCCTCTTCCCGCTGGTTAGATGTGTCAGCAACACTCGAAGACATTGTGCAATAAAAGAAAGTCTGTTTATTGATTCAAGGATATACAAGTAAATTAGTCATGTCATTTGAAAGTTGCATGCATAAAATAAAGTCATAGTACGTACACCACATTGTTTTAAGCAAAAAAATTATAATTTGACCACAACTTACATTCAATAAGGCACATAAAGAAGAAAGAAGTCTGGAGTACAAAAGACCATAATAGGACTTAGTTCAATCATCGAGCATCAACAAATTCCTTAAGTTGGGGTTGTCCTTCAAACAAAATTGGTAGTCAGTTGGAATGTCTATTGCGTCAACTTGTTTAGTTAACCTTTTTAGAGTATTTATAACCACATACCACCCATCAGTCTTTTGATCTTTGGAATAAAAAACCGATGTTGCTTCTTGAGCTAAAATGAACGGATCCTCCTCAACTCTTTCCTTATTCCTGAGCTTCTTCAAGTTTACCATCACTTGATTCCAAATTGGATCAGACTTACAACCATTTTTAGAATCCTCCACTTTAACCCAATCACAATAGAACACTGTTTCTTTGAAATCAAGATAGTCTAGCTCCAATATGTCTCTAATAATTCCATAAAAGGTCATCTTTTCTTCCTTTGGGTTCTTGTCTTTTCGACTTGAAACAAAATTTGAATATGCTTCCATAGATACCCCACTATCTTGTGTTACCAAGCATTCATCGGAAGAACTTGGTGCATATACAAAACCATTGACACGATATTTTTTGAATCGTGTAGCTCTATGTTGTGGACCATTGGCTAATCTCCATAATATTGTATTGGTTTGTGTAATACCTGTGGTTCTTATTACGTATCTCGGTATACGTGTACGTATTTAGAATCGTATTTGCATGTTTCCCTGCTTGATTTATTGGGAATTTCTTTGCTTGGTTCATCTCGATTCGATATGGCTTGTTGGCTTGGTTCGGTTTTGTTAAAGAACCAACCCACCTACCTACCACCACCAACACCATTTATTAACCCACTCCTCTCTCTCTCCTCATTAATTCTTTTCCATTACTTCTTCTTCTCCACCAAACTAAGAGAGTGGAGAGCTTAGTCAAGTGCAACTTGCTTCATGAAGAAACTCAAATTTTATCGTTCTATTTTCTTTCTCACAAGATTCTAAGACACTTTAGTACTTAGCATTTTAATTTCCATGGTTTATTTCATGTAGATCTAAGTTTGTTGTATTTTCAGATTTCTTGGGTTTTCATCTATCAAATGTTATTAATTTCAAGTTTTGAGTGTTCCAGGTTGTAGAAAATTTTATTCTACCCTATTTTGACCTATGGAAGTCCAAATTTGGACCTATAATAAAGGTTTTATGGAGCTTGAAAGCTATGGGTTCCATGGCCATCCTTCTCAGATTTTCGGAGAAGATGGGCACTCATTTACCCAGCCGCATAGATGAGTACCCATCTACTCACCCGCATGGGATTCTGTTCACCCAGCCGCATAGATGAGTACCCATCTACTCTGTCGCATGGGATTCTGTTTATCCAGCCGCATAGATGAGTATCCATTTACTCAGCCGCATGGAATTCTGTTCACCCAGCCGCATAGATGAGTACCCATCTACTCAGCCGCATGAGATTCTGTTCACCCAGCCGCATAGATGAGTACCCATCTACTCAGCCGCATGAGACTCATTCACCCAGCCACATATGGGTACCCATTTACTGCTACATAAGATCCTCATCTACTCAGCCACATGAGACTCATTCACCCAGCCGCATATGGGTACCCATTTACTGTCGCATAAGACCCTCATCTACCCAGTCGCATGAGACTCATTCACCCAGCGGCATGAGACCCCGTTCACCTTGCCGCATGAGACTCGTTTACCCAGCCGCATAGATGAGTACCCATCTACTCAGTCGTATGGGATTATGTTTACCCAGCTGCATAGATGAGTACCCATCTGCTGCCGCATGAGACCCCATCCACCCTTGGCCGTATAGTGCCTATTTTGGTTGTTATTCTTGTCCTATTTTGCTGATTTATGGTCAGAATTTCTCCCAACTCCCAACATGAAAGTTGTAGATCTTTTTCTTGGCTTCAAGAATATGTTACTAACTATTTATGCAAGTTTTCTCATTTATGATGATGTAAGGATAGAATACGATAGTGGCCTGTTAAGGCGCATTCTTAACCAGTAACAAGTAACATGACATGATAGTGGCCCGTCGTGGCGCACTCCTGACAGTGAACTTGACACGATATACTTGACATAATATAATTGACATGATATACCTGACATGATATTTTTCAAAATGCTGTTGCGACGGCTAACCTGACATGACAAGTATGAATGACCTGGACATCGTGGACGATTATGCTTATACAAATAAATCCGTCTTGTCTTGCATCATGTCTAGGATGGGGACCCCTGACTACCACGGTCAGGGGTACCCACTGAAATTGACTAAGGCTAACAACTAAAATAATCTATTAGTCATGAAGAGATTTCCCAGCTACAGGCAATCCCATTATCTGGGCGCCCCACTTGGGATCTGTAGCCTGCCGTCGAGTAGGGCATATTTCCAGCACACTATCATGTGTTGTACCCTCTAAGTCACCTAAGGGTACATGCATTTTCTGGACGATGTACCCACTTGAATTCAACCCCTAATTACATCCGGATAGCCTGGATGGTCTGCAGGGCTTGTGGCTGTAGAATAATCTCATTGCATCTTGCTAGTAACTAGGCCTGTGATAACCCTAGTTAGTTAAAGTATCAAGCCGTACTCATTGCTTGGCCGTGATTGATTGGATGGAGTTTAGCCCAGTCTAGTCTTGTCCTGATCCTGTACAAGATTGTAACATGACCCGAATGCTTGTGCTTTATTTTATCGATAAATGGTGGGAAACCAAGTTCCGTTCAGATGAAGGGTTACAACCCCGGTCCTTGTTTGGTTTAAGGGTTGTAACCTGGCTATCTGAATAGTCCTATGGTTATCTTATCGTATATCATCATGATTTCCATATCTCCAGTTTTATTATATTTTATGTTCTGTGCTAATTGCTGGTTTTAGTTCTTAAGTGAAGCCTCCTTTGTGGCGCTTGCTCTTTCTGGGGTCTGACCCTGCTGGTTTTGTATGGCCAGATTTCGGAACAACTCCAGAGGATCTACCGACTTTTCAGCCATATGGTGACCACTAGACGGAATTCTGGCAACGAGTGGGTTCATTTTTTCTCTCCCACTCTATTGTAAAATTACTTTTTTGAGGCGTTTAGACAACGAGCACGTGTTAGCTCGGTTGCACCTTATTACTGTCTGCCTATGGGCTGTAACATGATTGACATATCCTAGGGTTGATCATATATGACTAAACTCTTGCTAGTCATCACATTTTGTAACGACTAGCTTCATGATCAGCTGAATATGTAATGTTTGGGACGCCATACTATTATATATTTGGTGATCTTACATCTTATAATATTTACTTACTTGCTTGTGATTGAAATATTAGGCTTGTTCATGACCATAAAAGACTGATGGCTTGTAGTTAAACCCTCATATATCTAGACAGCCGTGACCGTATAGTGAGGTAGATTCTATTTCATTATACGTAGCTGGCTATGTTCGCCCCCGCTCTCCAGTATTCTGTTTCTGGGCGTGACATGGTTTAAGTGGTGGCCCATTCAGGTCTTTTGATTCAAGATATGTGAGGGTTTACCGAATAGATATCTCAATCAGTACTCGCCTTTAATCTCTGCTCGTATCTTCTAAATTCTTGGATTCTTGACCTGATCACATGCTTGTATCTTTGATCTGTCATGGTCCTTTCTTATTGTTTTCTATGTTGTCTTCTTCAGCGGCATTGTTCCTGGACCTGCCGATCAGCAAGGCGGAGCACCTCCCGTGGATCAGCAGCAACCTGGGGATCAAGCCCAGCATTCAGGAGTAGCCTCCAGAGTCATGCCTATTGGGGGTCAAGAGCCACCAGTTCAGCCAATTCAGCCTGCAGAGCCTGATGATGGTACTTTGGTAGGTCTCATCAGATCATTGTTAGCTTTTTAAGATCGCCGAGGAGATGCCTTGCACCAGGCAGGAGAAGATGCTCTGGGCAGAGATGGATATCATAGGAACAGTACAGCCAATAGCTTCAAGCGCTTGAACCCTTCTTTCTTTGATGGTAGCGAAGATGCTATCGCTGCTGATGCGTGGCTTCAGGACACAGAGGTGATATTGGAGGCAGCAAAGACCCCAGAAGATGAGAAGGTTGTCGTAGTGCACCTGCAGTTATTGGATCTAGCCCGCAGCTGGTGGACGGCGTAGGCCTTCGAATTATTGGCACCTATTGCTTGGGCAGTATTTCGTGAGAGATTCCAGACCAAGTACTTTGATGCTGTAGCTCGATACGATCTACAGACAAAGTTCACCAATCTGAAGCATATAGGCAGGACGGTCGATGGATATACGGCCGAGTTTTCCAGGCTTAGTCGGTTTGCTCCCACCTTGGAAGCAACCGAGTTCGATAGAGCCCAGCGGTTCCAGAAGGGGCTCCACTTAGAGATTTTACTGACGGTAGAGCAGTTTGAGCATCAGACTTTCGATGCGATATTGAGGGCAGCTAGGAGGCATGAGTATACCTTCCAGAGGATCGTGGACAGGACCGGAGGTCGGAAGCGGTCTCACGGCCAGATGACCCAGTCTTCAGCACCAGCCCCGGCAGCTGGGGCCTTGACTACTGGAGTTCCCCGAAGGGTAGATTCGGTTACGTCGGTTCAGCTTTCGACTCTGACGTCCCCTCAGCAACAGAAGCAGAAGCAATCTTCCGTGATGGGCTGCACTCATTGTGGAAGCCAGGATACGTTATTTCGGAGTGTCGCAGAGCACAGGGATTGTGTTTGGCTTGTAGGACACCAGATCACAAGATAGGATCCTGCCCGAATAGGGCCAGTTCACCATTGGCCCAGACTAGTCCTTTGGTAAGGAGACCAGCACCAGCACCAGTACAGCAGCAGTACCAGCCTCCGAGGCCATTGCCGCCTCAGGATCAAGTATTCCAGCAGCAGAGACCCCAACAGTATGCCATTGTCCAAGCTCAGATTCAGAACCGGCAGAGCGGTTCATAGCAGGATGTCTTCCCTCTTTCTTCTGCCTTCAACTTCCTTGCTTGCATGATTGATTGTTTGATTGATTGCTTAGTATAGCTTGTCCTTGCATCTCAAGCCTCTTAATTAAATTCTGAGGAAGAAATTCTTTTAAGGTGGGTAGAGTTGTAATACCTGTAGTTCGTATTACGTATCTCGGTATACGTGTACGTATTTAGACTCGTATTTATATGTTTTCCTGCTTGATTTATTAGGCATTTCTTTGCTTGGTTTATCTCGGTTTGGTTTAGCTTGTTGGCTTGGTTCGATTTTGTTGGAGAACCAACCTACCTATCTACCACCACCAACACCATTTATTAACCCACTCCTCTCTCTCTCTCCTCATTAATTCTTTTCTATTACTTCTTCTTCTCCACCAACCTGAGAGAGTGAAGAGCTTAGGCAAGTGCAACTTGCTTCATGGAGGAACTGAGATTTTATTGTTCAATTTTCTTCCTCACGAGATTCTAAGACACTTAGTACTTAGCATTTTCAATTTCCATGGTTTATTTCTTGTAGATCTAAGTTTGTTGTATTTTCTAATTTCTTGGGTTTTGATCTATCAAATGTTATTAATTTCAAGTTTTGAGTGTTCCAGGTTGTAGAGAATTTCATTCTACCCCATTTTGACGTATGGAAGTCCAAATTTGGACCTATAATGAAGATTTTATGGAGCTTGGAAGCTATGGGTTCCATGGCCATCCTTCTCAGATTTTTGGAAAAGAAGGGCACCCATTTACCCAGCCGCATAGATGAGTACCCATCTACTCAGCCGCATGGGATTCTATTCACCCAACCGCATAGATGAGTACCCATCTACTCAGCCGCATGGGATTCTGTTCACCCAGCCGCATAGATGAGTATCCATTTACTCAACCATATGGGATTCTGTTCACCCAGCCGCATAGATGAGTACCCATCTACTCAGCCGCATGGGATTCTGTTCACCTAGCCGCATAGATGAGTATCCATCTAGTCAGCCGCATGAGACTCATTCACCCAGCCGCATATGGGTACCCATTTACTGCCGCATAAGACCCTCATCTACTCAGCCGCATGAGACTCATTCACCCGGCCGCATATGGGTACCCATTTACTGTCGCATAAGACCCTCATCTATCCAGCCGCATGAGACTCATTCACCCAGCGATATGAGACCCCGTTCACCTTGCCGCATGAGACTCGTTTACCCAGCCGCATAGATGAGTACCCATCTACTCAGTCGTATGGGATTATGTTCACCCAGCCGCATAGATGAGTACCCATCTGCTGCCGCATGAGACCCCATCCACCCTTGGCCGTATAGTGCCTATTTTGGTTTTTTTGTCCTATTTGGCTGATTTATGGTCAGAATTTCTCCCAACTCCCAACATGAAAGTTGTAGATCTTTTTCTTGGCTTCAAGAATATGTTACTAACTGTTTATGCAAGTTTTCTCATTTATGATGATGTAAGGATAGAACACGATAGTGGCCTGTTAAGGCGCATTCTTAACCAGTAACAAGTAACATGACATGATAGTGGCCCGTCGTGGCGCACTCCTGACAGTGAACTTGATACGATATACTTGACATGATATAATTAACATGATATACCTGACATGATAGTGGCCCGCCGTGGCGTACTCTTGACATGATAAACCTGACATGATATTTTTTAAAATGCTGTTGCGACGGCTAACCTGACATGACAAGTATGAATGACCTGGACACCGTGGACGATTATGCTTATACAAATGAATCCGTCTTGTCTTGCATCATGTCTAGGACGGGGACCCCTGAGTACCACGGTCAGGGGTACACACTGAAATTGACTAAGGCTAACAACTAGAATAATCTATTAGTCATGAAGAGATTTCCCAGCTACAGACAATCCCGTTATCTGGGCGCCCCACTTGGGATCTGTAGCCTGCCGTCGAGTAGGGCATATTTCCAGCACACTATCATGTGTTGTACCCTCTAAGTCACCTAAGGGTACATGCGTTTCCTGGACGATGTACCCACTTGAATTCAACCCCTAATTGTATCCGGATAGCCTGGATGGTCTGCAGGGCTTGTGGCTGTGGAATAATCTTATTGCATCTTGCTTGTAACTAGGCCTGTGATAACCCTAGTTAGTTAAAGTATCAAGCCGTACTCATTGCTTGGCCGTGATTGATTGGATGGAGTTTAGTCCAGTCTAGTCTTGTCCTGATCCTGTACAAGATTATAATATGACCTGAATGCTTGTGCTTTATTTTATCGATAAATGGTGGAAAACCAAGTTCCGTTCAGATGAAGGGTTACAACCCCGGTCCTTGTTTGGTTTAAGGGTTGTAACTTGGCTATCTGAATAGTCCCATGGTTATCTTCTCGTATATCATCATAGTTTTCATATCTCCAGTTTTATTATATTTTATGTTCTGTGCTAATTGTTGGTTTTAGTTCTTAAGTGAAGTCTCCTTTGTGGCGCTTGCTCTTTCTGGGGTCTGACCCAGCTGGTTTTGTATGGCCAGATTTTGGAGCAACTCCAGAGGATCTACCGACTTTTCAGCCAGATGGTGACCACTAGACGGAATCCTGGCAACGAGTGGGTTCATTTTGGCTCTCCCACTCTATTGTAAAATTATTCTTTTGAGACGTTTAGCCGACGAGCACGTGTTAGCTCGGTTGCACCTTATTACTGTCTGCCTATGTGCTGTAACATGATTGACAGATCCTAGGTTGATCATGTATGACTAAACTCTTGCTAGTCATCATATTTTATAACGACTAGCTTCATGATCAGCTGAATATGTAATGTTTGGGATGCCTTACTATTGTATATTTGGTGATCTTACATCTTGTAACATTTACTTACTTGCTTGTGATTGAGACACTAGGCTTGTTCATGACCATAAGAGACTGATGGCTTGTAGTTAAACCCTCATATATCTAGACAGCCGTGACCGTATAGTGAGGTGGATTCTATTTCATTATACGTAGCTGGCTATGTACGCCCCCGCTCTCCAGTATTCTGTTTCTGGGGCGTGACAGTTTGCCCTGCATCCAATAACTGCATAGAAAAATGCTTAATTTGTGCAAAAATACAAAAGCACATAAACATATAAAAATATTACCTCATCACACAACCAAGGAATGAATTCCTTAATTGTCGTATTTTCTCTTGTCGAACCACCTTTCCGATTCTTAGTTGAAATGCATTGTTAATGACGGTTGTACTTTCTGCATGGATAACCACATTTATGTAATGCACATAACCATATTATGTTATAATACTTATTATTTATGTCATTCACATCCTTATAATTATAAAAACATATTTAGCTTTTAGCAAAAGGGCACACATACTCTTTCCATTCACTCAAATCTGTAAGTCGATTGAGAACCCATCTACGCACTTGCTCAAATTGAACATGGTTGAGCTACACAACTCCTCCTATTTCCAAGGACTTCTCATCTGTGAAATCAATACTCTCATCCAGCCAGTCTTCTCGACTAAACTTGTGACCAAAAGCGCTCGAGTTTGGCATATACTCCATATAATATATTACATATTCATCTACAAAGTAAGCCTCAGCTATCGAACCTTCAATGTATCGATTGTTAAGGATATATTTTTTGTAGCACTTCATCAATCTGTTATTAAAAAATATACATAAGTTATGTCATCAATAAATTAATTCTAAAAGTAAAATATGGAATAAAACACTAAGAGTGTACCTTTCAAATGGATACATCCATCGAAATCCAACTGTCCCGCACGACAAGGCCTCATCAGTTAGATGAATCATTAAGTGGACACTTATAACAAAGAAGGAAGGCAGAAATTCCTTTTCAAGAATACACATTGCCTCAACCAACACCTTCTTTGCTTGTCGGAGCTCTTCTTTATTGATCACCTTGGCGCATAAATTTTTAAAGAATAAGCTAATCCTCTGAATTGCAATTCTTATGTCCCGATCTTTATGAAAAGAATGTCTAAGCAATACTGGAAGCAAGTATTGCATAATCACATGATAACCATGTGATTTGAGCCCCCTTAATTCAGGAGGTTGGATGGTAACACAATTACTCAAGTTAGAGGAAAATCCTGTAGGAAGCTTTAAATCTTTTAAGGTCCAACAAAAATCTTCCTTTTCCTTCTTTGTCAAGGCATACGATGCCTTTGGCATTGTTGTTATTCCTGTTTCTTCATCTTCAACTACCCACAACTTCTTATTTATCCCTAATTTTTTCATTTCTTTTCGACCTTCTATCCCGTCCTTTGTTTTCTTTTTCACACCCATCAACATATTAAATAAGTGGTATGTCACATTCTTTTCAGTGTGCATAACGTCAATGTTGTGTCTGACTTCAAGAAACTTCCAGTAAAGCAAATCAAACAAAATAGACCTTCTAGACCATGGTGCTGCTTTAGTAGACACCTCTTCTTCATTGTCTTCTTCATAGGATTTGCGTTCATGCTTTCGATGTCGTCTCTTACGCTTTCCATGAGTAACTTGCTTCAATCGTGCCCTTTCATTATTTTCAAGAATTTCGGCTATCTTTTGTTCAACTTCTTCTTCGGACAATCTTTGTGGAGGAGGTCGTTGTTCGATTATTTTGTTGAATCTTTTATCAGTCCTAAACTTGTGATCAGACTTCAAGAATCGTCGATAGCCGTGATAATATACTTTTGAAGAGTCTCCAAGCCGCGTAGAGTCGATATCATCTGCGCACATGGGACAAGCCTTATAACCATGAACAGTACAACCAGACAGATTCCCATATGCAGGAAAATCATGGACCCCCCAAAACAACATAGCCTTCATAGTAAATGTGGTTTTGGTAAATGCATCCCATGTTGACACGCCATTAACCCATAGCTCTTTCAACTCTTCTACCAAAGGTTCCAAGAATACGTCAAAATATTTTCCAGGTCCTTTGGGCCCTGAAATTAATAATGTCAGCAAAGTAAACTCTCTTTTCATGCACAACGATGGTGGAAGATTTAATGGTGCTAAAATCACTGGCCAACAACTGTAATTGCTACTTAGAGTTCCATGTGGGTTGAAACCATCCGTTGATATTGCAAGTCGTAGGTTCATAGGATCTGCAACAAACTCTGGCTAATGAACTTTGACCGAATCCCATTGGCCTGAATCACAAGAATGTCTCATTAGATTTCCATTACTCTTTGCCTTTTGGTACCAAGTCATTGCCTCTCCAATCCAAGGAATACTAAAGAATATTTTTAACCTCGGAATCAAAGGAAAATATTTCACAAACTTTGCAGGTTCTTTCTTGAAATTCTTTTTTGCCTCTGTATCACTTCCAAACACAAGTTTATACCGAATCACTCCACATTTCGGACATATATGGATATGTTCGTATTCCTTACGATATAGGATGCATCCATTCCTACATGCATGGATGGTTTCACATTCCATTCCCAAGTCCTTAATCATGTTCTTCATATGAGGACAATTTTTTGGAAGATTGCAGTTTTATGTGAGCAAGCCCTTTAACCACTCTAGTAATGCTGTTACACTAGTACCTGTCCACCCATATTGTGTCTTCAAATTTTGCAACTCGATAATGGTAGACAATATGGTCTTCCCCTTAGGACAACCCGGATAAAGGTTTTGATGCCACATTCCTCAACTTTTTGTATTTTTTGCTCTCGTGCATCCCAGGCTCAACAATTGTGTCATCTCGCTCGCCGTCTTCATTTGTTACACTCATATCAACAGGTGAATGCTCGGTCGCCTTGGTATGAATATTATATACATCATCAATGAGATCCTCGAGTCTAGGAACGTTCAATTCTTCAATTCGTGGTTCTTCAATTGGGCTAGCCATTGTTGGTATGTTTTCTCCTAAATCATTTTCATTTTCTCCATGATGTTTCCATACCAGGTAACTTTGGTGCATACCATTCTTCAACAAATGAAGGCTGATTTCGTCGAGATCTATGTGTCCTTTCGAATTCTTACAATGCTTACATGGACATGGAAATTGTGTTTGTCCGGCTGTATTCTCCTTAACAAAATTCACAAACTGT
Organism: Iris pallida; assembly: GCA_029216955.1. Lineage (NCBI taxonomy): Eukaryota > Viridiplantae > Streptophyta > Magnoliopsida > Asparagales > Iridaceae > Iris > Iris pallida. The sequence continues at coordinate 14,850,885 of JANAVB010021799.1, forward strand.
TCAACACCTTTGATATAACTTGCACCATCCTTTTTCTCATCCACGATTTGTCCAAAGTCATTTCTATTGGTAGCCAAGTTGTCCAATCACTACAAAAAATAGATCCTACAAAATGTACAAACATTTACCAAGTGAAATTGAAAATAAGAACAATATGAAATTGAAACTAAGAATTTGTCTAACCAGTAGCTTAATACAGGAAAAGATTCCTCCTAAAACCAAGTTTTTCGCAAACTTGAATTTGTTTATATATTTATAGCTAGAGCATTGTTATACAAGATTAGAATTTTTTATTTGATTTCCTCTATTACAAGAAAAATCTCTCGACTTTTATTGGATCAGGTGATCATGTCCTCATATTCACATCAAATAAACTCCAATCACTAAAAACCTATTACAGGACATGTATACATGACAGACAGGCAGACCCATGCAAAGAACAGTCAACAGCAAGGGCATCTCGACATTGACCGTCACAGCAATCACCTTGGACCAGGAACGCATACCATCTATGTTATCAGACTTAAAACCAAACCATGGGGGGAAAATAGTAAGACTTAAAACCAAACCATCTACTGAACAGAATTCTATTCATACCTATAAAACAATATACCCAAAGGTATATATATATATATATATATATATATATATATATATATATATATATATATATATATATATCTTTGGGGAAAATGGTAAGAGAATTTTGGATGCTTACAATGAGTAGGAGAGTCGAGATCGGAGGAGTGTGGATGGACAGTGTGGAGCCGATCAGACGAAGAGCCGATAGAAGCAGACTGGAGCAGATCGGACGAGGAAGCGGAGCAGATCGGAACGAGCAGATGAGAATGAGGAGCTCGGAGGAGTGTGGATGGGCGGTGTAGAGCCGATCAGACGAGGAGCCGATAGGAGCGGACCGGAGCAGATCGGACGAGGAAGCGGAGTAGATCGGAACGAGCAGATGAGAACGAGGAGCGGAGCATTTTCTTCAGACGAGCATATGGGGAGAAAATGAGGGGGGCAACATCATAATCTTAAGCTCTCTCCCTTCTCCCTTCTCCCTCATCCCTCCCTTTTTCGTGTGAAATTTGGTTTCCCCCCTTTCCCTATTTTGGTTTCCCTCCCTTTTTACTTTTCCATGTGGGTTTGGGTCGGAAAGAAACGGGGGGGAGGGGGTTTGGAACAATTTGCAATAAGAGAGAGAGAGAGAGAAAGAGGGGGGGGGGATTTGGAACGGCTGGAGGGTTTAAGTAATTCTAAAATAATTAATTAATATTTTATGCTTTGAAACGGTTTTGGAACGGTTTAAGTGTGTTCCAAAAAAATAAATTTAAAATATATATATAACTTTATATTTGGAACAATTTTTTTATTCTGGTACACCTATTGTCCGTTCCAAACCATAGGCACGCCGAATAGGTGTTCCGCATTGAAATATGCCTAGTGTTCCTAATTATCCATTTTGGTGTAATGCCCTAGTGTGGACTCGCAGGTGCAGAACATATAACTACTAACCCTCGCCCCTAATGTGGACTCGCAGGTTAGCTTCAAGAGATCACCCTCGCCCCTTGTGTGGACTCGCAGGTTTGATCAACTACTAACCCTCGTCCCTTGTTTGGACTCGCAGGTTAGCTTCAAGAAATCACCCTCGCCCCTAGTGTGGACTCGCAGGTGCAGAATAGATAACTACTAACCCTCGCCCCTAATGTGGACTCGCAGGTTAGCTTCAAGAGATCACCCTCGCCCCTTGTGTGGACTCGCAGATTTGATCAACTACTAACCCTCGCCCCTTGTGTGGACTCGCAGGTTAGCTTCAAGAAATCACCCTTGCCCCTAGTGTGGACTCGTAGGTGCGGAATAGATAACTACTAACCCTCGCCCCTAATGTGGACTTGCAGGTTAGCTTTAAGAGATCCATCGCCCTTGTGTGGACTCGCAGGTTTGATCAACTACTAACCCTCGCCCCTTGTGTGGACTCGCAGATTAGCTTCAAGAAATCACCCTCGCCTCTAGTGTGTACTCGCAGGTGCGGAATAGATAACTACTAACCCTCGTCCCTAGTGTGGACTCGCAGGTTAGTTTCAGGAATCAAGGTACAGATAACTACTAACCCTCGCTCCTAGTGTGGACTCGTAGGTTAGCTTCAAGAATTCAAGGTACAGCAGTTCCGTTATGACTTATTCATCCTACGACACGATGCGACTCAGTCCAAGTACAGGTGATGACACGACACGACCAAATTAAGATACACGAGAGAACCAATCCAATATGAACTAACAAAATTAACTATAAATAAGGACTATATATAAACTAACATGCACGATGTACAAATCACATATCAATAATCAACCAGTAAAACTATATAATAATAATGGAAATATGTATGTAAATAAACTATAGAGGGAGGCAAGGTATACTTGTTGGAGTTTGCGCGAAGAACCATCAATAAACTGTCAACTAGTAAGCCAATAAGTCCAAATCTCACAACTGTCTCCGAAAGCTGAAACAAATATTTCCAACATTCTCAGAATAGTCAAATTTGCTAGAATTGCCTATCCTTAAGTCCAATTCTGGACACAGGGACAAAACGATAATTTCGGGCCAAAACGATGTCCGTCGTTGGACCCGTTTTGCACCAAAAAATGTGTTAGAGTCAATAATCTCTAAAGTCATCAAACTATATGTCTACGGATCCGGTTTGATGATATGAACCCAATGGTATGTCAAATTTTAGATTCCGGTGGACCGTGCACAAAATCGCCCGTTGAATCGGATCGTAGGGCCCGCAAAATGGCGATCTGATCAACTGTCTCAGAATCGAACCAAACTTGGCATACAGGACCAGAAAAATGATACGGTCATGTTGGTGCAATTTTGTCTCGATTTGACGAACATGCACAAAGTAATCAAGAAATTTGCACAGAGGTCGATACGGTAAATTTCGACGGATACGTATCAAATTCGTCGCACACACGCGACCAATTTGAATTCCGTCAAAGCCAACACATCCCCGAAGCTGATACGCACCTTTCGATGCTTTCGGTTTGCGACCACGTTGCCCGTTTGACGGGACGCACGTTGTATCAGATAAATTTTATGTTTTTGAAAATAGGTTTTTGACCAAGTTTACATGTGTGTACTTCTCTGTACAAGGCAAATTTTTACAAACCTTGTACTGGACTTTTCTAGCCCTATATGTTGTTAATAAATGCCTTCATGTGGATTTAGAATTCGATCAAAGGTTCGACCGAGAAAGGCCTTCAAAGTTGGGTGCTAGTCCACGAAACTGTCCTGTTTTTGAACAGTGATTCGCCAATTTTGGCGTCGATTTATCTAACAATCTAGTGAAGTAACCTACAATCTATTTGAAGGGGTTTAAAGCCCTATAGGTCTTGCTCATACCTGAAGTGGAAGATCCATAAACGATCCACCATACGATGCAAAAACTTGCAGTAAAATCAGCCCAAATCTACGAGTTCTGTTGTGCTATGTTCGCGGTTTGCTGCTCTGTTCGCTGCAGTCGCGGCGGCTCCGGCCGGCCGGCGGTGGCTCCCGGCGGCGCGCGCGCGCGTGGGGGTGCACCCAGGTGTGGGGATCGGCGTTGTGTTTTAGGGTTTTGAGTTCATCCCAATTGTTGTATATATACACCCACATGTTCGATTCTGGAACAGAGTAAGGGGAAACGGGTCCTTACGCTCGGGTTGGCCTGGAAGGCTCGGCTGGGGAAAAAGTTGTGTTCAACTAAGGGGCTCGGTTTAGCCTAAGTTGTGTTCAACTAAGGGGCTCGGTTTAGCCTAAGTTGTGTTCAACTAAGGGGCTCGGTTTAGCCTAAGTTGTGTTCAACTAAGGGGCTCGATTTAGCCCAATGGCAAGGCCGGTTGGATTTGCTTTAAATATAGTGGTTCCTTTACAATAGGTTGGCACTGCATGGTTAGAAATCTTTTGTCACTGATAGAATCAAATTCCTCTATGCTTGCAAGGAATATGCCGTTATTGAGAAGAATGAACTTCATGAATTTGGTTTGATTTGGTTTAGGAAAGGGAATTTGAGTTGTGAGTTACTGGGCTTGGTCCTGGCTTTGTTGGGCTGGGACTCCCTTCACTGCTGGGCTGCCATGGGTTTTGCTTTTATTTGTTTTCCTTAATATAACTATTTATTCTCTCTATCTACACACACACACACACACACACACACACACACACACACACACACACACACACATATATATATATATATATATATATTTGTTACAAGGCATAGTTACACTATATATATATTTAAACAACATTTGCAATACATGTTTACTAAAATAAATACACTTATAACTTACAAGAATTATATAATAGGCCTTATGTAATATAAATACTAAACTTATAATCAATATATAATTAAAACTATTATAAGTGTATACATCTGTAATTAAATTAAATAAATGTATGTACATATAATCAAATACATGCAAGATCGTATTTAACCTACTGATTCCAAAAGAATATACAAAGAAATTATTTATAAAATATATTATCCATTATTATCCATTCAATGATAATACTATATATTTATATCGTATATAACTATTCTAAACTATTTACTTGGCCATAAAAGTAAAATACCAATACAATTATTTTATACATATACCATATACATCTACATGGTTGTTTTTGGGCGTACGATATGTCTACATGAGTTTGGACTGGCTTGGGTCACGTTCGGGCCAGAATAGTACAGTCGGGTCTCCTAAAAGTCAATAATCTAATAATAAATAATTAAAAATATTTAAAGGGGTCATGTCACAACTTAGCCTGGTTTTCTTAGTTAGGATACACTTATGGTCGAGTCTTCCTTGGTTTGGCTAATACACTAGTCAAGGCACGCCACTGCACTATCCGTGCAATGATTTCTAGTCGTCTGGTACTTCAAAACTCAACCATGGCTAAAGTCATCTATCGTAATAATTAACTAAATAATTATTTATAAAAATCATAAATCACCATTTAAATCAAATAAATACTAAAGAAATATTTCAAAAAAATTTGGGAAAAGTGCGGATTCGAGCCCCCTTGGAGGCACGCCTACCATTAAAAAGTGGACATCCGAATTTGGTTGGTTCATAACCCTTGACATTGCTAGCTTGTGTTTAGAATGACCTAAACATGTCAAAGATTGAATGTACATGTAACATACAAATGTATTTAGAAACCACTATAGTAGAACTATAGAAGTTATAAATATTAAGAATGACCTAAAGGTGACAAGTGACAATAATTAAATGTACACGTAACATACACAAATGTATTTGTTCTAGAATTCTTGTATAGCAGCAGTATAAACCACTATAGTAGAAGTGTAGAAGTTATAAGCAGAATAAATTGCTAAAAAGATTTTGAAGTAGTGTAAACTTCTGTACAAAATTGTTTGTAGTAAAAGCATTATGAACCGCTATATAAGCAACATAAGTTGTTGTAGAAATTTGTGCCTAATAGTAGCATAACAACCTATTCGGTGCTTAAAACCACCAATGTTTCAAAGCGAGATTTGATCTTCTCCTAGTCAATACGTTTCTAGAAACCAGCAAGCTTCTTTGGAACGCACATTTGTATTGCCTTCCGTCTCGGAACTCGCAAGACTTTGAGGTAAAAGTCTTGCTCTTTTCTCTTCTTTTTTTCCCTTAGTCTAAAAACTACCAAGTGTTGGTGTTCATCTTATATAGGAGAACAATCACTAGGTCATTTAAGAACTAAACAACCCATTGTTATGAGTCTAAAAGATTTGTCATAGAGATAAATCCAAAAAATGACTATAAAAAAGTTAAATGTGAGAGTTGATTGTCGCACATTTGCAAAAGAGATAATTCACTACACTTGACACACCCCATATATGTAATAGAGATAAATATGTGTCACTACACCTTGCTGAATTCAGGTGACCCTTGTGGTTACCGCAAAGAGACATAATATCCCGATTGGGTGATAAAGATCAGTGGATCGAGCCACGGTGGTACATTATTCCTTCCATTTTATAAAATGGTGGGAGTTGGATGCAATGGCCCAAAAAAAATATCATGCACAAAATTCCGTACGTGTCATCAAGCATCTCCAATAATAATAATAATAATAATAATAATAATAATAATAATAACTAAAAAATAATAAAACAAAATATTGAAATAGGTCTTAAAATGCAGTGAGTGGACCGGGTTATGGACTAACCCCAATAGTATTCTTATCCAGACTTTTCATTGACAGACAAAAATGAAAAAAAATTGACATTTTTTCTTAGCTTGGACTCACCGTTCACCCTCAAAACATCAAACAGTGAAAGTGCAGTTAAAAATCTACACAATGTCTGATTCATTGGGACATCTAGAAGCATTTTTCATCTGAACGTCAAACATTTTTTGTGTGACTTTGTCAGGCTGACACAGCATTTGCATACCATCTACCAAACCTTTTCTGTCACTCTGCCACCAGAAAATTCCCCCTACTTCATCAGTATACAAAATTTATATTTTCGGAAATCAAATTTTCGGAAAACAAACATTGAAAATATATTTTCCACCATAAATTTGAGTGGTAAAATATATTCGCGTACCACATACCAAACGCCCCCTCAAACCTCTTTTATCCTTTTATAAAAAATAAAAATGATATTTTGTCCGCGGATGTAACCGCATGACCACGTGACAGCCAACCATTAACACCCCCCGTCATTACCGAACCCCACCCTCTTTAGGCATCATGTCATGAGGCCAATAAAAGGTCGCCACATGGCATGCGGTCATGCCTGCGGTCACAAACTGCAGGCAACGTAACAGGTTCCTTATAAAAACTTTTTTTTCTTCCACATAACCAAACATCCTCTTTTTTTATCCACAACACACAAAAAATACGGAAAATTGTAATTTTAAACTTTCTTTCATTTTCTTCCTCATAACCGAATACCTTCTCTTTTTATCCACATATATCCATAACAAAGTATAATTAAAATTTAATTAATTTTTATAAATCTTAATTAAAATATAAATATATATACAATAAATCTTTATTTAAATTTAAATATTTAAATTACTTTTGATAAGATTAGAAAGAAAGAAGAAGAATTTTACGTGCAACACACGTGCTTTTACTAGTAGTTTCAAAAGTCACTCTATAATCTGATTACATAACACAATAACGACAGTAATAACTTACGATCTTCTATTTTTTACAAGTTCTGAGTACATCTTTGTAACCTCGGCACTAACAATTGATGCACCAAAATTTGGAATCCAGACATCTTACCACTGTACTGAAGTGTTGGGAACGAAGCGCGGAAACCGTTCCCCCAAACCAGAAAGTCCTGCGAAAGAACCGAACAAAAGCACACAAACCAAAAACGCCAAACACAATCGCAGACACAAAGATTTTTGACGTGGAAAACCCTTACGGGAAAAACCACGGGACGATCGGAGTCCAACCCTGAAGAACCTCCACTAATGGAATAAAGAGAATACACCCTCTACAAGCTCCTCTCGATCCAACACGGATCACCACAACTCACTTGAAAGAAGAAATTTTTTGATTGCGGACTCCGAAGAACAAGAGATGCCAAAAAATTATTCGAAGCAATCTCTCCTTCACAATAGTCCTTAATCCTCTCTCTCTCTCAAAGATTATAAAGCACTCTTTGTTTTGAGATGATTTTACAACTAGCATGCATCACCCTTTTATAAGCCCTTGGTAACCCATACATGGAAGGCCAATATATATGGAAACTTCCAATATAAATCAATCATATATTTAATGGAAATCCAATCATAATTAGCTTACCATAATTGGAAACCCAATAATATGGAAAACTACTATATGAAGGGTCCAATCATAAATATATAATCAAAGTAAATATGGAAATCCAATCATATATTTCCTTACCATATATGTCCCAAAATAAAATCCATGCACTCCCCAAGCTTCTCCGACGCACGGATGGCGCTCGTCGCTCTCCGGGGTATTCTCCACATAGGTGGGAACCCCACCCACTCCAACAAATCTCCCCCTTCACAACTATGTGGAGGAGGTCGTCATCCCGACGATCTGCCTGCAGTACTCAAACTTCTCCCTCAGAAGTACCTTCGTGAGCATGTTCGCTCCATTGTCACCAGTATGAACCTTCTCAAGCGCTGTAACCTTCTTCTCAATAACATCCCGTATCCAATGATACCGAGTCTCGATATGCTTGGACCGACTATGAAATGTCTGGTTCTTCACAAGGTGAATAGCACTTTGATTGTCGCAAAGCAAAGTATACTGCTCTTGCTTCAGTCCTATTTCCTGCAGCAGCTTCTTCATCTACAGCAACTCCTTGCAAGCCTCCGTCGTCGCAATGTACTCTGCCTCTGTCGTCGACAAGGCAACACACTTCTGCAACCGCGACTGCCACGATAACGCTCCTCCAGCAAACATCATCACATAGCCCGAAGTCGATCGTCTCGTGTCTACATCTCCAACCATATCAGCGTCAGTATACCCAACCAGCTTCGGCTCGTCACCACCAAAAGAAAGTCTCCAATCGGCAGTGCCCTGAAGGTATCGTAGAATCCACTTGACCGCACTCCAATATACCCTTCCAGGATTTGAAAGGTACCTGCTAACTGTGCCAACTGCATGAGCGATGTATGGCCTCGTACATACCATAGCATATATAAGACTTCCCACAACTGAGGCATATGGAACCCGCTCCATATCTTCCTTTTCATCCTCGGTAGATGGACACTGCTCCTCAGTAAGCTTAAAGTGAGCCGCAAGGGGGCAACTCACTTTCTTCGACCCGTCCATACCGAAACGCTGAAGTACCCGATAAATGTACTTCTTTTGGGACAAATGTAGCAGCTTGGACTCTCTCTCTCTCTCTCTCTCGGCTGATCTCCATCCCAAGAATAGTCTTTGTTGCGCCCAAATCCTTCATAGAGAAGGCCGCGCCCAGTTGGCACTTCAACTCCGCTATCCTAGTGGCATTCCGACCCACTAATAGCATATCATCTACATAGAGCAATAAAATAATGAAATCATCCTCGGCAAAATATCTCACAAATGCACAATGGTCCGATGTCGTCCGTGCATAACCATGCTCTCCCATAAACGACTCGAACTTCCTGTACCACTGCCTCGGAGCCTGTTTCAGACCATACAAGCTCTTTCTCAACCAGCATACCAAATGTGACTTGTCCTTCTCACAGAATCCCTCTGGCTGCTCCATATAAAACTCCTCCTCAAGATCACCGTGGAGGAATGCCGTCTTCACGTCCATCTGCTCGACCTCCAAGTCGAGACTGGCTGCTAATGCTAGCACCACCCGAATAGACGAATACTTGATGACAGACGAAAAGATCTCATCATAATCTACGTCTTTCCGCTGACCGTAGCCTTTGACTACCAGCCTCGTTTTGTATCGAGGACGAGTAGCATCATCCGTCTGCTTCACTCTAAACATCCATCGATTCTTCAAAGCCTTCTTGCCCTTTGGCAACCGTACCAGCTCATAAGTGGAATTAGTGTGCAAGGAACTCATCTCCTCCTGCATGGCCTCCATCTACTCCTGCCTGTGTTCGTCTTCCATAGCCTCTACAAAGCTTTCGGGCTCTTTCCCGTCAGTCAATAGCATATACTCATCCGATGAGTATCTCGTAGATGGTCGACGATCTCTGTCGCTCCTTCTCAGTGGAGCCACTGGTGCTGGCTGTATACCAACAGCCTCTTCCCCTTCAGGAACTGCCTCCCCGGCATGCTCATCCTCCTGAGGGACACCCTGACCACCATCAGCAGGCTGATGATCAAGGTTAGAAGTAACTCCATGTACTGGCTCCCCCATAATGGGATCCTCTGCGATGTCCTCTGGAAACTGCTCGAAGCGAAATGACTCTAACTCAGGCAATTCCTCAGCCTCAGAAGGTGTCTCAGAATCCTGAGTGTTGGTCATGGTCTGATCCTCGACGAACACTACGTTCCTGCTTCTGTAGAACTTTTTTCCTACCGGGTCGTAGAGTCTATAGCCAAACTCATCTCGACCATAGCCGACAAAGACGCATCGCCTCGTCTTCAGCTCAAGTTTGGTCCTCTCGTCCTTCGGTACATATACGAAGGCCTTACAGCCAAACACTCGCAGGTGATTGTATGATAGCTCTTTGTTGTACCATACTTTGTCAGGCATATCACCCTGCAAAGGAGAACTAGGAGACAAATTAATAACATAAGCGGCTGTGAGAAGAGCCTCACCCCAATAATTGCCCAGCAAGTTTGCTTTTGACAGCAAACACCGCACCCTCTCCATCAGTGTCCTGTTCATGCGCTCCGCTACACTATTGAGCTGAAGTGTCTTTGGCGGAGTCTTCTGGTGTCGTATCCCCTGCTCTCTGCAATAAGCATCAAAGGGACCGATGTATTCGTCGCCATTGTCGGATCGAACACACAATAACTTCTTGCCCGTCTCTCTTTCAACAGAGGCCTGAAACTCTTTGAAAGTAGGCAGCACCTGATCCTTGGTCTTTAAGGCATAGACCCAAACCTTCCTGGAACAGTCATCAATAAAAGTTACAAAGTAAGAAGCACCACCAATATATTTTACCTTTATAGGACCGCAGACATCCGAGTGAATCAACTCGAGTAACGCCGACTTTCTTGAACTTTGTGACTTTGGAAAGACACCATATTTTGCTTCCCAGCTAAGCAGTACGTGCACTTCTCCAACTTTGTAGACTTGAGCCCTGGAATCACCTTCCTGTTCACCAAGTAGCTCATCCCCTTCTCGCTGATATGGCCGAGCCGCCTATGCCACAACTCGGTAGACGCATCACTGACTGCGTTCACCTCCTGTGCCCCCTGTGCGCTCCCCTTCATATAGTAGAGACCGGACTTCTTGCTTCCACTGGCAATCACCATCGAACCGTTGGAAAGCTTCCACTAACTATTTCCTAAGAGACTGAAGAACCCTCATCATCCAACCTTCCAACCGACACCAGGTTGAAACGGATATCAGGGACATGACGAACATCTTTGAGAACAAGAACTGCACCCGTCTTCGTCCTCAAATGCACATCTCCAACGGCAACCGCCTTTGATACATCTCCATTGCCCATCTTCAACACTCCACAGTCGCCTGTCGTATAAGTGCCAAATAGTGCCCTATTGTGAGATACATGCGCTGAAGCCCCTGAGTCCGACAGCCAAGAATTGTCATCGCAGGCGAGGTTTGTGATAACCTCATCACCTACGATGATCACATCGCCTCCATGTATCGAAGTTGCCGCTGTAGTGTTCTCATCTTGCTTCCCCTTGTCGCCCTTCTTCTCTCTCTTCCAAGCGAAACAGTTCCGCTTGATGTGGCCCTTATTGCCACAACGGTAACACTCCGAGTCCTCGTACCGACCTTTGGACTTTCCCCTGCTCTTGTCTCTGCCACCACCTGGACCCCTGCTTTTGCCCCTTCCGTGGCTCTCCGAAACTAGTGCCTCTGAGTGATGGAATGTGGATGAAGTACCCTGAGAACGTCTCCGCATCTCTTCATTCAGTACCCCGCTCTTGGCAAACTCCAGACTGACCATGCATTCCGGAGCAGAAGCGATCATAGATACTCGTACGGTCTCCCACGAGTCTGGCAATGTACATAGCAACCAAAGTCCTTGAACCTCGTCGTCGAACTTGACTTCCATCGAGGATAGCTGGTCCACCACACCCTGGAACTCACTCAAGTGATCCGTAATGGATACACCATCTTTGTACCGCAGACCCATCATCGTCCGGATCAGGAACAATTTGTTTACCCCGTTCTTTTTTGCGTACAAAGATTCTAACTTCTCCCACAACGTCTTCGTATGCTCAACATTGGCAACGTGGTTGTACACGTTCTCGTCAACGAACTGCCGCATGTACCCATACACCTGTATATGCTCGAAGTTCCAGTCCTTATTGGATTTGTCACTGGATTTCTCGGATGCAAATACTGGAAGATGCAGCTTCTTGACGAACAACAAATCCTTCATCTTGCTCCGCCAATAGTGATAGTTGGTGCCGTTCAGGTTCACCATGCGCACCGGCTTCGCGTCCATCTCTCCTCTCTAGTTTCTGTCAACTCCTGACACCCTTCTGAATTCCAGAACCTGGCTTTGATACCACTCAGTTGGGAACGAAGCGCGAAAACCGTTCCCCCAAACCAGAAAGTCATGCGAGAGAACCGAGCAAAAGCACACAAACCAAAAATGCCAAACACAATCGTAGAAACAAAGATTTTTGACGTGGAATACCCTTGCTAGAAAAACCACGGGACGATCGGAGTCCAACCCTGAAGAACCTCCACTAATGGAATAAAGAGAATACACCCTCTACAAGCTCCTCCTGATCCAACACGGATCACCACAACTCACTTGAAAGAAAAAAAAAATTTTGATTGCGGACTCCGAAGAACAAGAGATGTCGAAAAATTATTTGAAGCAATCTCTCCTTCACAATAGTCCTTAATCCTCTCTCTCTCTCAAAGATTGTAAAGCACTCTTTGTTTTGAGATGATTTTACAACTAGCATACATCACCCTTTTATAAGCCCTTGGTAACCCATACATGGAAGGCCAATATATATGGAAACTTCCAATATAAATCAATCATATATTTAATGGAAATCCAATCATAATTAGCTTACCATAATTGGAAACCCAATAATATGAAAATCTACTATATGAAGGGTCCAATCATAAATATATAATCAAAGTAAATATGGAAATCCAATCATATATTTTCTTACCATATATGTACCAAAATAAAATCCATGCACTCCCCAAGCTTCTCCGACACACGGATGGCGCTCGTCGCTCTCCGGGGTATTCTCCATATAGGTGGGAACCCCACCCACTCCAATATGAAGTGCTTCTACAGATCAGGATCATCTAAATATTCAAGACATACTTGCTCTGGTGCAACAACAGAACACTTTGGTGTTTAAGCTTGCAACTTAGCGAGCTCTACTCGACAAGTTGCTACCAATGTGGCTTGATAACAAGTTATTTGCTTTCCTATCCCCAAAGAATTTATACTGTGATATGAAATCTGAAATCGTCCATACTGTCGAACCGGGTACTTAGGAAGAATCCGATACTGATTCCGATACAGATACTGTAGTAAGATCCTTTTATTTTATTTAATGTCATGTTTGTGAGTTTTCTCTTACTGCAATCTAAACAAGCAGTTATTGTACACTACCCTCTACCAGTATGGCAGTATCCTCTTCTCACTTTTGGGCTTGTGCTTGTACATTGAGTAATGCTACTTACAAATTGTTCCTCCAAAACATTTCTTCTTATGTGACAGTTGACGTGACATGTTAAATAATATTACATGTCATCTAATATGGCAGCTGATATGACAAATTTAATCCAAAAAAATAATTAGCCAATTTTTTTCATGTTAGAAAATGTTAATATTAATGTTAATGTTAATGCTAATATTAATATTATTGTTAATATTAATATTAATATTAATGTTAATATTTTATTAATATTATTATTGATGTTAATTTTAATTTTAATATTAATTTTAATGTTAATTTTAACTTTAATTTTAAAATATGCTATGTCAGTTATCATATCAACCTGTCATGTCAGTTGTCACATGACAGCTGTCACATAAGGAGGGCTGACTTGGAGGGATAATTTGGAGGGATATAGCATTATTCTTGTACCAAGTACAAACTTTGATTACTATATTTGTAATCACAGACAGTTACAACTAATGTTATCAAGTTACAAGGTGGATCTGTGTGTTCCCTTGTAAAAGTATCGCCTAGAAAGCGCAATCGGTGATGTATCCGTGTCATGTCGGACACGTATTAGATGAATCTGTGTGTTCTCTTGTAAAATATCAACTAGAAAGCAATCGGCGATGTGCTCGTGTCAAGTCGGACAGACAGGATGAAGGTGAGAAGATACAATGACAAACTAGGACACGCCGAAACATGCTACAGGTCAGTGTCACCGTGTCCTATTCGTTTCTACGCAACATAGATCATCATGATACTTACAAGTCAAAATCTCCTACAGCAATCCATGCATCCATTTCCATATGTATGCTTCGGATGCAAAATAAAAGAAGTCTCATTATTTTGCATACATTCCCTTATTTTGCATCTCCTAACACAATTTTGGAATATATTTTTTTACAAAAATGTTATTCATCACCCATGTTTTTTGGATGATACAATCATCCATGACATGGTGATGATGCGACGCTGACATGTCGACAATATTAGTGTTATATATAATATATTTTTGATAAATTCTATCATAAATTTTTTTATTTGTGATCGATTCTCTAACAATAAAACGTTGCACTGACGTAACGTAGGCGTGACAACGATTTTTTGGGTTTTTGGATGAACGTTTTGTGTTATTAGGAATTCACTATCCATTCATTTTCCATGGGAAAAGAATTCAACATTCCTATACCCATATTTGGTTAGGTTATGTTAGGTTGGAGATATGGAAAAGTTTTTCATCAATACTCTTTCATTAATTTCATAATACTTATATTACACGTTTGGGATAGAATTTGAAAATTTGAAAGTAAAATGAGGGTATTATTGTCCAAACAACACTTCTAGGAAAACAAAACTATTTTTAAGTGGAGCCTTGGGTTTTACTTTCCCACAACAATAGAAATAGGAAGCCCTTTCTATTCCCCAATTTTTAATTCTAGACATACCAAACAAGGTAAGCAATCTAAAATCCATTCTCAACCTTACAAAACTTGAACCGTTACGTCTCATTAGTGTAATAGATAACATATTATTTTTCTAATTTTGCAATTTTGATATTCTAATTTTATTTTTTAACTCTACCATGAAAACTTTCATTTGTGATTAAGATTTTATAATACTAAAATCAATGCGTCTACACAAACCACGATTTTCAATCGTCGTCACGTCAGCACCCTATCATCGCCTTGTCATGGGTGATGGTATCACCCAAAAACATGGGTGATGAATAGCATTTTAAAAAATTTATAGTTCTTGCTATTTTTGGCAGTTTTATATAGAGTGTCCAAATTTTGACTGTCCTGAATAAGCACATGTTTGACAGTCCTTTTTTTTGGACTACCAAATTTTGTAATGGATATTCACAGTACTGTCAGAATTTTGGCAATTCTAAGACTGCCATAAGTGTGTTGTCCCTAGTAACTTCACAATGTCCCTAATATTTGTCTTTATTATTTTGTTGGTTTAGGAAAAGAAAGAATCCAATAATATCTTTACATTTTTAAACTAAAAATAAGACATGAAAATTTAAAAGTAAAGGATAAAATAGATAATAACAACTATTGTCATCCTAAATTTTAATAATAAATATTGGACTAAACTATAAATATGTATGATAAATATCATTCCATCGTTCTTAACCTCATACATTTTAGATTAACTTTTCAATATGTATGATAAATATCATTCCATCAATAATATTACAAATATGCTCTTATGCAAGTATCATTCAATCAGTAAGATATATTTTTTATTGAGATTCTAGCCTATCTTAATATATTTGTTATTGAGATTCTAGACCTATCTTACGCTCATACATTTTAGGTGAACTTCTATGATAAATATCATTCAATCAGTATAATGCTAAAAAATTAGTCTTAACTCGATAAAATTGACTAATTTTTGCTTTCCAAAATATTTAATTTAATTTTAATAGAGGATGAATTTATGGTTAGAAATATATGGATTAAGATATTGGAGCTAAACCAACCACTAAATTAAAATACATATTTTTGTGTGTCATAAAAAATTGCCACATGTCCCTATAATCTCATTAAGAATAAAAAATTATAATTTTCGGTTAATATGGGGCTAGATATGCAGGGACGTCCTCCTTTCGCTACTGCGAAGCTAGCTCAGAGAGGATATGGAGCTCAGAGAGAATATGGTGGCTCTGTCTGCACAGGGAATATGCAGACAGGGAATATGTATATGCAATGTTTTGAGAATGATATTGACCATTGATTGAATGCAGTTCCTCTTTTTTAGGTTTTGTTGTTGATTTGGTCTGCATGATGTCAGGGAAGTTTGTCAAAGTGTTTCTCATATGGGATGTCAGTTAGACGTGGAAAAACTTGATGCAGATTTTGTTCATCACTTATTATGAACTGGAAATTGCTGAGAAATCCAATTTCGGGGTTGGCTTTTATGAAATGTCCACCCGCTGGATGAGTTTTATGAAATACCCAGAATTAAGTATTTTTACGTTAAATATTCTAAGATTCCCTTTTAGATGCCACCCGCTGGAAACTGCTATTTTTATAATACCGAAACTACCCCTCCGCGCGAATTGGTCATCTATATGTATTTGAATTCAAAAAACTCAGATCTGGATTGCGATTTTCGTCTTCTTCTTCACGGAAAATCTGAATTCCATTGCTCTCATCTTCAGCAGAGATCGCAAAGATCGTTCGTAATTCGGTGTGCTTTTCTTCGGTCGAACTCAGATCATCGCTCGTCATCATCATCACCATCATCATCAACTTCATCGTGAAAACATTTGAAGTTTTCCGACGATTAGGTCAATTGTGGAGAGAAGATCTTTCTTCTTCTTTTCCATAAGAATTATCATCGCTTTGAAAGAAGAACGACCATTCTCCGTGTAAATTAACACGGAGAATGCCATTCTCCGTTTTATTTAAAACGGAGAATGACATTCTCCGTGTTTCTAACACGGAGAATGACCATTCTCCTGCGTTTTAACACTGAAATGACCATTCTCCGTGATAAACTACACGGAGAATGGCATTCTCCGTGTAAATTAAGACGGAGAATAGTCATTCTCCGTGTAATTTAGCACGGAGAATGGTCATTCTCCGTGTAAATTAAGACGGAGAATGTCATTCTCTGTGTTACTAACACAGAGAATGACTATTCTCCGTGTAAATTAAGACGGAGAATGGCATTCTCCGTGTTACTAACACGGAGAATAACCACCCTCATGCGAAATTAACATTTTCCGTGTTCTAACACGGAGAATGACCATTCTCCTGCATTTTATGGTCAGCTAAAACTTTGGAGGGCCATAACTTTTGACTGGGAGGTCGAAACGAGGTCCTGTTTGTCGCAAAATGAGCGTATCGTCGAGGAGACTGAAAGTAACTGTTGTACAGTTAGACGGCCTTCCGAAATTTTAGAATCGCAAAAAAAATGATGTTTGGACCTCCGTTTTAGCACTTTTGTCGTTTGTCCCGGTCTTTCCGAAATTTTTCGACGAGTTTTTGAAGATTTTTTAGGAGAAAACCTAGATTCGAAAGTGAGCAGCGTATGGAAGAAGATGAAGTATCGAAACGTTTTTTTTAAGAGCAGTTTCGTGGGTGTTTTCAATAAATTAAAAGGAAGGGCAAAATGGTCATTTGGAACCCGCTTTGGATAAGTTTCTCTAATTCTGGGCACGCGATGAAAGTTTTTTTAGCGGTGGGTTTTACATAAAACTTTTTTAGTTTTTGGGCATTTCATAAATTATCCCTATTATGAATCTTCCCCAATATATTTAATTCTTGAAGTTGTATTACTGTTCTCTTGCATAAATCTTTATTGTCAGTTGGAGAATTACGGAACAAAGATGCCTCAGGTGCTAGGGATACAGATGCAAATTTGGGCTGTGGCGTGTCGGACTCTTATCAGAATGCATTGGATGCACCATGAATACTCCAAAATACACTAGAACACACCAAAATATGTGCCATGTCCGTGTACCCGTGTCCATACTGTGTCGTGTTGCATCCGTGTCCCTGCAACATAGCTCAGGTGTGTCAGCCTCCTGGTGTTGGATTTTTGTATGGCAAAAACAAACTTGGCTCCAAGGCTTCGTAGGTAAGCCTATTAATTGCTAGCTAAAGTTAGTGTCTTGGTCAAATTATTTGTTGCATGCTCCAAAAATCTTCCTACAATCGCGATACATTTGTTGACACTTGCTATCTGCACATTTTGATATTGTCTTCCTACTATCTATTTTCTGTGCAGGCATTGTTGAAATGGTCTGTGAGGTATTTAGGTGTTTCTATGGTTCTACTTGTTCTATATTGTCACGGGCGACGCCTAGTTGGCCTAGGCGTGCGGGTCGGAGAGGGCTCGCCTCGATCTGGGAAAAACTTTTCTCTGTAAGGCGATGCTCGCCTAGGCGCACCTAGGCTCCCGCCTTCGGTCGACTAGAGGGAAAAAAAAGGCGCCTAGGCGCCTTGCATAAAGTATATTGCTTAATGCTTATTGCTTATTAGTTAAACTACATATTTATTGTATACATAATTATTGTATACAATAAATATTAGTTTAACTCCGTCTTGCTCTATGCTTATTGCTTATTAATTATACTATATATTTATTGTTTGCATAATTTTTGCAAAAGAGCAGGCAGATCCTAGACGGGTGCCTAGGTGAGGCGGGTGGGTTGTCGTCTCGCCTAGCGTCCGGTACAACATAGCTTATGCTGTACATTAGCAATAAGATTTCACTTGTGCTGCCCATTTGTCCACAATAGGAAAATAGCTTTAGATCTTCTTGGTTATGATTCTGTTAATAATTGAGATGTATTGTCATTGAAAATAAAACTTTCTCCAGTGCAAGTTCAGATACTAACAATACACATTTTGTAGCTTTCTATTCTATGGATGTTCTTAACCATACAATAAATTTTTTTGCTATATTATTGTGCAATTTCCTGTTGCGGTGCTGCTAGCATAGTAAATGAGATAAAATGACAAGTTGGAATATAATAGTTGAAAGCTGCCAATCTCACCTCACCTCTAGAACACTTCTCTCTGTTAGACCTTTTGTTATAACAATTGACTTAACTCTTTGCCTTGTGTATTTGTATTTTATGCAAGGTTCGTAGTGTCGGTATCGGAATCAACATCGGATCCTTCCTATGAGTATCGGAATCAATCGGATCCTTCCTATGAGTATCGGGATCGGTGGTATCGGCGTCATCGGCATTTTCGGATCGGAGTATCGGAACTTTTGGTATCAAAAAGCGAATAATTATTAATAAATTATAAACAATTTACAGATATTTTTATACATTTATGCATAATTGTAAGTATTTCGTGTGTTGTTTCTTAGTAGTTTTGAAATTGAATGAAATAGTAATCACCCTTGTCCGATTAGTTTACCTGCGATAGATAAAAAAAAATTTGCATACTTTTACAACCTTACTATGCTTTTACACCCTTGCTGATTGGGTCATTTTCGTTTAATTTTCTTTGCCGAATTAACAGGAAAAGAGAGCCCCAATATCGGTATCGGTCAGTATCTGGTATCGGTCGGTATCGGATCGAAAAATGCCAAACTGTATCGGTATCGGCCGTATCGGATCGGTATTGGACGATTCTGCAAACTATGATTTTATGCTGTGAAGTTGCTTCAAAAAGCATAACTTTATCGTTTGTCATTATTTTTGTCAAAATGGTTTGTCTTTTTTTTTTTCTTTTTTTTTTCATTTCTTGAGGCCGTCAGCTCGGGACCGTGGCCGTCCTGCGACCACCCACCCATCCCATGCCCACGGGAGGGCTCGAACTTGGGACCTCCCCCAAGTGAGCCCCCCTCCCTAAATGTCTAGAGAAATGGTCTTTCCAGCCAGTCCCGTAGGAAAGGTAGAGTTTCCTTAACAACTCACACAGGCTTTGGCAAACCCTATTAACAAGGACCTTGGTCCTGAGAGCATACAAGCAGCTTGCCTAGGTTAATGTGGGCAATTGAGGGATTCGGTGGCGCTTCAGGGAGAAAGACTGCGTGCAAGGAGCTTAGGATTGCTGGTGACGGTGAGAATGATAGCGAGAGGTGGCAGGTAGGGATGGCAATATCCTCCCGAATCCGACGGGGATCCGATATTTTTACCCGATGGGGACGGTTTTGGGGATTTAAAAAGGGGAATGGAGACGGGGGGATTAAAAAAATTTCGATCGGGTTTGCGGACGGGTATGGACGTAGTACTCCCCGCTCCGATAAATCTCCAACCCCGGTTACTTATACCCATATCTATATGTGCAACCCATTGGAAATGGTATGATCTCTTGATTTATCTAGTAGTTTATATATTTATTTTATGAAAACCATTATTAACATGCCTTGTATTTTTTTTTTTTTGAATGAAAATAATTTTTTAAGCTTATAATGTACATAAAAAATTGTTAACCGAATAAGAGACGGAGACGAGAAAATTTTGCCCGAAAAGTGCTAACGGGACGGAAACAGGGACGAGAAATGTATTGTTTAACATGGATGTAGATGGGGGTAAAAAATTGAACCTGACGGGGAACGGGGACGGGAATGAGAATTCAAACACTACTCGAAAACGGAGATGGGGGATATGGTCCCGACCCCTACCCGCCCCGTTGCCATCCCTAGTGGCAGGGGTTCATTTGTAAGGACAACATGAAAAATGTTGCTTAATTGTTTATTCGGGTTGAATCCAGTGTCTTATTCTTTGTGTGTGCTTATATATTTGGGCACCAAGTAAAAATACCATAGAACTATTCTCAAGGAAAATTTGGGTTCAATTTTTCTTCATTTTTTTGAATTGGATTTTACCGTGTCAATTTGCTTCATCTAAACTCTTTATAGTCTAGGGGAACTCGGACAATGCTCCTTAGTTGCATGAGCTTAAACATCATAACAAAAAGGTACGTCTACTTATATGTCAATTGGCTTTCTTAGTTCAATGACATGTCCCTTTAATGGTCATAGCTACCTTGATTAGGCTATAACACCAATATAGAAGGTTGACATTAGGTCAAATAGTCGGTCGTAAAAATTGTCAATTCTTCTATGGAGTTTTTTATGTTCCATAGTTGATACCATTTTGATGAGAGAAGGCATGGATGATAATGATGACTCAAGTTTTCACTTCATAGAAGGAGAGCATGAACTAGATTCCAATTATAGATTCAGTTTCTATATGATATTCGTAGGAAATAAACATGGAACCTCCACAAGTTTTTGAGAATTTTACTTGAACATAGGACAAGTTTAGGAGAAGACTATGCACCGTATGGTGTCTCACCATAGTGGAGCAATTTTTGGAGATGACTTTGCACCTTTTGGTGCCACCCAGGTGGAGCCTCCATAAAAATCATAGCCTTCTTTGAAATTTCAATCCATATTCGTTTTGGCCTACTCCTACTTCTAGCTAGAGACTCCTTCAACTAGCATATGCACCTCTTAGAAGCGGGGGCAGGAGCAGGAACAAAAGAGTGCGACTACTTAAAAGAATCTAAAGCTGGAAGCGTACGCTAATAGAAATATTATGTTTAGTAACTATTGTTATCAAAAGTTATAGATATCTTATTATTTATTAAAATTTATAAAATTATGTTCAAAGTTATAGAGAGATTATTCGTATTGTGATTTTTATAATGTCAAGGTAAGTAATCCTTCTTCTTCTTTTTGTTATTTTGATGAACTTGTATTAAAGTTTCTCCAACTTTTTTCCAAAATTTATCTCATCTTTTAAAATTTTGGTCTTATTATGGGAAGCGCTCACGTCGCTGAAAAATGAGCTCCAAATAAGAACCGGTGAATCCATGTTCTTGCTAAGATTCGTTGGCCTCCTAGAAGACTGTTTCTAAGATACACCTTACTAGAGCATCTAGCAGAAAGTTGCATACATATTAAGACAAATAGTAGTCAAATATTTATGAAAGGAAATTACGTATTCTATTGATAAACGATGTCCAATGGGATTTAATGAATTAGTTAAAGATTTGGTATAAATGTGTTGTTCTCAGGCCATCTCCAATGGAGTTTTTTACCTCCCCTATTTCTATGGTAGAAGCTCATTCTGAAAAAACTTCTCCAACCATAATTTCTATCCCAATTTCTATTCTATGTGGCAGTGATGTAGGATGGAGAGTTTCTACGAGCGTCTCATAGAAATTCTCCATTTCTCATACCAATTAATATTTGACCCCACGTCATTAGATTGATCCTTTTATTTGTTGTCACTTATGATAGAAATGGAGAACCATTAGGTTTTTTGTGTGTGTGCAATTTCTATATAGAAACTCTACCAACTATGATACAAATTTTCTTAAAGTACAATGACAAGTAGAATAGAAACTCAATTTTAGAAATCCCCATAGATGGCCTTATTCTTGTTATGCCAACACAAATAACTAGTAGAAGTTTGAGATGATTGAGGAAGCAATGCTTACAGTAGGAAGGCGAAGTCTGAGAGGACTTGTAACTTCCACATGAAAGATAGACCAAACACAGTCGAGGCAAATAATGAGGTTTAATTGTTGGTTTTGTCTGTAATCAAACTGAATCTCAGATTGCCAAACTTTGCTCTTACAAATGTGAATATTGAAGGAAAAGCTGAGGTACCAATTTTTTTTTTCCATTGAATTGATGCAATTGCTTCTTGATTCTCTGTTTCCTGGAAAAAGTGCTTGTTGAACTTCGTCGATAACTTCATGTCATTCCGATATTGCTCTCCGACGATGTCCCTCATTTCTATGCAATACCAAGCTATTAAAACGGATAAGAGAGCTATCGTGTAGTATCATGGAATACTCATCTTGACAAGAGGTCCCATGTCGTTCTTTTCCTTCTTTCTTCGAAGGGTTCTCAATCCCTGCCCGAAAAAAATGCTTTTGCCTCTCATGTAAAGTTTTAGACAGAGAGTGGTCAAGTGGGCAATGTTTTCATCTTCAGCAGTTATTAGACTGCTGAGTTTGTGTCTTCAGAATGACTTGTTCTTGACATACAAAGTTGAATTAGGTCTTTCTTGGATCTGTAGAACTTATTGAACCTCCTGATGGTACTGTTGTTATTAACGCGATGTTTTATGTAAATCGACTACAAGATGTATGACTTAACAAAGGGGGTATGGTTGTAATCTATTCGGTATCTGTATTTTTTAAGGTTAGGAACAAATTTATGTTTAATTTTGCTTACTTGCAGGACACGAGTTGATCAAAGAAAATATTTATGGAGAACTTCTCGAGTCTTCGGAGCAGAAAAAGAAATGAAAGGCAGTTAATGGTAAGAAGACGAAAATATCTCTTGTAGTTCTGATCTGGAAATATATTGACTCTATTTGCCAGATAGATAGTCGTGTATCGACTAAACATCAAGCTGAATGCAAAGCCTGTCAAACAGTATCAGCGAAGATTTCTCCCTGACATAATGGAAGCCATTGAGGCGAAGTTAAAATACTGATCGAAAGTGGCTTCGATTAACACTGATTGGGTTGCAAACATTGTTCATGTGCTCAAAAAGAGTGACAACATCTGGATCCCTAGATAGCTTGTCCAAAAAAAAATGCTGTCAATCACAGATATTAGGATCGACAACACTTGTGACTTCGAATGCACGTGTTTTATGGATGAATTCTACGGGTACAACCAAATCAAGATGAACCCCGACGATGAGAAGCACACGTTATTCAGAACTTGAAGCAAAAAAAAAAATGAAAAACAGTTAATAGTAAGAAGATGAAGATATCATTGGAAAAACAGAGGGGATGCCTCCCTCCTAGCTACAAAAGGTCACAACCTTGCTCTAACAATGGTCCGAGCATGACTTGATAAAGATCGCTTGTAAAATCCAAAGATGCCAACAAGAAAAATTGTAGAATTATTGACTTATCTGATTTTACTGGATCCAGATGTAGCCAGTGTTACTATGGGTGAGCATTATTCGGTCTTGGACGAGAAGAATAAGAGATTCGGTTGGTTTGAAAGAAAAAAAAATTTAAAATGCTAAAATTATTTATTCGGTTTCGGCTTTGAATTTCGGTCCAAAATCAAAAATCGAATAAGACCTATGCAATTATTAATTATGCTCAATTTTTTGCATATTTTATCTTAAAATGTGCATTTTTGTACCATATTTTGAAAACAACAATTAATGTCTTTTAAAACCCAACTTTGAAATACAATAAACATATGTATAAAAATTACAAATATTTAAATAATTTAACCATAGTTTCAACTTTGTGCCCAATTTACTAAACAATAAATACGGCCCAACCGAACAAACCAAATCGTTTATCGGCTTGATTTCAGTTATGACTAATTTCGGTTCGATTTCGGTTTAGATTTTTTGAATTTCGATTTATTTCGAACTATTTCGGTTCGGTTGAAACCGAATGTTCACCCGTAATTGTTATCACAGTACTATCAAATATAAAGGAAGAAAGAAACATTCAACAGTTTGCCACAAATAGCTATTACTCTCATATCTGTGGCAAATAACAAGCTGTTAATCATGCAAGCTGAAAACAAACAATATTATTCAACCCAAACCACTTGGTTACATGATGGTGCCTTGTTGTACAGGAGTTCACTAGGGAAAAGAATTACAAGAACAAATCAGAACATTACCTGGCTTTTATAAGCTTACAGATGATACAACACCTAATACCTATTATACAACTCTATTAAGTATGCTAATTCTTCATCTCCTTACAAAATTACAAGGAATTGACTCTGAGAAACTTCATAAACGGGAGTATGTCTTTGACTGCTATAGATTCATTTGGCGAGGAGAAGTGCAGAATTCAAAAGGATCTCCCCATCTTTTCAATACATCCCTTTGAAAATTGGATTTGTTCGGCATATGCTTGCCCCATGCTCCTCATACTCTGCTTTTGTGTGGCATGCCTGGAAAAAAACAAGAGTCATATATTTACTCCATAAAATGGACTGCAAACAATTGCCGGGAAAGAACAAGGTAAATGAATCAACAGTGCCCATTACAGTATTTTTCCTTTTTCCTAGGTGAAATTAGGCAAAAGAGAAGCTTGCCGGTCTGCCAAGTCTGCATAGCAGGAAGTGTGTTGCATACTGGACATGACACGCAAAATTTGGTAGCGTGTCCGTGTCGCCTCATCCACAATGTGTCATGCAACATACAACGTGAAACATAATGTTCATATTCCCTACAATCTCACAAGTTACAAATTGAAAGCAACACTTCAACTCATAAGGTAACAGCAGTAGAAAAAGAAAAATGGCTACATTATAAATTGATACCATCAACTATTCAAGTTTTTCAACTTGACACCCTTAACTTTAATAGATACCAACTTGGATACCCTAAAAACCAAAAATGACAAAACTAGCCCCCCCCCCCCCCCCCCCCCCCCCCCCCCCGGCCCCCCCGGCGTCATTTTTTGTTTTTTTAGGGTATCAAGTTGTAACGCCCCAGAACCAGAATACTGGAGAGCGGGGGCGAACATAGCCAGCTACGTATATTGAAGTGCAACCCATCTCGCTATACGGTCACGGCTGTCTAGATACATGAGGGTTTAACTACAAGCCATCAGTCTCTTATGGTCATGAACAAGCATATTATCTCAATCTCAAACAAGCAGTAATTGTTACAAGATGTCAGAGCACCAAATATACAATAGTAAGGCGTCCCATACATTACATATTTTGATGATCATGAAGCTAGTCGTACAAAATGTCAAGACTAGCAAGAATTTCAGTCATACATGATCAACCCTAGGATTCGTCAATCATGTTACAGCCCGTAGGCAGACAGTAAATAAAGGTGCAATAGAGCTAACACGTGCTCGCCGGCTAAACGCCTCAAAAGAATATTTATACAATAAGGTGGGAGAACAAAAAGGAACCCACTCGTTGCCAGGGTTACGCCTGGGGGTCACCATCTGGCTGGAAGATAGTTAGATCCTCTGAAGCTGCTCCGGTATCTGGCCATACAAAACCAACTGGGTCAGACCCCAGAAAGAGCAAGTGCCACAAAGGAGGCTTCACTTAGGAACTAAAACCAGCATATAATAGATGAATATTAAAGATAGTTATATATAAGGAAAACTGATAATAACAGTGACAACAACAGTTGATTGAATACGAGGAAACTATTCAGGTAGCCAGATCGCAACCCTTAAACCAAACAAGGACCAGGGTTGTAACCCTTCACCTGAATAGGAACCCGTCTCAGTTACTATTGATGAAGGTAAAACATGATGGGCTTAACATAGGGTGAAATAAGACAATAAACGAAGAGAGGATAAAGAACTGCTCCGGGAGCCAGGTTACAACCCTTAAACCAAACAAGGACCGGGGTTGTAACCCTTCACCTGAACAGAATCTTGCCCCTGATCTTTATTGTTAAGGTAAGCATAAGTAATCATGCCATTGAAGTAAGGTAAAACTTGACGATCGTGACATGGGGTGCAATAAGACAATAAACGAAGAGAGGACACAGAACTGCTCCGGGAGCCAGGTTACAACCCTTAAACCAAACAAGGACCGGGGTTGTAACCCTTCGCCTGAACAGAACTGGTCCCCTGATCATTATTGTTAAGGCAAGCATAAGTAATCATGTCATGTCATAATCTTGTACAGGATCAGGACGAGACGAAGCTGGGCTAGACTCCATCCAATCAATCACAGCCAAGCAAGGAGTACGGCTTGATACTTTAACTAACTAGGGTTTTCACAGGCCTAGTTACTAGCAAGATGCAATGAGATTGTTCCAACAGCCACAAGCCCTGCAGACCATCCAGGCTATCCGGACGCAAATTTGGGGTTGAATTCATGTTGGTACATTGTCCAAGAACACATGTACCCTTAAGTAGTTTAGTGGTTGCAACACATGACAGTGTGCTGGAAATGTGCCATACTCGACGGCATGCTACAGATCCCATGATGGGGTGCCCAGATAACGGGATTACTTGTAGCTGAAAAATCTCTTTATGACTACTGGATTATTCTAGTTATTAGCCTTAATCAGTTTAAGTAGGTACCCCCTGACCGTGGTATTCAGGGGTCCCTGTCCTAGACATGATGCAAGACAAAACTGATTTATTTGTACAAACACAATCGTCCACGGTGTCCAAGCCATTTATTATAGTCATGCCATGCAAGCCGTCGCAACAGCTTTTAATAATTACCATGGTGCGTACTTGTCATATCTTGTTATGTCATGCTATGGCATGCCATGTCATGTCATGCACCATTATTAGTCTGGTCATATCATGCAGTCCGTGCTTGTCAATTCATGAATAGTGCAAGGCATAAAAGACAATCGGGTACACAAGGGCTCAAGACCCTACGCGAGTGAGCCTCTACGCTAGGCCGAGGGCCTCAAGCGTAAAGCGGCTCTACGCTAACAAGAGCAAGGGAGAGATAGCTCTACGCGAGTGAAGATGCACGTGGGTGGGTTCTACGCTAGCCGGGTTATACGCAAGTGAATTACACGCGCGTAAGAATTTTACGCGAAATTCTACGCTCACAAACACCCGAGCGAAACTCTACGCGAGTGCGAGAGTCTACTCGAGCCAAAGTCTATGCGAGTACGACCCTACGCGAGCGGGGGGGGGGGGGGGGGGTCCCGGCCTAGAGTTCGAATACGCTAGCACGCAATTGCGTGTGCGTAAAAGGGGCACTACGCGTAAAAGGCTGAATAATACGCTGGCACGCAATGCGTGGACGTAAAAGGGCTAAACATTACGCTAACACGTCAGAACGTGTGCGTAAAACTCCGTCTTCTCCTTATGGCCAAGACAAGCATGCGTAAAGGCTCAGTAACTCGAGGAACTCCATCTCGGCCAAGACTTGGTGAAGTCCGGCCATCTCAAAACCAAACTTGCGTAAAAATCGAAATCCCTACAACATGGGACTCTCCAATTCGGAAGCAACCGAGCTTAGAAGATCGAAACCAAGAAGATCAAAATACTAAAAAATTAGATCTACATGAAAGGAGCCATGGAATTCGAAAATGCTAAGCATTAAAGTGACTTAGAATCTTGTGGATAAGAAAATGGAACAATAAAACTTGAGTTCCTCCATGAAGCAAGTTGCATTTGCCTAGACCTCTCTCTCTGGTAGGTGGAGAGTAATGGTGAGGAAGAAGAGTAGTTAATGAAAAGTAATGAGGAGAGAGAGGAGTGGACGGCTATTCAAGGAAGAGTGGGGGGTAGGTGGGGTTGGTCCACATGAAAAACCAATCCAAACCGAACTAAGCCGAACCAAGCAAGGGAAATGCTAAGATAAACCATGCAATGAGACATGCAATATACGTACACGTATACCAAAACACGTAATACGGACCATGGTCGTTACAACTCTATCCACCTTAAAAGAATTCCGTCCTCGAAATTTTAATTAAGAGGCTAGAGAGGCAAGGGCAAGCCATACTTGTTTGCAAAAACAAAAGTTCTTTTATTTCACAAATTTTGTAAGAAGATTACAATTGAATTCTGGGAAAGTACAACTATAGAAATCCGATCTGAAGACGATCGCTTTATCCCTTGGACGATGTGAACTCTGAAGACGATAGCCTCTGAAGAATGCAGCAGCACTTTGGCAAGAACTCCTGATCTCTGATGATAATAATGATCTGATCTCTTTAATGAAGGACTTGAAACTCTATTTATAGAGTTCTAGAAATAACTAATTTGTAGTTATTCTGGATTGCGCAGGCTGGATAGAGCAGGCATTGGATTGCGCAGGCTACCAGTTGCGCTGGCCTATTAGGCAGTTACTTGATCGTGGGCTAACTGTATTTAGACGCGTGGCATTATTTGATTGAAATGCGCATGGTCGTGAACAGGAAGCTGCCACGTGTTTAGCAATTGATGGCATGTAAGCCACGTACAAAATGTCAGTTATCTTGATGGATTGCGCAACTTGAACAGCGCTAGCTTCAGACTGCGCTGGGATCAAACAGTGCTGAAGAGGATCTGGCAGACTGCGCTTAGGCTGGGCTGGTAGACCGCGCTGGCTTTTGGCAGCTGGACCGCGCTAGACAGCTGTCATGGCGGCGTGGCACAAGAAACGAACAGTTTCCTTGTTCTTCGGGCTGTCAGTTGTCAGAAGATCTGATTTTCTGTCAGGTAATGATGGCAATGCCACGTCAGCATGGCGCGCTTGGATATTAGCGCAGTTCAGCCTCGCGCGTTTGATTTGTTGCGCAATCTGCCTCCTGCGCAGTCCATTTGAAGGGTGCACAAATTAATTTCCTCTGCCTATTTGATGAATGCAACTTGATTTTTAGGACCTACAAGACCCCCTTCAAAGTTTTCGAAATTTGAAGATATTCAAAGTTTCGAAATACTTTGAATTTCAAATTTAAAATCAAGTTGCGTTGTGATTGCGCGTTTGGAGGAATTAGCTCCGACTTTCTCGGCGCAATCGGAGGTGGCTGTTACACTTGGAAAAACTATAAATAGTTCCATTGTTTCTTCTTTCCACCTTTACTTGTTTTCCACTGTTCAAGTGATAAAAGCTTCGCTCCTACTCCGACTACTGCTTCTTCTTCCTGCCGACGACGGCGATGGCTCCCAAGCGCACGGCCACTGAGAAGGGCAAGGCCCCCGCCGAATCCTCAACTCGTGTTGCGCCACGAGTATCTCGTCATGAGATGGGTCATCCAGCACTGCGAGGTGAATGATGAACCTTGATCGAAACCCTTTTTAGGGTTTTGATGTTTTCAGACCTTCATATCTCTCTCTTTTTAGAGATTGATGGTATTTGCGCCACCCTGTTTAGGGTTTTGGTTGCATTCACAATAGTTTTCATTTTTATGAAAACTATACTCTTGCGCAATCGGATGGAAAGCGCTGACAAAATGTTCGGCGCAATCCATCGTTTTGCGCAAGTCGGTTGTGCCAGCGCAAACTGATGTCTTGCGCAAGTATGTTAGCGCAAACTGACGTCTTGTGCACGTTGGCTGTGCTGACGCAAACTGATAACTTGCGCATGTTGACTATTGCTGGCGCAATTTGATAACTTGCGCAATGCTGACTGTGCTGGCGCAATCTGATAACTTGCGCAAATTGATGATCTTTTGTAGAGACTTTTTGATTTTGCATGTATTGATCCTTGTTTCTTTATTTGATGCAGTTAACCTCATGGAAGACCCCAACTATGAGGTCTTTGCAGGATCCTTGGCTGAACCTGAATACAAGGAAGATCTATCTCATGTGACATTTCCTCAGTACGCCTTACCGTCATCTCGGCAAGCCGTCTTGACTGCACAGGACAATGAGACTTTGCTGTGTCTGATGAATGGGCAGCCTCTTTATACTGCTGACACAGTTACTCATAAGAAGCCGTTGTTCTTGTTTGGTGAAGCCTTTGACAAGAATTCTCAGCCAAGACCTCGTATGGAACAGAGAATTTTCCAGAGGGGCGAGAAGACAATCCTTCTGCCGGAGATCTCTAGATGCCTTCCTCTGTCTCGATATGCTTTTGCAAGCTATCCCAGAAGAATGTAATGGGATATAACTCCGCTTCAGCAAGCCCGAACAGAAAATATCTGTGTCAAGAAGGGGGCTGGCAACAAAGATATATTCTACAGTTCCTCTGAGCGCCATAGCTCCTTACTTAGAGGACTAAAGCCTGGCTGTATCCCGCCAGAAGATTCTTCCCTGCTGCTACCAGTGAGAACTCCGATATTCGCAAATGAGTTTGCGAAGGTAGAAGGAAGATATCCGGATCAAGAGTTGCGGCTGACAGGCCTCGTGAACCCGGATAATAAGAGATGGATCTGTATAGCCAATTGGATATTGGTCCAATTTGAAGAGCGGCTTAAGGAGATTGATCTGTACCAAGCAGTGTATGCCACTGTTTATGGCTTTCCCCCCAATCCTCAGAAGAGCGGCTTAAGGAGTTGCGGCTGACCGATGACTCCAGAAGGTGGTACAGCAGATGCCATTGCTGTTGCACAAGTCAAATTGACCAAATGGAGAAGGGACAATAGTCTGTGTAGGCTATTGATTCTGAATGCAATGGAGGACTCCCTGGCAGAGTCGTACTCCAAGAATCCTTCTGCCAGGGATATCTGGGAGTCCTTGGGAAAGCTATATGAAGATGACGACAATATATCGAAAATCTTCATCGTCGAGAAGTACCACAAGTGGCTCTTCGAAGACGAGAAGGCAATGCTACCTCAAGTAAAAGAGTTCTTGAAGCTGCACCAGAAGCTAGAAGACAAGAAAATGCCCTTCGTCGACAAGTTTGTCGTTGAAGGGATTGTCTCTAAACTTTCCGCAGGATGGAGTACATTCTATGCAAGAATGCACCGGAAGAAGCTGGATATCAGCTTGGAAGATCTCCTTCAAGAGATCCATGTTGAGGACGAGATGCGTTCTCAACAGAAGATGGACACTCTGTCCAAACAGTTGGCCAAGGCCAATCTGGTGCAGACGAGAGAGCCCAAGGGGAAGCAGGTGGCTTCTCATCACAAAAAGAAGGATTCTACTAATCTGAAAGTGAAGGGTCCTTCATTCAAGCAACAGAAGTCCAAGTCCCACGTGACTTGCTTCAATTGTGGAAAGAAAGGCCACTACAAGAGTGAATGCAGATCCAAGCCCAAACAATCAGAGAAAGGTGAGCCTAGTAAGGTTTCTTTGGTTTCTAACCTCGTTGCTATGATCGCTCAGGTCACAACTGTGGGGGCTGACTCTGACTGGTGGATAGACACCGGTGCGACTTGCCATGTCTGTTCTAGGAGGGAATGGTTCGTCACGTACCAGCCAACTTCTGAGAAGGTTGTCATGGCGAACCAGGTCCAAGCTAAAGTTCTTGGGATCGGGACTGTGGAGCTGAAACTCACTTCCGGAAACACTCTGACGCTCCAAGGAGTAAAGCATGTTCCGGTGATTGCCAAGAACCTGATCTCTGGGAGTCTGCTTAGCAACGCAGGCTTGAGGATGGACATCAATGCTGGTCAGATGGTGATGTCCAAGAAGGGAACATACTTCGGAAAGGCTTATCAAACCGAAGGGATGTTTAAAATTCAGCTTGTAAACCAGTCCAACGAAATTAATGCAATCGCTCTTTCTGATTATTCTCTTGAGTTATGGCATAATAGGCTAGGACATGTTCATTGTAAAAGAATAAACAAAATGTCTAGTCTATGACTTATCTCCAAGTGTGGGGGTAAGGTAGAGAAATGTGAAGTATGTGCTCAGACAAAGATCACTAGAAAACCCTTTCATCGGGTCAATTGAAGCACAGATCTTCTGTAGTTGGTTCACTCCGATATCTGTGACTTCAAACAATTTTCTACAAAAGCCGGGATGAAGTATTTCATAACCTTCATCGATGACTTCTCTAAATACGCATTCGTCTACTTTCTCAAATCCAAAGACGAAGCGTTCGAGAAGTTCAAGGAGTTCAGGGCCGAAGCTGAACGACAAACTGGACAACAACTCAAGAGGTTGAGAAGTGATCGAGGCGGAGAATATCGGTCTCATGAATTCGCATCGTTCTGCAAAGAACATGGAATCATCTGCGAGATTACTGCTCCGTATTCTCCTCAATCTAACGGAGTAGCAGAGAGGAAGAACCGAACGTTGACAGAAATGATGAACTCAATGCTGCTAACTGCAGGTCTTCCAAAATGCTACTGGGAAGAAACTGCATTAACGGCCACTTTCATTCTGAACAGAGTGCCTTATGCAACTTCTGACATAACTCCTCATGAACTCTAGTTCAAAGTCAGACCTAACTTGAATGTCATTCGAGTGTGGGGGTGTCTGGCTTATGTGGAGCTCCCAGATCTGAAGATTCAGAAGCTAGGGACAAGGACTACGAAGGCGATCTTCTTGGGTTATGCCGAGAAGAGTGATGCTCGAAGATTTCTTGATATTGAGTCAAATCATATCATCGAATCTCGCGATGCTGAATATTTTGAAGACAAGTTTGCAAGAGATAAAAACATTATTCTTCCAGATATTCCGGAGAATGATGTAGGTGCAAATGAGACTGAGATCTCATATAAGCCAGTAGTCCAAGATGAAGTTGTTGGTAGAGAAACAACAATTGAACCAGAACTCGCTGAGCCGTCGACGAAGCAAGCAAGGAGGCCGAAGAGCTTCGAAGATGACTTCGTCACCTATCATGTGGAAACAGATCCGCTTACCTATGATGAGGCGATGAAGACCAGAGATGCTGTCTTCTGGAAGGAGGCAATAGACAATGAAATTGACTCAATTACCTCCAATAACACATGGGTGTTAGTTGACTTACCCAAATGAGCAAAATCCATCGGATGCAAGTGGATCTTCAAGAAGAAGATGAAAGCTGATGGAACCAATGACAAGTTCAAGGCCAGGCTAGTGGCCAAGGGGTTTTCTCAACAGCAGGGAATCAACTACTTTGACACATATGCTCCAGTAGCACGGATGACAACCATCAGATTGTTAATTGCCCTTGCGGCAATACACAAACTGGTGATACACCAGATGGATGTAAAAACGGCATTCCTGGATGGCGAGCTGACCGAGGAGATATATATGCAACAGCCAGAAGAATTTGTCGTCAGAGGCCTAGAAGACAAAGTCTGCAAGTTGGTAAAATCTCTATACGGCTTAAAGCAAGCTCCCAAAATGTGGCATGAGAAGTTTGACAAAGTTCTAAGGTCAAACGGCTACAAGGTCAGCGAAACAGACAAGTGTGTCTATACTAAATTTGCTGACGGAAGAGGAGTCATCGTTTGTCTGTACGTGGACGACATGCTAATCCTAGGTACGGATATAAGCTGTGTCACTGAGACAAAGAAGTTCCTCTCGACAAAGTTCAGAATGAAGGACTTGGGGGATGCTAATGTTATCTTGGGACTCAAGATCATCCGGACAGACAATGGATTAGCAATGTCACAATCTCATTACATAGAGAAGATGCTCACTCGATACGGATATCATGATCTTTCCATAATTGATACGCCGTACCGAAGTGATCAGAAGTTGGAGCCAAACTCGAAGGAAAGCGTCAGGCAATTGGAGTACGCTAGCGTCATCGGGAGTTTGATGTACACTACTACTGCCACTAGGCCTGACATAGCTTTCGCTGTGGGAATGCTGAGTCGATTCACGAGCAATCCAGGCGTTGAGCACTGAAAAGCTGTGAAGCGTGTTATGAGATATCTCAAGAAGACTCAGACATATGCACTGCACTTCAGCGAAGAGCCGCCGGTAGTAGAAGGCTTCAGTGATGCCAGCTGGTACTCAGAGTTGGAGAGCGAGAGGTCCACTGGTGGATTCATTTTCACAATGGATGGAGCTACTATATCGTGGAAGTCGAAGAAGCAGACTATGCTCTCGCGGTCTTCTATGGAATCTGAGTTCTTTGCACTTGATACCGCAGCAGATGAAACAGAATGGCTTCGGGAGCTCATGTATGATCTTCCAGTGGTTTGAGCGCAGATACCAGCAATTTCGATATACTGCGACAACCAAGCGACTGCGGCGGTGGCATCAAATGATCTCTTCAACGGAAAGAAGAGAACTGTGCGATTAAAGCATAGGGCAGTAAACGATCTCATCAAGAGAGGTGTCATTGCAGTCATCGATGTTCAGAGTCAGGAGAACCTGGCGGATCCGTTCACGAAGGACCTCAAGCGTCAGCTGGTTGAACACACAGCAGGGAAGATGGGCTTGAAGGCATTCTGATAGTATGTTTTTGTAATCCTACCATAAAGTTTTATGTTATTAGTTCAAAGAGAAATCTACTAGACATCTAACTTTTGGTTCAAGGGAGGACCACTGACTGAAAAACTATCAGGTAACAGTGGGTACTTGTTCTTGGGAACATGGAAGGGTTACGAACCCATAACCACTGTTGTCTACTATGTATTTTCTGCGGAAAACGGATCCTGTGTTGAGGTTGGCTTAAAAGCCTTAATAAGTTCTCAGGCAGAGTGAATGCCTGGTGTGCTTTACAGAAAGTACGGTAGCACAGCACTACAAGAAGTAAAACTCCATGCTACAGTGGGATGACTCCACCATGAGGTTCCCAGGTAGGGGTAATGCCTCGGCTTTGCAAGCCAAGTCATAGCAGCGTAGCACCGCAAATAGGCAGGTAGCCTAATGCTGTATAATAAAATTAAAGAGTTGTAGACAGCACTACAAAGGGGAGGATGACCCCATGTTACAGTAGCACGACACCACGATGAGGTACCCGGGTAGGGGTAAAGCCTCGGCCTTGCAAGCCATGTCGTTGCGGCATAACACCGCAAGGAAGCCTTAGGTTTCATGCTGGGTAGAATGGCACTACAAAGAGACTGTGACCTTATGCTGCAGTAGTATGACACTACGATGAGGTTCCCAGATAGGGGTAATGCCTCGGCTTTAGGCCATATCATAGCGGCGTAGCACCGCAAGGAAGCGCAAGGCTTCATGACATGTCTCTTTAATAAAGAACTTACCTATAGTGTATGGAAAGAGATATCAGACCGTCTCTTGAGGGTAAACTTGTAGACGCCCAAAATTATACACTGAAACCAGGCTGACACACGGCCTTTAATGTGCAGCCAGAAGCACATGTAACTACACTTTGTGAGTGGGAAGAATTACAATTGTGGTGCAGAATTCAAGGCATAGTCAATTCTTGTATCGCATTGTTATTTAACCCATGCAGGAAGATTCAAGTCGTCAGCGACATCTATCCTAATGCAAAATGGACAGTTACTGTGGAAAACGCTCAACCCTAGACACATATATATATGATGAGATATGTGGAGGATTGTTGGTGCTCTTGCTCCTTGACATGAAGAGAGCTTGCTCTCAACATGCTTTGTAAAGTTTAGTCCCACATTGAAAAAGCACCATGAGTTATCTCAACATATATATGAGTATGTGTTGTTGGGATATGCACATGGGGTGGTGACCCTAAGGAGGGAACCATGTGGATGATTTTACTAAGAGGTAAGGATAAGGCTCCAAGAAAAACATTCATACTAAGAGGTAAGGATAAGGCTCCAAGAAAAACATTCATACTTTTTGCTCTTGAGAAATTAATTTCCATTGGGGCTAAGCCCCGTAGGGGCTTAGTGACTCGGACTCGGACTCGGGCTCATGGGCTCATGAGGCGTAATGTGGCGTTTTGTTGGCGCACTTTGCACTTAGCACGTCAGCATCGTCACTAGGCGCATAGTGCGCTTAAGTTGCGCTCATTGCGCGAGCCACGTTGCGCGTCCACGTTGCGCGACCCAGTTGTGCGCCCAGGGTGCGCGGGAGCGTTGGGTTGCGCTGGGTACGCGCGTGCGCCAGGTGCGCCAGGTGCGCAAGTTGCGCCAGTGAGCAAGTTGCGCCAGGTGCGCAAGGTGCGCCAGTGCGCAAGGTGCGCCAGGTGCGCCAGTTGCGCCACAGCGTGCGCAGTGCGCGCAATGCGGCTGTAGGCGCGCGCGCAACTCGTTCATTGGCGCAATGCGCACAGGTAGTGGCTGTTCTCATTCAAACTGATCCGTAATATGCGATAACTGATCCTGGAATAGTGGATCTGACGTTATTTCGTGGCGCACATTGCGGATCTGAACGGTTATAACAGTAGCTATATATTCAAGGCCTCACTTCTCTCTCATTAGATAGAAAAATTATCATTCTGAAAAATTCCAAAAAGAGAGAAGAGAGAGTTCCTCGAGCCACTGGAGTTCCAGCACCTTCAACAGCAACTCGAGTATTCTTTTTCTGTCCTTGTCGTTCCGAGCAGTCCGTCTTAGAACATTTTTCCAGAGCGTTCCAGAGTTCACTTGAACTTGTTGGTTCCTGGAAGCTGACCGTGTGGGCGGATCTAGCTTTGAGCACTGGTGTTTTTGACACCCCAGCAGGACACCACCTTTCCATCAATCGCCTGTCACCTTTACTGCTGCCTTTAGCATTTCGATTAGTACCTTCTTTTTAGAAGCACTGCTATCGTTTGCTTCGTATACGAAATCTTCTTAGATTTTCGTATTCCAAAATCCTTATAGGATCTCTGGTTGCGCACCTTCCTAGAAGTGTTGCATTGGAACGTTGTTCTTACAACTGTTTCATTCGGTTGGAATCTAACAATATATTCACAAGTTAATCGGGATAAAACAGAAAAAAAAAAATGTATAGGAAAATATACCCCATAAAATTCTGGTGTAGATCCAAGTACAGAACCTCCAAACCAAACAGCAAATCTCTGGATAGGATGGCTGACTACATTAACTTCAATGGGTTGGGCCTGGAACCAAAAACGGAATAAGGCAGTCTATCCAGAATATTATATACCCAGAGAGATATTTTGTATGCTTACTTTTACACCTCCGCCAAGTCGAGCTTCTGATGCTACAACCCGAGCATCCACTATCTTCTTTAAATCCCGTTGTAACCTTCTATGGAAATCCTTGAACATGGTCGACCCTCCAGACAGCACTATGTTCTGAGATAGACAAGTGTAAGCAAAAAAGACATAAAAGTTGAAATAGAGACGGTACGAATTTATACTACTAAAAGCATTTAATCTTACTTGCCTTATACAAAGCTCTCCTTGTGTCGATGGGCGCTGACTGAATGCACTTATCGATAACAACAGGTAAAGGTGTTGTAAAATCACTATTGTAAATCTCAGGATGGAAGAAAATCTGTATAAATCATTTTAACATACGAAATTATAATGAGAAGCAGAAGTTGGAAGAAACACGATTCAATTGTTAACATATAAGAAGAAAAAACAAGCATAGTGATTTCCGAACTATGTTCTAAACGTTGAGAAGTATCTAATAACCAACTAAAATTGGAAAGTATAACAGATATTGCTTGATGGTTCATGCTGATGATAAGAAATGACAAAGTAGGCATAAATTAACAAGTGTATTGAAATAGTTATAGACGATGTCATATGTGCATTTCGGAAGTATTTTCAAGTCTGAACTGCTTAATTAAGAGTCGTTAGTCCATCATCTGCTGCGGCGAGCTACTGATCAAGGTGTTCAGAGTTCGTAAGAGCTACTGATCAGGGTGTCAAGCTTCAGGCTCTTCAAAAGACTCATAACTGGGGTCTTACGTCTCTCCATACGGGATAATCTCATATTAGTTGTAGTAGGTTTATAAGGTAAAGACGCTTGCATATGGCACTATTCACAGTACAAGGCTCAACTCATAGCTCGCGAGTTTCCACAACAGTATGTATTGATTAATGGGAGACTTTTGCACCTGTTGCCAAGATGACCATTGTTTGCACTGTTGGTTGCTCCTTCTGTTCGATCATGGCCTATTTATCACATCAATGTGAGAATGCCTTTCTTCATGGTGACTTGGTTGAGTATGTCTATATGGCACCTCCCAGATTGTCTCAACAAAAGTAGACAACTATACAATTGCTACCATGTGGTACTAACGTATAACAAAGATAATATCATCAAGACACTATACTTGAACACAAGGAAGTTGGAAGTGCTACAAAAGGGTTCTGATCAAATTGTAAAACGGAAGTTGGCAGGTTAATAGCCCTAAAAAAACTGGAACAGCGTTAAACTAAACATCTCAAATTACTTGCAGAATTTTTAAAGAACCTAATCCTAAAAATTCATTTTAAGAAAAGATATACTTCTAGTATCGAGCATTAATTCGAAATTTTGGTGGGTACCTTTAGATTTCCACAGAAATATAACTGCAAAGTATCCATAGTCAGACATTTCATATGATGATCAGGTTCCAGAAAGAAATTGTTAACGGCATTGAGATTATAGGAAAGGAAGTGATATCATTTTCAAAAAATAAATAGAACTATAAATAAGAAAAATGACCTCAGGTCCAAGAAAGCGTTCATATCCAATATCACAGGTGTATGGTGCTCCAGTCTTTGGTTTAACACCATTCCATTGCTTGATGTACTTAGCGGGCTCCTTATCATGCTTATTATACTCCTGATATCACAAGAATATATTATCAGCTTCAACTCGACATAATTAGCAAGCAGGTTTTGTGCTAAAGCCTATATATGAGCACTAGCATATGTAACTTCTGCGATATTACAACAATATAGCTTCTGAATATGTGCTTTAAAAGATTAGAGTATAAAATGTTTAGATAGGCAAAAAGCAAGAAAAGATGATAACTGTTAACATGAAACCAACAAGGTTTAAAAAAGAGTACACAGGTTCTATAACATACCATTACATGTTCAATCAACACTAGATCATTTACAGATTTTTCAAATATTAATCACAGAATCCATACATATATTTGAAGGCAACAACCCCACTCAGTGCTTTATATAACTGCAGATGACAAACCAATTGCTAGTAATCAAGCAAAACATATTCAAAGGAAACCTGAAAGTACTGATACACGAGAAACTCTGAGGTGCCATGTTATTACCGTTTTTATCTCCAGATTTTTGTTATATGAATGCTGCTAAAAGCCTATAAGATTGGAGAAGATATATAGGAACCTCCTATGCTTTCCTCAAAGATTAAGGGTTTTAAGGACATAGGCTGAAACTTTTGCCAATTATGTATCATGCCTTTCAACATAGGTCACTAACAAATTCCATTCGCTCTGCTAATGGACAGTATATTATATCAACTATGTATGGACATATATGCAGCCATATATACATATAGAGAGATTATTAGTGAAATTAATGTAGTATATTGACTTCCTGCAGGACATTAAGTTGTCATGCATATGCTCTTCAATGGATGTCAATTGACCCAAGTTAAATAGAAAGATCACATCTTAATACAAAACTGAGCCTAAAGCAATTTTTGAAATGAAAACCAACCCGAAGATGAGTGAGTTCTACCTGGCCGACCTGCATCAATATTGAACCAATACAACTCGCACCTTAAATATAAGATGAAGTACAACTAACACTCAGTCTGGTCCCTCCTGATACGTCCCAAGTCATCAAGAAGAGACCTAACTGATCCAATCCTTTGAGCTAACTGATATCGACTGTGTGGATTAAGGTTTCTCTGCTTTCCCTTTCACAGCAGAATCCAGCAGTGGTGGCAAGCAACAGGGGCATCAATGTTCGCATTAGCAGAAAGCTCCAACTGTGGTGGTAGGCGGAACCTCTATCTGAGTCATGTCTGGATGTGTCTTTGGAAATCCAAGCCAATTACACCCAAATCCAACCAAATTTTGTGCCCAAGTCATGTTGAGAAGGATTTTGTTGCGGTGATTTAAAGGCACCAAAGAGGCGGTAGACAAGGGGTAAGCCTAAAAGAACTTGGATTGAGGCTCTAACAAAGGATATTGCTTTTGCTAATGTTACGAGGATATAGCCATTAACAGAGATAGATGGAAGAAAAGGATTCAAATAGACAACTTGGGATAAAAGCTTTGTTGTTACAAAAAGGCGGTATACGAGGTAAGGTGCCTCCTGGCACCTAGGGATATGACAAGGCACCACGATCACTTATTTGGGTACGTATCCTTCCCTTGCAAACAAGGTGAGAACCTCGGGTACCAAGAACTCTTAGGCTCTCGTCTAAGTCAATTAAGGTCGTTCCGGCCTAATAATTGGTGGTAAGCGCTTCACCAAATAGGTCTGATCTAGAAAATAATCGAACAAATTACATAGCTTTTTACATGTAATGTCATTTAACAAATGTCCTTATTTCTTTTAATTTACTTCACATCCTACATGTAAAAAAAAAAAACAATCTTCCCTTATTTGAGTTCAATAGAATATCTAAAATTATAGATAAAGCTAGCTTCTCATTTTCAATAAAAATCAAACATAAAAATAGTTGAAAATATCAGCCATCAGACAAATCGTCTCTCCAATTTCAATAATCCCAAAATGCATATTACATCTCTTATCTCATCAAAGTTATGTCCTAGGTTACACTAGTAAAAAATTCAAGATTTTATGCTAACCCATAGTCAGTAGCATAGTTAGTCACCTCACAGTTAAGGAATAATATAATAAGACATATATGCATAGGAATCTATTGAAAGCATTAGAAGCATATAGGTAGGATTAAAACTCTTTCTTCTAAATAGTTGTTTCGTACAAATAAACATCTAAAACATATTATCTTAATGTTGTAACCAACAGATTCATTCATAGAGCATCTTGAGTCGGTTGATGCATTTATGACAGTTATGTGCTACTGTAAAGGTTATATGTTGCACAGACATCAATACGACAAAGCACAGACAGGACACGTATTTTAGCATATCCTTAAATGTATTTTGGAGTTCTAGTTGCCGTGTCCAACGCATGTCAGTCCAACACAACAGGGCATGATATCGATCCTTGGAGAGTCCGTGTTTCCTAGATTTGCACATTGCTACCAGTCTACAGATTTTAATGTATAATGATTTTTACATTTTAGTGCCTCTCTCCAATCAAGCACTTGGCCTCTTTTGGCGCTTGTCACCTCTGGCAATATAAGGTCATTCGTCTTGAAGCACCTTTTGCCTTACCCAATTTAAATGTCCATGCAACCTAGCTTTCAACATTCCCTCCATTTTGTAAGTAGTCTAATTAGTTTATGATCCTAATTTGCTAGGATAACGTCTTTATCCTATGCACTTTTTGCTATTTCTTCAGGTCATTGCTCTTTCTTATGAATCTTAATCTTATATCCTACTAAACGTAAATTGCTTATCATCATTTATTTTGTCAAATTCCATGCTAAGGAAGATGACAACCTAGCCTATTTTTTGGGATCAGTATACAATCCTTGGTGAGAAAATTGGTATCGACTAATAGAGAGTGGAGTATCTTCCACTTAATTCTTGCTAATATAGTCCATGGCCACATTAGAAATCTGACACCAATTAGTCTTTTCATTGTAAGATAGCTTATGAAGTAGTGGCCTAGTAGACAGAGTATGCTCTTAAAAAGTGCCTTATTCTTTCTAATATATGACTCTTTTGTTATAACTGTATACAATGAGTTAGCCTTACAAAGTTTCTTGTACATCTATGGCTACTGTCCTGGCATGTAATAATTTAAGATCACAAAATTGTTCCATATTAGCTGTTTGTTAAGCACAACATATATGACATCACATGTACTAAATTCATGGTGCAGGCAAACTTACATACATTGTAATTGGCATTCTGCTCATACAGAGAAATTGGAGAACAAAATCCGAGCAGTACTCAGAGATAAATATAACGTACTAAATTTCAAAGAATCAAATGACAACCATTTAGTCGTTGTCAAGCCTCTCAGAGTAATTAACATTTTCAATATACAGTAAGCTGCACTGGTTCGTACAACTGTAACAGCAATATAAGGGCAACAGAAATTTAACTTTTCTTTTTGCCTTGTAACAACACAACGAAAAAAATGTTCTTACATCATATATTTTAAGAATATCAGAAATGCCAATGCTGTCTTTTACGTAGTCAATCAAGAATTATAATATTACCTTGACAATATCTGAACAAGTGTAACAATACGTTTCTTTCACCTTCCGAGCTACCTCAAAAGAGTCTTCTGGCGGTATATTCTCTCCTCTTTCCTACATAAAATTTAAATGTAGCCAATTATGAATAAATACCTTATAGCCAAAATCACACTCGATTAGATGAGGATATCAACTTCCAACCACATGTTGGGAGCAACTTTAGAAATCAGTGATGTAGAAAACCATAAGACCAGAGTTTATTGTTCCATGCAAGTGAAATATAAAGCACAAAGAAATTATTAATATTATCGAAAACTGAAAGGGAAAAAGAAAAGAGCAGCTTATCTATCATAGTTATACACACCAAACTAAATCTTGTTAGCTTAGTTATTCTCTTGTAGCTCCAAAGTTGTGTACTGTGGAAGAAAAGGATGTAGCCAAGCTGACCGAAAACTAGGATACAGCGGAACAAACCAACATCATGAAAACTCCATGGAAGAACTAATCAAGGTTTGAAGACCAGGCTTTCAATTGGATGTCAATCCTTTATAAGTTGTATGTAAATTAAACCCTCTATAAGTTTGTGTGTAAATTCCTAACATCTATGAGCAAGAGAGTGACTTTCCACAAAAAACCCGAAAGCCAGGTTTGTGGTTGAATTGGTAGACCTACATTATTTTCAAGCAGCTAATTATAGGAAGTCCAAGAAACAACCTCTATGTCCTCCTAGAGTACAAACAACCTAGATTAAGAGCTGATATGAGTAGTTAAATACCTATCTTTGTGGTGTAAACAAAGAGCCAAATGTGAAAACATTACCTTCCATGAAATAGTAACTAAAAACATTACTTCTTAATATTTTTTATTGGTAATTTTTAGTTAAACTTTGGGAAGAGCAGGGTTCAATCAGATCTCTAACATGACAGCAGAAAGATTTGTGATACATTCATTTGTCAACAGTAGGGTCTAAACCTCACAAGTCAAAATATTTCCATCCACCTTAACCACTCGATTGAATCAGCTGCCTGACAGATTTATGACAAAAAATTGATCCTGAATAAGGATTTCCTTCAGGCATAGGCGGCTCCAGGGGGAGGCGGGCTAGGCAGCTGCCTAGGGCCTCCTCCCCCCGGGGGCCTCCATTTTTTTTGAATTTTAATTATTTTATACCAGGCCAAAAAAACTATGGATCTGGGGAAAGTCCATGGCTAATCAAATAAAACATTCATAAGAAAGAAAAAATGAAACGTTGCACCTATTTCTAAGCCGCCGCTTTATCTTCTCTCTCTCACAATTCCCACGAAAAATCTTTATCCTAAGGTAAAAATGAAACGGTCATTCTCTCCCTCAACAAATGTGTCAATGTAGGGTTTTTTTCCTCCTTTCTAGTTTCTAACGCCTTTTTTTGTCTTGTGAAGCTTCTATTATTAATTGTTTAAATATTGGGAAGAAGCGCGTAAGTGGAGGAGATCGCAAAGTAAACATATCTTCGTTACTTGTAAAAATAAAAATTACATAAAGGATAAGGATCTCATTTTTGGACTTGCCTAGGGCCTCCAAAATGCTGGAGCCGACCCTGAATTTCAGGTATCATCCAGAAATGAGTCCTATATGAAGTCCATCCCTCACAAGGTTTAAAAAGTTTTCAGATCGAAAATCATCCAAAAAAAACAGGAAGCATGCAACATAAGTATTACATGGATGTGCAGAAACCAGGTCTCACAATCCTACTAATTTTTATGTTAAGCAAGGTAAAAAGGAAGTTTCATCTACCTTCAATAGCTGCTGAACAAACAGAGTAACATCCTTGCCAGTAATAGGAACAGATTTGATGCTACTCCCAATTACATAGCCGTCTGCAACTGGCACAATATGTGTAGCCCCATCTCCAACATCAACTACAACCCCAGTCATTTCACACTGAAACAACAGAGTACCGATCAACCCTCATGAGAAACTCCAGTCACTCTACGAAACTTTTTTATAGGAAAAAAATTGTTCTTTCAAGTTATGGACCCTATGGTAGTTAGCATAAGCATGTGAAGCTTCATGTATGGAAAATGCATATCAA
Source organism: Iris pallida (assembly GCA_029216955.1). NCBI lineage: Eukaryota > Viridiplantae > Streptophyta > Magnoliopsida > Asparagales > Iridaceae > Iris > Iris pallida. The sequence continues at coordinate 14,895,049 of JANAVB010021799.1, forward strand.
GAGTGTTTATTCTAATAACTAATTTCCACCAAATAAGGTGTGCTTCAAATTGTCCATTGATTTATAACGTTTCTTCTGGGTGAGTGAAATGTTTATATAAAATCTTATCACCATTGCCAGCATTTTAATGTTTATTGGTTGCATAATTTGAGAGGAACTCCTTGTTTGCAGAAGGAAAAAAAAAAAAAGTAAACAGTTGGGTTCGCCAATTAACTCTTGCCTATGAATTATATAATTCAATACCAAGGAAGAAGGCCAAAACCAAATTTCGTCATTCCCCAGACACACCAAGGAGTGGATTATCATGAGCATTCCAATTTCACTAACCACTTCCCTTCTTAATTTCTCTATAAAAGATTTAACGTTTCAAGAGGGTGAGGGTGGGAGGGTGGGGGAACCAAACAAATTAGCCTGCATGAGCTCTGCATTGCTTTTATCATTATCTATAATGACAAATCAAAATACAATTAACTAAGCTAAACATTTATAAGTGATTCCATTTTGACCATGCGATGTGCAATTTTAATTATGCAGATAGTACAACTCAATAAAGGAAAATGCAATTCTTAACAAAAATGGATCTAAAGTAATAGGGAATTCCCGAAGGTAAACATAGGTAGAACAGAAGAGGCATCATAGCTAACGGCTAGAGTTTTCCTTGTCGCTGAGAGCGTGAGAAATAGATTGTTTACGAATAATCTCCTAAAAACCAGAAGAGTATGATTTATAAACAATTCTCAATATTTCCAAATAGAAGCATTGAACTCTTCCGAAGCTCCATAACATAATATTTCCAAATAGAAGCATTGAACTGGATCCTCTGAACCAACCTTGGAAGTAGTGTAGCCAGCAGCAAGGGCAAGAACAGGCTGCACTGCAATATACAGTCCAGGGACATTAAATGTTTCAAACATGATCTCTCCAGTGTATTCACGATTTTCAGGAGCTGTCAGTGGGCTCTCAGTTAAAAGAAAATAATGATCCTCCGGGTCACAACGAAGGTAATTAAAAAGGCACTGCTGCCAGAATCTTTCCATTGTATCCCAATTCTCAACCTGCAAACCCAAATAAGAGCATAATTACCGCAATGCCTAAATAGTAAATAGTCATTGTTGATCTTAAAAATTCTAAAAGGAAGACCCAACTTTCATCCACATTACATAAGCCATTAAACGATTAGAGACAGATGAATAATATTATCTATTTTAATTGCATTACCAACATTTTCTCACTCCAATTCCTCCGGAAGAACAAGAATTCCCTTGCTCCAAAGCAATTTTATTCTTTGGCTTATGGGATCGTCATTCCTTTTCACTTTGGCATAATGTGTCATATTGATGAATGCAATTCCCTATAGCAAATTGTACCACATCTTACCTCTTCATCTAGACTCTTTATGGTCTAAACTTGGAGGGTGCTCCTTGATTGCATGAGCTTAAACTGCATATCCAAAAGGTAGGGGTACCCACCTGCTAACAATACCTACCAATTGCCCGTCTAGGTTTTACGGTATGAGGCTCTCATGCTGATGGCTACATTGGACAGGAATTTGGCACGAAAATAGAGGGTTGATTTCAGTTCGACATTCGGTCATAAAACCTTTTCTATCTTTTATGCAGCTTTCTTATGCTCCATAGCTTAACCCATTATAATGGGAGAAGGATTGGAAGATGATGATGATTCCAAAGCAATTTTATATAGGAAAATATGTAACTCATACAGAATCACATCTCTCTCTTATACTAAACATCGTGATGTTCATAAATATTCCTTGTGCGACATAGTTGGTAAAAGTAGTTACTGCCTAGCGCACAAGCATGTATAATATTCTTAGCAATAGGCATATACCTGTCCATGATTAATAGGATAACTTAGATTGTATGTACTGCTTGAACGAGACCGTGATAAGGCATCCTCTCCAATAACAAAGTCAAGATCAGCCATTACACCTGCACTGTATTGTGCTTGCCAGTTTCCCTTGCCAGAACTCCTTGACTGATTCAGAAAAGAGTCGTTAACAGCAACTACGGTAGGAATGATGAAGCAAGGCTCGACATTGCCAGCAAACCCCATTTTGGTGTACCTAAGTTGTAAATTGTAAGAAACAAAGAATTAAATGTGCATTGCCAAATCAATCCCAATAGAGATACTGAAAGCATACTGTACACATACCATGAGCGTTGATGCCAAAGCAAAAGAAAGTGGTTCTTTGACTATGAACATTATTCTTAAATTAGAATGGTGGTAGTAAAACAGAATTTCGGTAATAACTTAATAAAAATCAAATTGAACAGAGATTGACATTGGTTCAAGGAGGTTATAATCCGCAGCTAATGTTTTTGGATAAGTTATATCTACAAACACCAAACTCGAATTAAAAAATCGTACACCTGAATTTTTCCAAATTCCATGATTTACTACCTCAATCTATGTTGCACGGACACGAATACAACACGGTACTGAGTTTGATGTGTTCTAGTGTATTTTGGATTTTCTCTGTCATGTCTGATATCACAAGACGCAATGTGGAACCAACGCACTTTCGTGCTTCATATTCCTCAAGAATACACCATATCATAAAAAATAACAGATTAAAAAAATCTGATTTCGAACTTCTATAGTATTAAGACAACGTAAAATCCCATCATCATCTAAGACTTCTTCTATCAGAATGGAGTCGGCTATGGAGCACAAGAAAGCTCCATAAAAGATTTGACGAAGTTTTTATGACCGACTGTCGACCTAACATCAACCCTCAAATGTTGGTGCCAAACTCCCAGCCATGTGGTAGCTACAAGCATGAGAGGGTCATGCCAACAAACCGAGGGCCAGTTGGCAAGTAGGTTGACGTACTTTTCGTGTATGCAATTTAAGTTCATGTAGCCAAGGAGCACCCTCCAAGTTCTCCTTGAATATAAAAAGTCTAAAAGAAAGGAATGATATAATTTGCTACGGAAAATTACATACATCTAGATGACACATAAATCCAAAGATCGAAGGAATGACAATCCCAGCTTAAGACGACATCAACCCTAAATTGTACCTCCACAACATATCAAACCACTAAAAGATCCCAACTTTGACCTTTTACATCAATCTAAGCAACTTGGATGCGTTTAGATATAAAATGGTCAAATTCTTTCCGACACGAAGCGACGGGATCACGGCACAGACATTCGGAGTGCCCGTGCTTCCTAGACCTCAACAGCACGCCTTATCATAAGAAAGACCCCAACTTTGAACACCAAGCATCGATCTAACCAACTCAGGGTTGCAATTTAGATATAAATACAACCATATTTGGAGTTCCCGTGCTGCCTAGGCCTCAACGGACACGCCTTATCGGGAAAGACAAAAAAAAAAAAAATCCCAACTTTGAACTTTTGCAGCGACCGTTCCGTGTCCGACGCGACGCGGACACTGCCCGATTGAACCGCAGCTGTTTGGCTTCGTCGGGATCTACTTAAAAAGAAAAAAAGATCGAAGCTTTTGAAGAGGGAAATGGAGGGTACCCGGTGCCGTTGTCGATGACGACGGCCGGTCGAGAGGCGGCGTCCATGGAAGGAGGAGGAGGGTTTCGGGTGCGGTGGATCCGCAATGGAGATCCGGAGAATGGTGGATCCGACAAGAAAGCTTCAGCTTCGGCAAGCTCCTCCTCCTCCCCCCATGGACTCTCCCCAAAGCTTCAGCTGCTTTAGTAAGACTCTGCTGCTGCTTTAGTAAGCTTCGGCAAGCAGACCCAAAGCTGTTTGGTAAGATCAGTTTATCAAACAAATTGAAAAAAAAAAAAAAAGTATGTTCGATTTGGGGCAGCTTTTGAAATTACTATGGAAGGTTACTGGCAAAAAAAATTATATTTGATACTTATTATTTTCAGAAAATTTACTGTACAAGAAAATTTTAATATAAATTAGTAAAAACGATAAAAGTTAAAGAAATTTAGGGATACGATAAGATTCGACAGACGAGCTGTCGGAATTTGGAGTGATGCCCAAATTTCGACAGACGAGCTGTCGGAAATTGGACATCACCCCAAATTCCGACAGTTCGTCTGTCGGATATCCACCCCCCGGTTCGCTTCGCGGTTGAGTCTCAACCGGTTCAGTTGTTCGGTTCGTTCGGGTTGGTTGGTTGGTAGGTGGGGAGTAAAGTGGGTTGGTGGGGAGAGTAAAGTTGTTGCTAACTTGCTGTGAAGCCGAGAATGAGAAGAAGAAGAAGAAGTAAGAAGAAGAAGTAAGAAGAGGAAGAAGAAATTAAGAAGAAGAGTGGTTAGTTTTTTTTTCTCATATTGTTCATTCTTGTATTCAAATGTTTATCCTTGTATCCTAAACACTAATGTTGATATTTCTCATATTTTTCTAGGACATATTTCTCATATTATAACACTAATATATTTTTTAAATTTTATTTATTACATAAACACTAATGTTCATCCTTGTATCCTAACACTAATTTTGAACCACTATCAAAATCCTACGAGTTTAATGTTCATTCATAGGTATCATTTTCTATATAATTGTAGGTATTTTAATTATTTCTAAAAATAACAACCACTATCAATGAAACCTACATTTTTAAAAATACATTTGGGTGTTATTTTCTATAAAATTGTGTGTCATTTTATATAAACCACTAATGTTCATTGATATATTAGTGTTCTATAGCTCTAATATTCATTGATATTTACAGTTAGTGTTCATATTTGTGTAATATCAATAAAATTTAGTGTTAAGATACAAAGATGTAAACACTAATTGTGTGTCATAAACACTAATGTTATTTTTAGAAATAATCAATGATACCTACAATTTTATAGAAAATAACAAACACTAATGTTCATTGATAGTGTATATTACATAAGCACTAATGTTCATCCTTGTATCCTAACACTAATTTTGAACCTAACTTAAACCCCAACCCTAACTTAAACCTAACTTAAACCCCGAATTAATCCTACCATTAACCTTTATCCTAATCGTATTCAAAATCCTAGTAATAATCTTAATCCAAACCTAATGTAAACCTTAATCATGATCCTAATGTAGATCTTATTCATGAGTATTTAAATATGTATTTTGACAACCATCTTTTTACAGATGGCTACCCAAAACGATGGTCATATACCAGGGGGGCCAACTACAGAATTGATTAAGCAGCAACGCGAGTCGCACATATGTAGTCTGATATTTATTGGAGAGGTATATACTTTTAATTGTGTTAGTGAAAAAAATTTACATTTTATATGTTTTGTAATAACATAGTTTGTATGTTTTATATATAGCTATGTGATTATAAAAAGGAAGTGCGGTGTCGAGAACATAATACATGGCGCTAGAGGGCCAACTTGGTTTCTGGAAATTGACTAGTGACCAAGAAGCTTTATTGCACGTATTTGGTTTTCAGTACCTTGATCAAATACGTTTTCTACGTCACGATAGAGACTTGATTCTCAGTCTAGTAGAGCGTTGGTGGCCAGGAGAAATACATTCCAGCTACCTTTCGGAGAAATGACTATTGTGCTTAAAGATGTTGCAAATATTTTAGGTCTACCTATCACAGGTGAACCTATAATATTTGATGAGTCATTTTCCGCTGAGACTACGATCATGGAGTACCTAGGTGTAGAGGCACCAAAATTGAAAGGCAAAGCCCTAGTGTCCTATTCATGGCTTCGTCAGAATTTTATGCACGTAGATCGTATCGGTGACGAAGAAATCTCAGTTGACGAGGAACGGGTAAGTATTACATTTATGGCTAATATTTATGACGAAGAAATCTCGATTTAATTTAGCTAATATAATTTTTTTCATATTCTGTTCAGGTCATTGCATGCACCAGAGCCTATCTACTAGGCCTTATTAATGCATTTTTGTTTTCCGACGCATTAGATATGGTAAATTTACGGTTTCTGCTATGGCTTTAGCATATACCCTCCAATGACAATTTGAACTATTACATTTATATATAATCCCAGTAGCATTATTTAAAGTAGCTGAACAAGTAAAATTACGTCTAATTGCTATATCACTAATAAAACTTCTAAATTTATTTTCTGATAAATAATTCAGGAGTGCTAAGGCTATCAACAGGATCATCAAATTCATCATCTAAATTTTCAATTAGATCATCACTATTTTCATCATCGTTATTAACATCATCTACTATATGTTCTTCTTCAGTAAATAGAATAATTTGATGAGAAAAACTAGGACCAACGTTAAAAATATTACAAGCAGGTATATTACTTACATTTTTAGATGGGGACGGAGTGACATAGATATTAATATACGGTGATTGTGCATTCACTTGAAGAACAAATTTCCATGCTTCTTCACTATCTACATTTATACAATTAGATACGAAAATATGTACTAATATAAATTCGTAGTCGATAGAATATTGATCAATAATTAGATTATGTAAACTAAGAAACGAAATATTTCGATCAACTAAAAGAACTTGGGTTAAACCCCTTTGATACGCTAACCCATTTAGTACACCTCCAAGCGAGCATAGTATTGTTAGATTTCCATCCATGTTGACAACAAGATGAACTTTCTGTAGGAAGAGAGGAGCTTCAGCTTTCAACGAAATAGACTTGACAAACTTCTTACTGAATGAGAGAGATGTTGTGAAGTGAATGAGAGAGATGCTGTTAAGTGGTTTGATACTTATAGATGGTTGTGATTTAATATAGCCGTTGGAATTGTAACATTGAGAATTGTAACGTTGAGAATTGTAACGTTAGAAATCCAACAAAAGATAACCCACCTCAACCCAAAAAAAAAAAAAAAAAACCAAACCCACCCAAACCCAACTCCAACTCCAACTCAAGTAAACCATAAATTGATTGGAATTGATTGGATTAACCCACCAAACCCAAAAAAAAAAAAAACCAAACCCGAATTAACCCACCACCCAACTCCAAAAGTAAACCAAAAAAATTATTTAAACCAAACCCACCCAATGTTCAGCCATGCTTTATTTCAGCCAAACAGAATGTCGGAATTTGAGCTGATGCTCATTTTTCGACATCCCGTCTGTCGAAATTTTAGCATACTTATTTTCCAACAAACGGTCTGTCGGATTGTATTGTTTGAACAAATTTCCCAAACATCTATCGTTTAAACAAATATTATTTAAATTATTATCGGTACAGTAAAATTTCTGTATTCTTTTGGGAAAGCAATAGCAAAAGTTGTTTGGTAATAATTGTTATTTTTTGTTTTTTGATAAGCTATTTGGACCAAATTTCGAATCGTTATTGTGTTTTAAAAATGTGTTAGTATAAGCAACTTTTGATAACATGTTACACCCATAACTAAACAACGTACCAGTGCGCAACAAATAACATTTTTTTAACTCTTATACGCTCGTTAGGATACCGAAATATAAACATTGCATCCAGCTCCTAACTGGGTTTGGGATGGCTTATCGTAGCTGCTTTTGCTTAATTCTGAAAAGCAAATCCAAGAGTTGTTCGGTAAGAGCAGCTTATCAAAAAAAATCGATTCGCTTTTGGGACAGCTTCTGAAATTACCGTGGAAGACTACTATAAAAAAATGTTTTCTGCTGCTTATTCTTTTGTGAAAAAAAGTAGCAAAAGTTGTTAGTAATAATTATTTATCCTTATTTTTTGATAAACTATCTAGATCTAATTTGGAATCGCTATTGTTTTTTCAAAATATGTTAGCATAAGCACTTTTGACATCAGGTTCCACCCGTAACAAAACAGCGTACCGTTGTGCAACAGATAACATTTTTTTTACTCTGATAAGCTCGTTAGAATATCGAAACACAAACCCTTCGTGCATCTATTCGGACGGTGTTTACATATGTGATCCTTGGGTCGACCTTAACGATATCTAAGTTTAGTTACATCAATTGATCTAGACATCGGACTATTCGACGAATGGTCGATTAAAACGAAGCTATTTTGTTCTATGCAATGAAGTAACTTGCATAATAGCAAATATAATCTATGTGAGAGACTGTTAGATATATTTTTATGATCAGCGAGTAGCATACATATACGACCTTTAACGATGACCCACATGGATGATCCTGAACCAAGAAGTAGGACGTCTTCTTCAAACGCTTCAACTAACGATAAATGAAACTCGCTCAAACTCCCACCTACTTGTTGTAATTGTTAGAAATTTGTTGTGCCCTGTCGATTCATGAGATGTAGAACATAAATTAAATTGATTGCGGAAGCGTACATGAATCCACTGTCTTTGCTTGACGGATCTTGAAGCAGACGTTTTTCTTTATGGGATTTGATCTTCCAACCCGCTACGGCCCTTAATAATAAAGATTAAATCTTTATTCCTCTCTTTGTTGATGGGGATACAGAAGAGAATAGAGAAAACCCTCTCTTGGTGGCCGTATGAGTTGGGGACCATAACCCTAATGAATACACATATTTATATATGTGTTGATATTTCTAATTTGGCCCCTCATCAAATTAGAATTATTTCTGGTATCTACACATTAATTCCATGACAATTATATCCTTAAGCCAATTTTCAAATAGACCACTTTAATTTGGCTTAATTATTTAGATAGCCCAAACACAATTAATTTTACATGTGTGGCCCCTTAATTATTGAATAATTCCAACAATCTCCCACTGGGCCACATATGTAACCTTATAATTGTGTTAACCTTAGTGAGCTCATAAACTGCTATCTTAATCCTTAGGGTATATCCGGACAATCTCGTCCATTAACTATATCAACATAGGATCAAAGCGACATTCGTCACATATAGCGTAACTAAACCATCAATGGTCACATATACCAATATAGCTAAACGATATAGATCAATCATGGATGCGTAGCATGGAAATTACACGCAATGTGATCAATACATGTCTATTTCCAACTGGTCCTCCTTAACTTTAATGAGATCAATACTTTAACATAATAAAAACAGAATGAACTGGATTTCCATATATCTGATCAGATAAATATCCAAAATACTTTAATACATAAATGTGTCCAAAACCAAATAGCACCCAAATACATAAAATACAAACTCCCACTGTATTGCCAGATTCTTAATTAAGATAACACCTATATGAGCAGTATGCTCATGAAAGACCCTGGGTGATAATGCTTTTGTGAGCGGATCCGCTAACATGGAGTTTGTCCTAATGTGCTATATGGACACTATAACCATTCTGAATTCTTTCCTTCACAACTAGAAACTTTATGTCAATATCCTTTGACTTATACAAGTTTCTGTTATTATTGGAATACAGTACTGATGATTTATTGTTACACCATAATTTTATGTGGTCTTTCAACACCGTACCGTAGGTGCAGCCTTGTGACAAAATTTTACAACCATATTCCCTGAATAGATGCCCCACAACATGTTATAAACCTTGCTGCCACAGTGGAAGAAATTATGAGTGCATGTTTGACACTCATCCAAAATATATCTCCATTAGTCAGCATAACCTGATGTGGATCTCCTACTGTGTTGGCATCCAACAAAATCGGAGTCGGAATACCTTATGATCTCCAGAATTATCCGATCTCCTACAAAGAGCATATAATCTCTTGTTCTCTATTAATTACTTAAGTAGTTTGGCTGCTACCCAATGATCCATCCATATTTGTTTAAATATCTGCCTAACATCCTAATATGTACGCAATATCCTGACGCGTACATACTTGAGCATACATTAGACTCCCTACAACTGATCATGAAGGAAAAATCTATTGTATTTTATTAATTTTAAGGCTAACCTTAGGGCACTTGTTTGAGACTGAATTTGTCTCCTTTAACGAGAGGTGTCACCTGGTTTGCATTAAATATTTCAATCAATATATAAAACCAGAAAATTATTTCTACTCCCACTGAACTTGTGATACACACAATCTTCAACAGTGTTCATCTCAAAACCAAACGAGATAGTCACTTGTTAAAACTCAAAGTGTCTTTGACGAGAAGCTTGCTTGAGTCCATAAATAGATTCTGTAAGTTTGTAAACCATATTCTTTGGATCTCCCGACACAAAGTTTTCTGGCTGCACCATATATTGTTTCGTCGATGTTACCATTGAGAAACACAATTTTGATATCCATTTGATGTAACTCAATATTAAAATGTACAACAAGTACTATGATTGGTTTAAAAGAGTCTTTCAAAGAAATCGAAGAGAAAGTCTCTTTAAAAAACAATCTCTTCCTCTTTTCTTGAGGTTGTTGAGTTTGTTTCTCAGAAACAATTACCTTATCTTGAATGGGGGGTGCCTTAATGTTGTCTTGTTGAGGTAGCTCAACATCGACTTATAGAGGTAATTCAATATTGTCTTATTAAGGCTCCGAATTCACTTCTTGATCAATGACAGGTGCAGAATCATGCACATCGTCAAAAGTGATAGTAGGAATCGCAATCGATTCCTCCTCAAAAGACAATGTCATTGACTTTATTTCTCCCCCAAACTCAACATCCTCAAAAAAAATATTACACTTCTCGTCTAAAAAAAACTTTATTTTTGTGTTTAGTACCACGTGGTTCCATATGCAAGATTTCTTTATAGGACGCAATAGTTTCAAGTGATAATAGCATGTCACGAACATTTAAAAAAAAATAATACCAACATAATTTTGAATTTAAAGATAGATCAAACTTTATTGTTCCCAAATGAATAATGATAAATAAGATTGTCAAACAAGAAAACTGAAACTAAATTTCGTCTAAAAGACGGTACAATAAAAGCTTTAGATAAAATTGTCTATCAAATCCAATAATAACTAATATCCAAAAAAATTCCTATTGCATCCACTTCTACCGACTTGCCGTCTCCCACATAGATGTGTCTTTCACCATCAATTGGCTTTCGGTAGATCTGGCAACCATGCATAGAAACACTGATATGAGTAGTTGTACCAAAATCTAATCACCATGTATTTTTTAATACTGAAGCTAAATCATACCAAACTAAGAAATGTACCTTTCTTTACACGCCATGTGTGGTACTTTGTACATTCCTTCTTTACGTGTCCCAGCTTGCCACAAAAGAAACAACCATTAGCCTCAGTTTGTTGTTTCTTTTGCACTGGACCCTTAGTAGCTTCTGTATTCTTTCGCTTAGTGCCCTTATACTTGTCTTTAGGGGTGGTAGCCAAATTAGCACTTTCAGTTTTATCTTGCTTCAATCTCTCTTCTTCTTGTACACAGTACGAAATGAGCTCATTTAGAGTCCATTTTTCCTTTTGACAGTTGTAACTGACCTTGAACTGATTGTACTGTGTAGGAAGTGAGAGCAATACCAAATAAATGAGAAAGTCATCCGACAAGTCGAGCTTAAGTGCCTTAAGTTTTGAAGCAATATAAGACATCTCCATGATGTACTCCCTTATGTTACCTTTGCCTTTATACTTCATGGTAATCAAGCGCAACAAAAGTGTGCTTGTTTCCGCCTTATCATTCTTTGCAAATTGCTTCTCAATTTTAGCAAAGAATTGTTTAGCATTAGTAACCTCATCTGATACTGCACCCCTGAATGCCTCTGGAATACCGCGCTTTATGATCATTAGACTCATGCGGTTTGAGCGTTCCCACTTCTCGAAGTTCGCTCTGTCACCAGATGAACTGTCATCCTTAGGAGTAGTAGGACGCTCAAGCCTAAGTGCAAGGTCTAGATCCATGCAGCCGAAAACAATATAAATGTTCTCTTTCCAGTCCTTGAAGTTTGTTCCGTTAAGCATTGGAATTGAGTTCAGATTAGCAGATATTGAAGCAACACTAGCTGAAAAGAGAACAAAAAATAAATATGCTCTAATTAATAACCAAAGAATAAAAGATAGTCAAACAAATTCAAATAATGGTGAACCCCATCTCAAGATACCTAGTGCATCATTAATATCAAGTATTTGGACAGTGATATTAACTGCAAGTGGTACTCTTGGTGTAGTGATCAAATGTTGACAATAAGTCATGTCAAATAATAAGCCTATCTTTGGATCGGGTTATTATTCACATGTAAACCGTATAATTGTCACACATTTATCACCACAAGTATGTGTGCAATTTGGCCAAGTATTAACCTTCCTTTGGACCGGCTAATACCCGCATGAGTATACACACACAAACATCCGACATCCCTCATAGACTATCTACGCAAGAGAGGTCACTTTGGCGACATCTTATTTCAATGAGTCTACTTAGAATATTGGACAACTATTGCTAGTCATAAAAGGCACCAAAATTAAATGTTGACTAAATTTTACAAAACTGAATCATGTCCAAAACTTTATATACATGCATATTCATAAGATTATTACTCAAATAAAGTAATCAAAAGCATAATCATGAATTTCAATTTGGCAAAATTGGATATTATCACTATAACAAAATTCATGAAATAATCTACGGAGGATATGCATCCAAAGATAATATCAAATAATGCATAAGGATTACTTTAAATAGAATAATCTATAGAAGGTCAAATATATGCATTAACAGATTATATCAAATAATCTATAAGGATTATTTTAAATAAAATAATCTACCGAAGACAAAATCTTAATTTTAATTTGAAAAACAATCATATATCTTAAAGATATCTCCTTTAATCATTGAGTACCAAAAGAACTGCAGACCAGAAGCAAACTATAAACAACTTCCTCCGTGACAGATACTAAAAAAATATAGAGGCTGAACATTTACTCTTGGCACATGGCTCATAATCTTAGCGCACTTGTTCCTAAAAGCAAGACGCAAGCCTGGTTGTATCAAGCACAACCTTCCTTAGCACTGAGCTGCTTGCCTAGGCAGGCACGTTTTCAATAACAATGTACACGAGGCATATTTGTAATAACCACTAGAACAACAATATAGCAGTTAGCCCCTAGAATATATCGAAGTATCAAGATATATCTAACAAATGACATCCTCCAACAAAGTATGGCCCAGCTTATGACCTTTTTAGAGAATATGTATTCACTTACTCCTTGATCGTGTCTACACATGTTATTTGTGCATTGTACCCTATGTTAAATCATGGTATTTTTATCCTTTACTCACTGCATCTGGAAGCTTATAATAACATAAATTATAGAAATAAGCGGATAGCAAAATATTCTCTTTAAATTAAATTAGACCGAACGATCTAGGGTTCTGAATCCAAAAAATAATAATAATAATAAATTCTAAAACTTCGATCTCATAAATCAAACAGGTAGGCTCTGATACCACTTGTTAGAAATTTGTTGTGCCCTGTCGATTCATGAGATGAAGAACATAAATTAAATTGATTGCGGAAGTGTACCTGAATCCATTGTCTTTGCTTGACGGATCTTGAAGCAGACGTTTTTCTTTGTGGGATTTGATCTTCCAACCCGCTACGGCCCTTAATAATAAAGATTAAATCTTTATTCCTCTCTTTGTTGATGGGGATACAGAAGAGAATAGAGAAAACCCTCTCTTGGTGGCCGTATGAGTTGGGGACCATAACCCTAATGAATACACATATTTATATATGTGTTGATATTTCTAATTTGGCCCCTCATCAAATTAGAATTATCTCCGGTATCTACACATTAATTCCATGACAATTATACCCTTAAGCCAATTTTCAAATAGACCACTTTAATTTGGCTTAATTATTTAGATAGCCCAAACACAATTAATTTTACATGTGTGGCCCCTTAATTATTGAATAATTCCAACAATAATACCAATAATTTTTAAACAATATTTTTAATGTTACCGATTTAATGATTTAATTTGAAAAAAATAATAATTAGATTAATTGTATTTTATTGAGTTTACCGTATAGTTTAGTCGTTGATATATTACAATTAAGACAATTCTTTAACCGGTTATAGTTAGTGTTTTTAATATTAGTATTTAATATTATTTCCCCTTAATTTATTTATATTTTCTCAACTTACATATATAATTTATATGAAATGTGAATTAATATTCTTTTTGTTTACATAAGGTTACTAGTGGAACGAATTATTATTTAATTTATATTTTTTAAAATATTAAAATATGTATGTATATTATTATTGATTTTAAAATTTCACATATATGTAATCATTCATGTATCCTATTACGTACTTATGACTAGGTGTACATAAATATATGGATAGTTATTTATATTCTAATTTGGTTTAAGTAGACTACTTCCTATTAAGAATAGGATTTCTATTGATTATGTTTTAAATTTTTGTTATGATTTCATTAGGATTTATTATCATAAAATGGATATTATTAGAATATTAATTGATACGAAAGGTTATTCATATGAAAATACAAATTATTTTTATTTATAATAGTTTAAATAAATATTCTTAAATTTGGTAAAATACGATAAAATTTAGACCACCATATATAGCTGTAGTTAAACCACGATATTTCCTATGATTTAAGTTTAAGGCCCCAATTTGAAAAAGTAACAACCAATGCTACAATTTTTTATATTAAAACTTTACTTGAAATTATATCGTGATTAACTCATAAATTGCAGTTAAAAATATAACTCGATATTATTTTGAATTTAGTCAAATATTCTAGAATCGTAATCATACTAGGCTTAGTGGGAGACTATAAATATGTGATTATTCCAATCTTTGGTTATTATTTATCTTCAAAACTCAGTAAAGTAGACACCTCCACCACCAAGACCACCCTCGCCTTCCTCCTCATCTTCATGTATCTTGATTCGCGTATCAACAACTTTTTTGATTGTGAAACCCTTTGGTACAACGCCAAGTAGCAATAATTAGTTCAAACGTCAATCTGAATAATTAAATTGCTAGTCACATCCAAAATTATAAATTCAGTAATTTACTTAATCATAAAGATACTAAGTTGTGACTTGTTTGTGATATGTATTAGCATGAATTATTTGGGTATCCTTGTGCTAGAATAGACATATAACACGCTTGTAAGTGCCTCGACCCAATTTTACATTTCTATTATTCCATAATTTATCAAATTTGTAATCCTATTTTTTCTTCTATTATATAGAAATCAAATTCTAATATATTTTTCCCTTAAATAAATAAACTCAAATCTCTGTTAAAATTAAAACCCAAAAAAATCATTTACAATAAATAAAGAAAGCATTAAATCTTTCTTGAAATAACACGTTTGACAACTCCTTTTTAGCCCAAACAACTCCTTTTTTATATTCTTCTTTGACAACCTTAGTATTGAAAAGTTGTTTTAGAATTGTTTTTTATAAATACGTTGTACATGTACAACTTAAACTTGTACGATATCACACTAAGTTGGACTAATTATTGAAATTCGGAACGTGACAATTGTTTCCAACCTACCAAGATGTCACTCGGATCATAAACCACTCATGATCAATATTACTAATATGGTTATGCCTATAAGTAAGAATTTTAAAATTCAAAATTTCTAGCGTGTTTATCCTGAAGCTCATAAATTACTGAATGGTTCTTGGCTTAATTGTGACACTAATATAGAATTACTCATATATACTTTACCACGAATCTTATACGCACTAGAGGTTCTTTCTCTTATTGGATTAAGTATATTCTTAGAATTTGGAACAATTTGAACAAAGGCATTCTTATATTGAACAAGATATTAATGATCTTAAAATTATCGACAATTCTGGTGTTATAGTTCTAATGGTTATGCTAAGTTGTGTGCTTTATATAATCATGGGTATGTTATATCCAAGCAGATTGCTACCAAATGGTGAGATAAAGCTAAAAATATTTGGATTAAGGATGGCAATCATAATACCAAGTACTATCAGAACCTAGTCACTTATAGGCGTAAGAATAACTTCATTACTACAATAATAAAGAAACAAAAACCCTATGTAACTTGTGAGTTCCTAAATTATCAAACTCGATCATGAAAAAACATTGGATTACATTCGTCTGATCCATTGATTTTTTTCAATCGACAAAAGAGAAAAAAAATATGTACATTTTAAATGTTATTGAAATCCACGTGTCACATTACAAGTTCTTATTTGAGTTTTTGTAGTTGCATTCTTCTAAAAATACCTATTGGAATATATTAGTGCCTCCTTTATTCTCGTCCTCAATCAGTTTCACCAAACCAAGTCTTGCATAAAGGTTGGACTAAAACCAACATCACCTTTCCCAACCATCAAACTATTGCGAACTATGATGTCAATTGTCGCGTGCTTCTCAAAGCTCTCGCAAAACGCCTGAAGTGACACATCCCTAGCATGATAAGCCATGAGCAATCTGCTTTCATCAAGGCAAAAGTATTCAAAGATTGTCATACTCTTAGTATTATTATTATTATTATTATTATTATTATTATTATTATTATTATTATTATTATTATTATTATTATTGTTATTATTATTATTATTATTATTGTTATTGTTATTATTATTATTTATATCCATGACATGTCATGCCCTAACCCTAACCCTAAATGGACCAAGTGTCCCTAACCCTAACCCTCGGTAGGACCAAGTGTCCATAACCCTAATCCTAGGTAGGACCAAGTGTCCCTAACCCTAACCCTAGGAAAGGGATTATGTGTCCATGAACTTATGTGGGGGGGGGGACACCTCACCATTTTTCTTCCTATAAAAATCCCCCCCCCACACACAAACCCACACACACAAAAACCCACTCCATCTCCCCACATACAAACCACCTCACCCCACCAGCACCTCATCCCCTCTTTCTCCCCTATATAAACACACCCACACACACTTTACACAAAGGAAAAGAAAAAAAAACAAAACCAAACACACACACACACCTGACCCCAACCGCCGCCCGCTGCCGTTGCCGCCCACTGCCGCTGCCGCCCGCCGCAAGCCGCCTGCCGCCGCCGCCCGCCTGCCGCCCGTCGCCGCCAGCAGCCGCCGGCCACCTCCACCACTTCATCTTCTTCATCCCCTTCCTCTTCCACTTCAATTTCCAAGAAGAAAAATCCTAGGTAATTCTCATCTTCTTCCCCAACCTTATTCTCTATATTCAAACTAGGTTAGAATTGCTAACAAGAGTTGTTATTTGATTTTTGGATTCAATTAGGGTTTGTGGAGAAGCCTAGATCATTTCCAATCCAAGGTAAGTCCTCTTTCCCCCTTCTCAAATTTTGTTCATCTAGGTTAATTTGAGTAATTACGAAATTAAATTAAAATTCTGAAATTTATAAGTATGATCATACGAAAGTTTTGATGAGTTTGGTAATACTAGGAAATTTGAATTATAAATCTGAAGTCTCATATTAATTTCTTCATCTCATAATATCATAATTTGGAATATAAGTTACGAAAATATCCCTAATTATGGTTTAATTACAAATTCTGTAAATTTAGTAGCACTAAAACAAATTTGAGATATCTAATTTTTTTTTTTTTTTGCAATTTTGATTTTAAGTAAATTTTCAATTTTGATAGACATAGGCAAATGAATTAAATTTGTTAAACTTAGACACTGGAATTATTATTTGTGACGTATCACGGATAAGTGTATATGTGTTGGACACAAATAGAGGAACCAATTGTGGACATGAATTATTGAACTTGAATTTTTCATGAACAAATGAACACATATGGACATATGGGACTCTCCAATGGTAAGTCTGACATACACATAAGAACTGAACAGCTGGACCGCACGCCGGAAAGATAAAAAGTACAAGGACCCTGTATTTCTCTATTTTAGTACTCAATTTTGTGTGTTCATATTTAGAAATAAGTCTCGTTTCTACATTTTTCTGCTTCATGCACAAGAATTAAAAATGTTAATATTGAAAAGTTTTGGTTTGATTTGATTTTCTTTATACTATCTACATGATATATATATATATATATATATATATATATATATATATATATATATATATATATATATATATGTATAAAGTCTTCACATATTAACTAGTATAGTTGGGTAAACATTAAAGTATTGCTCTATTTTGATAAACTGCAAAACAATTCGCAAGCCGCGACCCGACTAATTGCTAAAGGAAAGGTAACCATTGCTTGCTCAGGTAAAAGTCTCAAGTTCCTTTTTGTTCTTTTATAACTGCGTGGTCCGGTGTTGAGGTTTGCTCCACCGAAGGGGTCGACGAGCCCATTTATTTACCTGCGTGGTTCCGGTGTTGAGAGTTGCTCCATCGAAGGGGTCGGCGAGCCCAGGATTTACTTTTATCATATATATGTTTCTTGTAATTTTTCGGGGTTCCTAAATACAAAGGAGACTCTGCCGAAATTTTTGAAAAATTTAGAAGATAGACAAATTTTTGACTTTCAGAAATTTTTAGGAAATTTCTTATCTAGAAAGCATTTGGGAGGGGAGAACAACTGAATATCCCTAGATATCCCGTAACATAAATAACAAAAGCTGGTCAGTATTTCGAAAATCTTGTAAATCAGTACATCTAGTTTCGACTAGGGTGTACTAGCCCAAGGGAGGCTCGAAAATCTCGAAAATCAATGCATCTATTTGACAGTAACATCAATAGATGATTTTAGTCCAAGGGAGGCTCGGAATTCACAGCCTGATCCCGGGTTAACGGGATTGTTCACGGGAAATATTTAGAGGATTATTCGGAGTATTGTTCTCAAAACTGCATTTTACTTCAAATCTTACTCCAGAAACAACGCTGCCTATTATAGGTGGGCAGTTTTCCCTAATTGCTCAAGGAAAGCAATTCCTACTAAAAGCTCAAGGGAAGCTCAGAAATCTTATTATTCCTGGAGTAGGACGTTGTTTACATTCAGGTTTTTTTCTAATGCAGATATATATATATATATATATATATATATATATATATATATATATATATATAGCAGTACAAATTGGCATATCCCTGTTTCATTTTCTTTACTACATATTTTATATTTTGTTTAACTTCCACCGTTCTTGGCCGAGGACTTGCTTGTCGTTTTCTAAACGACCTAGTATTTGTTCACTAGGTGAAGAAGAAGAAGACGCCTCCGTCGAAGTGTCGCCGCACTACAACGAGGAGTAAACTGTCTGAACTACCTACAGTTATGACCAGCAGTATCATAGTTATCTTGCAAATTTACTTTTGTAATAATCTGTAATAGTATTGTTGGAAAAGTTCCCTGTATAATAGTTACACTATATTTTAATACCATGAAAACTCCTTGTATTTTCCATTCTGCTGATAATTACGGACGACAATCGTAAATTTTGGCGCGTAGCCTGGGGATGTGTTTACGACGTCACCATCCCATCCGGGAAGCGGGACGTGACACGTCTTTTAAGTGGTGGCCCATGCAGGTCAGCAAGAATGGAAAATCTAGGATAGAACATAGGTTCGGATAAAACGTAGGTTCTAGAATTATAAGGAGCACCACGAGTCCAAATCACACCCTAAGAATCCTTGAGAAGGAAGTATCAATAGTTAGTAGATGATTACCTCTTTTCTAACCAATTATTTAATCCTAGTAAAGGGATAGTGACTCAAGAAATTCTTGATGTAGATCATACACCGATTCGTACCTTTTGCAAGACTAAGTAATGACAGCCACAGCATGGACGAATATTATGCATTTGTGAAGAAAATGTGGCGAGTAGCACCAAAAGGAATGATAGAAGCCTATGGGGTACATTACAAACTAAAATACCCAGTGGTGACAGATATAGTAGATGAAAGAAAAGTATATTATAATACGGTGCATTACTATGTACTGACCAAGGCAGAACCCTCTGAAGGTCCAGAAAACGAACGTAACGGTACTCTGGAAGAATGGAAGCAAGCGTACCTAGAGGCAAGGATCCTTAATATAAGGCGAATATGGATTTAGACCCCAGAATGAAGATGATGTGTAAATATAGATGTATAAATAAGTATTAGATGTATGTGAATGTAAAATAAGTATTAGACCCCCAATATGTAGGTGGAATATGAATGTATTTAGTAGAAATATAATATATGAATGTATGTAGTAGGAACATATTGTGCTATCAATAAATAAGTATACTTTTCCTATATTTTTATATTCCTGGTAAAAATTTTTTTCTTAAGGATATTATAAATGTAGGTATGGACCTATTTATGCCAAGTTTGGAATGGGATGGGAGTGATTACACTTTGTACTTATACTAGCGCTATGCAAGAATAATGTGGAACGCACCCGACTGGTATGACGTCCATGTCTACCAAGTATTTTATGCAGTCATGCGTCCCATTATCAGGGACATCGAGGACGGAGCTGAAGTATATTATGAAAATACAACCTACTGCCTGCATGTCCGAGATCCAAACCGCATCTACATCGGACTACATGGATATGAGGGTACACTAGATGACTTTGAAAGACTCCATCCAGAGGTTGATATCCTCACTGAGGAAAGGATCCTCATCGAGGCTATAGCATAAGACAAACCTAGCCCTGTATATATATAGTGAAGAAGGAGTCCATCTCTTTTTGTCTGCTGTATGGTATTTTGGAAATCAGCGGATATGTATACAAGTAGGGATAGGTAGAGATAGATACTATGTCACATTTTGGGGAAAGTTGAGTGACATGAGTAGGTTAGGTGAAAGGGACGTAAACAAATGTAAAGTTGAGAGTAGAAACCACATTTTGTATTACTCTCGTTATAATGAAATATAAATTAATATATGACTCTGCTGTACACCTTGTTATGAATGAACATTGTGAGTCGAATATTCCCTGAGGAATTATCTTTTATTTTAGGATATGGACAATCATGATCAACCAAACAATTCACCACCTCAAGCATCAACTGAGCCAACTGTGGCTGACATGTTCCGTTTGTTCCAGCAACTATTGGAATCCAATAGTCAACAGGCCAATGCTGCCCATGCAACAAATACCACAATACTGGAACAAATGCAGAATTCTAACAATACCAAGGATAAAACCCTAAAAGAGTTCAGGGATCTTAGGCCGCCCAAGTTTAAAGGAACTGAAAATGCGATGGAAGCGGGTCAATGGCTGAGAACCATTGAAGGCTTGATGAAGGCTGCCAAAGTTAAACCCGAGGATATGGTACCAGCAATCCGCATCCAGCTGGAAGACATTGCCGGATACTGGTGGAGTGCCGAGTATCCAGAAGATTCTGACCAGGACATGTCATGGGCGAAATTCAAGAAGAAATTTGAAGACAGATTCTATCCTAAGTCAGCACGGATAGAATTAGAACGAGAATTCAACTATCTGAAACAAGGGAGACGTACAGTTGATGAGTACGTTGTGGAATTTTCCAGGCTTAGTCGATTTGCCCCCAACATGATAGCGGATGAAGAAACAAAAATATCCAGGTTCATAGAAGGACTTAGAACCCAACTAAAAAGTAGGGTCGCCTCTTATCGGTGCCAAACATTTTCAGAGGCAACAGAAGCTGCTCGAGACCAAGAAAGGATCCTAAAGGAAGAACAACCCTTCCGGTCTTCACAACCTAAGAGAACTTTTGAGGAAGGAGCACCGTCCCACAAAAATCATTGGCAAGGACCACCTAAGCGTCTTCAGAATGGCAACCCAGACAGATCCGTTATCTGTAATTACTGCCACAAACCAGGCCACAAAATAAATGTATGTAGAAAAAGATTAGAGCTTTGTTTGAAATGTGGAGCAAGAAATCATTCAACCAATCAATGCCCTCAGTTGCCTGCAACTGGAGTAACCACACAAAGTTTCAATCAAGGATACCGACCTCCAGTTCAAAGAACCCAACCTCGACCTATGATGCAGGCACCCACATCACAAGCAAGTATGGCTTATGGAAATCAGCACAGGTCGCCCTATGCTCCTCAGGCGTATCAATTTCAACAAGCACAACGGGCGGCTCAAGCCCAAAATAATAACAAAAAGAGGAATAAGCAAGGACAAGCGTTTATGATGGGAACTGAAGATACAAATATTCCTGGAGAAGTAATTTCAGGTACTATTTTAATTTCTGCATATCCAGCATCAGTATTATTTGATTCCGGGGCTACCCATTCATTTATAGCATCTCATTTTATATCACAACGTGAAATAGAGTCCCAACCACTGCCTAAATCACTGAAAGTCCTCACCGATAATGGAGTAGTAGAAGTCAGTCGGGTATGTAGTAGATGTCCCATAAAATTGGGTGGAGGAGCTTTTCGTACCCGGTTGCTCGTTTTCCCAACAAACAACTATGATATAATATTGGGTATGGATTGGCTAACTGCAACATTAGCCAACATAGATTGTGGTCAGGAAAAAGTTTCCTTTCAACTTCCTGACGAAAATTTTTATGAATTTGTAAGAGACCAGAATGAATTTAATGTAGAAGAACTAGAGAAATTTGAATTACCAGTACTGCTGCAAGGAGTGGTAGAGCAATCATTTCCAAGGGTAGTAGAAGAATTTAAGGACATATTCCCCGAAGAATTGCCAGGGCTACCCCCAGATAGAGCTGTAGAATTCTATATAGATTTAATACCTGGAGCTGCACCCATAGCCAAAAAGATATACCCAATGAACAAGGAGAAGCTGGCTGAGTTAAACAAACAAATAAAGGAATTATTATCCAAGGGATTTATTCAGCCTAGCGCTTTGCCATGGGGTGCACCAGTATTATTTGTGAAAAAGAAGGATGGTACCCTACGCCTAGTAATTGATTATAGGGCCTTGAATGAGGTTACCATCAAAAATAAATATCTCTTACCTAGGATCGATCAATTGTTTGATCAGTTAGGAGAGGCAAGGGTATTTTCGAAAATTGATTTAAGATCCGGATATCATCAAGTGAAGGTAAAGAAGGAAGATATTCCAAAGACCGCATTTAGAACTCGGTATGGGCATTACAAATTCTTAGTTATGCCATTCGGGTTGACAAATGCACCAGCTATATTTATGGACCTGATGAATCGAGTATTTTATCAATATCTGGATAAATTTGTGATTGTATTCATTGATGACATTCTTATATACTCCAAAAGTGAAGAGGAGCATGAAAAGCACTTGAGGATAGTGCTGCAAACTCTGCGGGAGGAACAATTATATGCCAAGCTTAGTAAATGTGAATTTTGGCTGGACCAAATACCATTTCTAGGACATATTGTCAGCAGAGAAGGCATCTCGGTAGACCCAAAGAAGGTGGAAGCAGTTAAGTCTTGGCCGACACCTAAGTCCGTAGCAGAAATCAGAAGTTTCTTAGGATTGGCTGGTTATTACCGAAGATTCGTAGGGAATTTTTCAAGAATTGCAGAACCTTTAACCCTCCTCACTCGAAAGGAAGAAAAGTTTAACTGGACAGAAAAATGTCAAGCAGCATTTGACGAATTAAAGAAAAGATTAATTTCAGCCCCAATACTGGCATTACCATCTGGTTCGGGTGGATATGAGAAATATAGTGATGCATCAGGAAAGGGTCTAGAATGTGTACTGATGCAGCACGGAAGAGTCATAGCATATGCGTCCCGACAATTAAAGACATATGAAAGAAATTATCCAACTCATGATCTCGAACTTGCAGCAGAGGTATTCGCACTCAAGTTATGGAGACACTATTTATATGAAGAAAGAATCAAAATATACACAGACCACAAGAGCTTAAAATATGTCTTCACACAAAAGGAAATCAATATGAGACAAAGAAGATAGTTGGAGCTATTGAAAGACTTTGATATGGAATTAACATATCACCCAGGCAAGGCTAATAAGGTGGTTGATGCCTTGAGTAGAAGACCCGAAGCTTTCTTTTTGAATACACCCAAGGAAATCCTTGAGGATTTGAGGAAAATAGGAATTGAAGTAATATGTCCGATAACCGAAGGGATATAGCAAAACTTGCAAGTGCAATCCTCCTTAATAAATAGAATTAAGGAAGCCCAACAAAGTGATTCAAAACTTCAGAAAATTTGGAAACAAACAGAAGCAGGGCTCCAGACCGGGATAAGAAAACATCCGGACGGATCGCTAAGATTCGGAGATCGATTATGTGTGCCCAGTGGAGATTTAAGAACGGAGGTCATGACAGAAGTCCATAACTCACAATATTCTATTCATCCGGACAGCACTAAAATGTATAAAGATTTGAAACAAACATTTTGGTGGCACGGGATCGATGAAGAGAGAAGTCGCCAGATTCGTATCCAGATATCTCGTCTGTCAACAAGTGAAAGCAGAGCATCAAAGGACAACAGGACTTCTTCAGCCCTTGTCCATACCCGAATGGAAGTGGGAGCATCTCACAATGGATTTTATGACAGGACTGCCTAGGACCCAAAGGGGTAATAATGCTATTTGGGTCATTGTAGATAGACTTACAAAGTCCGCTCGTTTTCTTCCCTTTTGAGTTGGACAGTCAACAGAGGTACTGGCAGAAATGTACATGAAACAAATTGTCAGTCAGCACGGAGTACCAGTGAGTATAGTATCGGATAGAGATACCCGATTTACTTCACACTTCTGGAAAAGCTTGCAAGAAAATCTTGGCACTCAATTAAAATTTAGCTCCGCCTACCACCCCCAAACAGACGACCAGTCTGAAAGAACCATTCAGACACTAGAGGACATGCTGAGAGCTTGTACTTTAGATTTTGGGGGAGCATGGGATGATCATCTACATCTGGTAGAATTTTCATATAACAACAGTTATCACGATAGTATCAAAATGGCTCTATTTGAAGCACTGTATGGTAGAAAGTGCAGATCGCCGGTATGTTGGACCGACGTAGGAGAAAGACAATTGTTAGGGCCAGAACTAGTGACACAAACTCTGGACATAGTCAAGACAATAAGAAGTCACCTGCAAGCAGCCCAGGATAGACAGAAGATGTGGGCTGATAAGCATCGAAGAATACTGGAATTTCAACCTGGAGATCACGTTTTTTGAAGATTTCACCAACTAAGGGAACCATCAGATTCGGGACCAGAGGAAAATTGAGTCTGAGATACATTGGATCCTTCGACATATTGGAGAAAGTAAGGAATGTATCATATCGGCTTGCTTTACCCCCAACACTAGAGGGAGTTCACAATGTATTCCATGTTTCCCAATTATGAAGATATGTGTCAGATCCGAGCCATATACTCGACCATTCAGAAATCACCGTTGGGCCTACACTACGGATAGAACAGAAACCCGTTGGGATCTAGGATCGAAGAGAGAAGGTACTTCGCAATCGGATCATTCCATTAGTACGAGTCGTATGGAGCAAGGATTCGCCTGGAGATTCAACTTGGGAGAAGGAAGAAGATATGCGAAAACAATATCCGTATCTATTTCCTAAGTCAGGTCAGTAATCATACCGTTACTCTAGTTATTTCAAATTCCGAGGACGAAATTTTTCTAAGGGGAGTAGACTTGTCATACTCTTAGTATTATTATTGTTCTTATTATTATTATTGTTCTTATTATTATTATTCTTATTCTTATTATTGTTATTGTTATTATTATTATTATATCCATGACATGTTATGCCCTAACCCTAACCCTAAATGGACCAAGTGTCCCTAACCCTAACCCTAGGTAGGACCAAGTGTCCCTAACCCTAACCCTAGGAAAGGGATTATGTGTCCATGAACTTATGTGGGGGGGGGGGGACACCTCACCATTTTTCTCCCTATAAAAATCCCCCCACACACAAACCCACACACACAAAAACCCACTCCATCTCCCCACATACAAACCACCTCACCCCACCAGCACCTCATCCCCTCTTTCTCTCCTATATAAACACACCCACACATACTTTACACAAAGGAAAAGAAAAAAACCAAACACACACACACCCGACCCCAATCGTCGCCCGCTGCCGTTGCCGCCCGCTGCCGCTGCCGCCCGCCGCCAGCCGCCAGCCGCCTGCCGCCGCCGCCCGCCTGCCGCCCGCCGCCGTCAGCAGCCGCCGGCCACCTCCACCACTTCATCTTCTTCATCCTCTTCCTCTTCCACTTCAATTTCCAAGAAGAAAAACCCTAGGTAATTCTCATCTTCTTCCCCAACCTTATTCTCCATATTCAAACTAGGTTAGAATTGCTAACAAGAGTTGTTATTTGATTTTTGGATTCAATTAGGGTTTGTGGAGAAGCCTAGGTCATTCCCAATCCAAGGCAACTCCTCTTCCCCCTTCTCAAATTTTGTTCATCTAGGTTAATTTGAGTAATTACGAAATTAAATTAAAATTCTGAAATTTATAAGTATGATCATACGAAAGTTTTGATGAGTTTGGTAATACTAGGAAATTTGAATTATAAATCTGAAGTCTCATATTAATTTTTTCATCTCATAATATCATAATTTGGAATATAAGTTATGGAAATATCCATAATTATGGTTTAATTACAAATTCTGTAAATTTAGTAGCAGTTAAACAAATTTGAGATATCTAAATTTTTTTTTTTTGCAATTTTGATTTTAAGTAAATTTTCAATTTTGATAGACATAGGCAAAGGAATTAAATTTGTTAAACTTAGACACTGGAATTATTATTTGTGACGTATCACGGATAAGTGTATATGCGTTGGACACAAATAGTGGAACCAATTGTGGACATGAATTATTGAACTTGAATTTTTCATGAACAAATGAACACATATGGACATATGGGACTCTCCATTGGTAAGTCTGACATACACATAAGAACTGAACAGCTGGACCGCACGCCGGGAAGGTAAAAAGTACAATGACCCTATATTTCTCTATTTTAGTACTCAATTTTGTGTGTTCATATTTAGAAATAAGTCTCGTTTCTACATTTTCCTGCTTCATGCACAAGAATTAAAAATGTTAATATTGAAGAGTTTTGGTTTGATTTGATTTTCTTTATACTATCTACATGATATATATATATATATATATATATATATATATATATATATATATATATATATATATATATATATATATATATATATATATATATATATATATATAAAGTCTTCACATATTAACTAGTATAGTTGGGTAAACATTAAAGTATTGCTCTATTTTGATAAACTGTAAAACAATTCGCAAGCCGCGACCCGATTAATTGCTAAAGGAAAGGTAACCATTGCTTGCTCAGGTAAAAGTCTCAAGTTCCTTTTTGTTCTTTTATAACTGCGTGGTCCGGTGTTGAGGTTTGCTCCACCGAAGGGGTCGGCGAGCCCATTTATTTACCTGCGTGGTTCCGGTGTTGAGAGTTGCTCCACCGAAGGGGTCGACGAGCCCAGGATTTACTTTTATCATATATATGTTTCTTGTAATTTTTTGGGGTTCCTAAATACAATGGAGACTCTGCCGAAATTTTTGAAAAATTTAGAAGATAGACAAATTTCTGACTTTCAGAAATTTTTAGGAAATTTCTTATCTAGAAAGCATTTGGGAGGGGAGAACAACTGAATATCCCTAGATATCCCGTAACATAAATAACAAAAGCTGATCAGTATTTCGGAAATCTCGTAAATCAGTACATCTAGTTTCGACTAGGGTGTACTAGCCCAAGGGAGGCTCGGAAATCTCGAAAATCAATGTATCTATTTGACAGTAACATCAATACATGATTTTAGCCCAAGGGAGGCTCGGAATTCACAGCCTGATCCCGGGTTAACGGGATTGTTCACGGGAAATATTTAGAGGATAATTCGGAGTATTGTTCTCAAAACTGTATTTCATTTCAAATATTACTCCAGAAACAATGCTGCCTATTATAGGTGGGCAGTTTTCCCTAATTGCTCAAGGAAAGCAATTCCTACTAAAAGCTCAAGGGAAGCTCGAAAATCTTATTATTCCTGGAGTAGGACGTTGTTTACATTCAGGTTTTTTTTTTAATGCAGATATATATATATATATATATATATATATATATATATATATATATATATATATATATATATATAGCAGTACAAATTGGCATATCCCTGTTTCATTTTCTTTACTACATATTTTATATTTTGTTTAACTTTTACCGTTCTTGGCCGAGGACTTGCTTGTCGTTTTCTAAATGACCTAGTATTTGTTCACTAGGTGAAGAAGAAGAAGACGCCTCCGCCGAAGTGTCGCCACACTACAACTAGGAGTAAACTGTCTGGACTACCTACAGTTATGACCAGCAGTATCATAGTTATCTTGCAAATTTACTTTTGTAATAATCTGTAATAGTATTGTTGGAAAAGTTTCCTGTATAATAGCTACACTATATTTTAATACCATGAAAACTCCTTGTATTTTCCATTCTGTTGATAATTACGGGCGACAATCGCGAATTTCGGCGCGTAGCCTGGGGATGTGTTTACGACGTCACCATCCCATCCGGGAAGCGGGACGTGACAAAGATCATATCCTTGGTGCCCAAGATATTTTTTATTTCATCCATAATACGAAAGTCACACATTCATTCTCGTGTTTAAGATAGATATCGAGAAGGCTTTTGACAAAAAAATTATGGGATGATATTTATCACGCTCTTCATGCTTTCAAATTGCCCAGTTACTACATTGATAATTAGGGCCAATAATACAAGCACATATTACAAAATAGGAAAATGATATATGGGACATATATGTCACGCCCCGATTCGTAGAGTCATTTATTCATATATTTATCTCTTGAAGTCGAACGTCCTCGCTTGGGCATGATGCCGTACAAGTCTGATTTTGCACTTGTACAAGGCCAAGATGGTACATAATTGATAATCTTCAAATAGGAGCACATCGCAGCGACAGAAACAGACAAATTGAAGTTAATAAGGACAATCTCTCCTATTGAATGGAAATACATCACTTCTTTATAGCAGCGGAGATAAAAGGATAAACTGAAGTCACTCAGAGATATATATAACTTTATTCTCTTTATTGATAATTGAAGAAGAGTACAAGATTTGTATTGAAGTACAATGCTTACAACAATTCTCACGTTACATTGAAAGCTAACTGAACAATGCTACAAAGCTTACATTCGATACTTGGATACATTGGATTATAACTCGATATACCGACTTGGCTTACAGCTCACTGGTACAACTAATTACAATGTTCCATACATTATGTCCTTTATAAACAAAAGACATTATCTTGTACAAGGAGAGCTTCTGTATGCCCAACAATCTTCGATACCGTGGGACCAATCAAGCCAATCATCGTGTGCAGAATATCCCAAGCACGAGCACCTGCCCACAAAATGTGGGTCAACACATCATCTATGTACTGGCAAGCAGAATCCAACCCACTCGCCTAAACCAACATTTATGTAACTATTTAAGCAACATTTATTAGAATAATCTTTCTAATTGGGACCTAGCATCAGTTTACAGTTCATGGGCCATATTTATAGTGAAACATGTAAACATGTTCTTAGCAATATTCATGTGGACGTATCATTAAAGCATTCTTGGTGTTATCATGCAAAGACATCATTGAGGCATCGTTAACATTAACATCTTAAACATGTTATGATAATTCTCACTTCAAGCATCACTTAGCATGTATGTTATGTTTGAGCAATGTTTATAGCAAGGCATCTTTCTAGCATGCTGAATTTAACATGTTGAGAATGTCATAGAGTTTTCTTTTAAAGGCAACATCATAACATCGTCTTGTTTAGCATGATTAAGCAGACAATTCAACCAACATGCATATTGAGTATATCACATTTAAGTGATTTCTTACTAGTAGCCAACTCCTTCGTACCTGTATCAAATACAGGTTAACTGTTACACTTACTCTGCCTGTACAAAACATTCATTAGCATGTATCCTTACAACATGATCATTGGTGTTAGTGCACCATTTTCAGATGTTGCCATATAGGACTTCGAAAGGTAATCGACGTGCCATTCCACCAGGTTGCGAGCTCGAATGGAATGTCCTGATACCACGTACCCTTAAAGTACGTTTACACTTCCCCCATGGTCGGACCGGTCCCCCTAACATCCCGGGGTACCGTCCGAGGAAGCAGTCACTCCCATGTATACAAGTTGTCCCTGACCATGCGAATGCGTGTCCGACTCGATCGTGATCATAAAACACATGGTAAAATACTGAAATAAGTAAAGGCAGCAGTGCATCATTCAACTCATCCATGTCGTTTTCAACGACTCATCATTTCCAATATTTTCGTCATTTCACTTGGTGATCTCGACGATCCCAAGCCTCATCATTTCTCATTCATTGCTTCATTGCAACATTTCTCATTCATTGCTACCTTGCAACATTTTTCATTACGTTCCTTCTAAGGAGGAACAACAGCATTCATTCATTTCAAAGGGACCTGTAGCATTTTATTTATTTTATAGAAACAATAGCATATTCAATTCATTTCTCATGTAACATTTACGCAACATCTCATTATTCAAGTGATTCATTCATTTCATCAACTTTAAGCATAAGGGACATTCTCAATTCATTCTCAGGCATCAAGTTACATTAGCAGTTCGAGTGTTATTCATTCAGCAGTTCAATATTCATGTCTTATTCATTTCAACGATTTTTTGCATAAGCAACTCTATCGATTTAGCAACTAAAGCATCACATCACAATTATTCAACATTCAAGGTAAGAGACATTAGAGACATATTCATAGCATCACGTTATTCTATTTATTAAGTATACAGGAATAAAGAGGAAGGGAGACAGTTCTACTTGCCTTGCATAACGATCTTCCTACTCCGATCACACTTATCTTCCAATGGACATAGCTCCACCGACGAGCCACGTTCCAATACTTAATCCGTCTAGCCAGCTAAGAGAGACTACATCAGTCTCAACTCTCTTGATCTCTAACACAAGTCACTGTCCTATATTATGATCCCATCTAACAAGCCAACCAAATGCCTCGCGCGGAGCGGGGCATTACAATATACACTATATATTTTGAATTTTGAAATTTATACAAGTTTTTATTTTTTTAGAAGTTAAGTAGGATGCAATCCTTCAGAACCATAATATGAATGTCTCCCTTACTTTCACAAACACATATAAATGGAACTTGGACACACTTTTTTATTCATACCACCCAAGCCGTTTTTATATTCTAAGGGTCATGTACAGATACTGTCATGCCTCGCTCCCGTAGGAGCAATCGTCCTCGCTAAGGCATGATGCCGTACGAGCCTAGATTGTGCTCGTGCAAGGCGGATTCCATAACGACCGATTTTCAGCGGCTGCGACGGGGTCGTCGCACAGAAGTTCCAAGCAGAGACATTAAATAATAGCAACAGAAATTTGAAGCAACACACAAGTTATTCAAAAAAATCTCTTTATTGATATTGAAACCAAGGATTACAATGGGACGCAAGGCCAATATTACAATCACTCAAGCTCACTATTCTCATATTACAAGTCACTCAGCTCTCTCTCTCTCTCTCTCATCTCTCAATACATGTCTTGAACCAGCGGATGCTTTGGAAGGCAACGTCTATACATTATGTCCCGTATAAGTCTTGACTCCATACGGCCGTACGCTTCGAATCGTCAAGGAACTCCGAGCCTCGACGCATCCAAGCAAGGTCCGCGCCACGAGCTTCTACCTGTGCCTGCACATGAAAACTATGTGGGTGTCAGTACTCAACTGTACTGGTGGAATGAGCTCCTCGCCCACCCATACAAAACCAACACGTTTGTTTTACTTTGTGCAACATAGTCTCTTTTATGATTGTCTTTCTACTCTTGCCTTAGGATCAGTTTTAGGACCGACGCCTTGGCCTATTTTGTGTCTCTAGACCATCCCGTGCTTGTGCCAACGATGTTAACTCATACTTTGCCTCTAGACCCTCCTCGT
Organism: Iris pallida; assembly: GCA_029216955.1. Lineage (NCBI taxonomy): Eukaryota > Viridiplantae > Streptophyta > Magnoliopsida > Asparagales > Iridaceae > Iris > Iris pallida. Next base: position 14,926,721 of record JANAVB010021799.1, read on the forward strand.
GCCAACAACATTAACCTATCAAGTCGTGCTTGCCTTAAGGCCCATAATCAGAGACGCAACTACACGATAGACTCCCTTTCCGTATGACCGTTCTACAAACCCTTGTTAAGGATGTGTCTCATAACTCAGTGAGGCTTAACCATATCGCTGCCTTGCGGCCCTTGCTACTTTTGATCACCAACTGACCCAATCAAAACATGTGAACTAAGAGTCACTCGACCAACTTTGCCTTGCAGCATTTTCTGACTTAAACTCAAGACAACTCAAATACAACTTATACAACTTATATGCCGACAACTTAAGACTCGACGCCACATCTTGTGTCGAAGCACGTCGCCAACATTGCATCCAACTCTTAGGCCCAAACATTGTATCTTCTAACTGTACACACATTCAACTACTCAATCCAAAGGCACACACGCGGATTATCGCCCGTGCCGATCCATCTATATGAATTGGTCACTAACATCACAAGCTATCATGGACTATAGCCTTGCTTTTCGGCGACCCTTTCAACGCAAGTAGCTAGCCCCGCTGAAAGTTCCCGAATAATCCGAGCGGTTCGTCCAGCTACGGCTATACCTGTTTCTCCCCAGGATGACGCGGTCCCATGGTGTCACCCCCAGTTTTCGAGAACAGGGATATTTTTGTCATTTTTTATTTTAAAATATTTTTTGAAATTTATTTTATTATTTATGATATTGTTTTGGGGTTATTTGAGTCGGGTTCAAATTTTAGCTCAATCCGACTTGTAACGGGGACCCGGGGTAGTGTTGACTCTAGTGGGACCCACACACTTGTTAGCCATGGCCTACATGATATTTATTTTAGTTAGTGGTTAGACTAATTAATTATGGATAGGGTTTGGTTAGATTAGAGATTTAGAATGACAAAAATAGCCTCGACTTAAACCCTTTCCTAATATTTTAATCAATAGATTAGTGGAGGGTATATTAGACTTTGCAATAGGGGAAAACCATCCTATAGTGGCCGGCCCTAAGAAGAGGGAGAGAGAGTGAGCCCTTTGATATTTTCCATCTATTTTCTCTCTCTTGTCCTTTCCCAAATTTTAGAGAGGTTCCTATAGATTTTTCTCCACCAAATCAATCCATTCCTCCACCCAACCTTCTTCTATTCTTCTCTACTCAAGCCAAGGAGGGAGCTAGCCAAGTTTGGGAGGATTCGGAGCTCGTTCGTGTCCATTCGGGATTCTTACGTGTCGGTGTCGCATCGGGAAGGCTTTTCTTCGATTCGATCTACCGGGAGGTATAAATCCCTTCTTCTTTTTATTTTCTCATGCATATAGGGTGATTTTAGACCCATAGAAATGACCCCCATGGTTGTGTCTCCATTTGTGTCCGTTTCGTGTCCTTTTGGAGACTTCTAGGTGTGTCCTATGTGTAGGTTTGTGTCCTAGTGGGAAAAACCTATTTGGACACTTGTATTTATTACATATATATTGTGGATGATTATTTAGAGATTAAATCTCAGATTTCAAATTGTTTAGAGGTGTGTTTTCAAAGTATCATATTGTATCATATTTATCTACCTATATATTGTATATATATTTGGTTATATATATATATATATATATTTTATATATATATATATATATATATATATATATATATATATATATATATATATATATATATATATATATATATATATATATATATATATAATATGTTTGTGGCTTATATATATGTGATATAAATGGTGTGTCATGTGTGTTTTCATTTGTGTTCATGTTGGGTGTAGATCGGCCAAGGAATGGAGGGGAGGATTTAGAATGGTAGTATTGGTGTGGGTATTGATATGTGTTTGTATAGAGGGTGTTTGAGAGAATGTTTGTGAGGAGATTAGAGTGTGAGATGAGTGGTCTTTTGAGTGAGAGATGGGGGGGGGGAGGGAACACCTGCTGTTAGCAGCAGGTAACTGCAGCAGTAGCAGGGCATATGACAGCCCTTAAACAACCTCATAACCCTATTAACAGCCCCCCTTTTCACAGCCTATTAGCACCCTAAACCAGCTCCCCATATCAGCTATTTCCTGTCCCATTGACAGCCACTAATAGCCCCCCCAAACCTGTCAATAACAGTCCATATTAGGACAGCCATAGCACCCCTCGACAGCCCCTTGTAACAACCCTTAAACAGCCCCATGTTTCACCCATGGTACAGCCCCTATATGACAGCCAATAACACTCCCTATCCACCCCAATGGCAGCCTAAAGCAGCCCCTAACCAGTCCATATATGGACAGCCAAGTAGCCCATTTACCTGTCCCAAACAGCCCTATAAAACCTGTCCCATGGACAGCCCCAAGCTCTTCCTAAACCAGTCCAAAACCCACCACTAAACAGCCCCCTACAAACCACACTAAGCAGCCCCTTACCTGTCCTAAACAGCCCTTGTTTAGCCCATGTTTCAGTCCATGTATCAGTCCAAATTCCTGTCCTATAATAGCCCTTCAAACCAATATCAAAACCTGTCCTATAAGCCTATTGTGTGTGTGTGTGAGCCATTAGGAAGTCCCAAACCAGTCCTAGAACACCCTATTAGCTGTCCTAAAATCAGCCCTCTATGCCCATGTGTGTGTGTGTGTGAGCTTAGAGTGTGTGTGTGTGAGTATATATGTATAGCTAGTAGCCTATAGGTATTAGCCTATATGTGAACCTATAGGTAAGAGCCTATATGTGACCATAGTGAGTGAGTGAGTGAGTGAGTTTGTGTATGTGAGTGTTTAGTAGATGTGAAGAGGGTATATGATAAGGTAATGGTTAGAGGACCAACATGTAATCTAAGATAGATTAGATATCTAGGAAACCTATGTATCTTGGTAGGTAACCCTTAGATATGATAGTATCTAACTACCCTAAGGAGCCTAGGCTAGTATCTTGAGTATTAGCGGGATTTCCTTTGTAATGGGCAAGGTATCGGGATTACCTTGGTAAGGGTAATGTAGGTAATACCTAGAAACTAAGGTATTAGAGTTTAGGATTAAGATATGGTTAGAACTTGGTTTCCTTGGTTGGTAATGATCAAATATAGTGCTCATAGACTAGTTTTGACTTCGGTTGACCATTTTGACCAAAGTCAACGAAAGTCAACCGAGAGTCAAACTTAGCCTATAAGTGACTAGATTTGACCGAAACTAAACCAGAGTTGACCAGTTGACTGAAAGTCAACAGTTGGTCAATATTTGACTAGTTTGACCTAAGGTTGACCTAGGGTTGACTCAGTGTTGACCATAGTTGATTTTTGACCAAAAGTCAACTGTAAGTCAACCCTTGACCCAGATTGACCTAGTTTGACTTGGATTGACTTCCTGTGACCTTGTTTGACCTTGGTTGTCCTAGTATGACCTAGTTTAGCTTGGTGTGACTAGTTTGACCTAGTTTTGACTTAGACTTGCATATCATGACTAGATTAGCTTTTATTTTATTATTAAACCCTGTTTGGACTCATGGCATCTCATCTATAGGTATGTGATTACTCTGAGCGTATGTTCACCTTATCAGCTCAGGACCACAGGCGAGTACATTTACTGATAGTTTTTATTGTCTTGATATCTGCTATATCCGATTCAGTTATAGTGTCTTACTTGATTTCCAGACACGATATTTTACGGACTAGTATATGTTGGATCCTGTCATGAGATGTTGTTCCCGGATTACTTGGTATATTGGTACAAGACTCGACTTGTTACTTGTACTTGTATAGACATGGACTTGGGAGTGGGCTGATCACCTGCTTTTGAATCCCGTGTCATGACGTGTTATGTCCGGATCCTTTATACTACTCGGGATAGGGAGTTATTAGTGGTTGTGTGATCAAAATCCCTACTTGTTCTTCACACTTGTACTCGTCACTTGTCCATAGCTACTTGTTCATAACTTTCCATGGTGACCGGCCTTATTCTTCACACTTGTTACTTCACACTTGTTACTTGTTCGTAGCCGGTCAGATGGAAAGCCTGAACATGTTTTTTCCAAGCCGATCATATAACGCACTAATAATTCAAGGCACCTTTTATATTTATTTATCATAGGAGGCTAAGTTCTGTTCTAGAGAAGGGTTACAACTTCGGTCCTTGTTTGGTTTAAGAGTTGTAACTCTGCTTCCGAATAGTTCCTAAGTCATCCTATATGTATACTGTCGTCCTATTCAGTACTCACATCTGTTATACATTTTCTGCTAATTTTACCCTGTATTTCACATATTCTACATGCTCTTATGCTATATTTTGATTGGAGGCTAGGTTCTGTTCGGGAGAAGGGTTACGACCTCGGTCCTTGTTTGGTTTTAGGGTTGTAACTCGGCTTTCGAATGGCTCCCAAGTTTTTCTATTATCTTTGTCTTGTACTTCACTATACCGTCTCTTATAGAATTTGTCAATTCATATGGAACTGATGTTAGTGTTTGTACTTGCTCATTTTTTTGACAGGATACCGTTGACAATTTTACAGATGTTTCTGAGGCAGATTGCCCGACCTATTATGGGGACGGGTTAGATGGAGTAGACCTGGACCGTGGCTTGATAGTAGAGCCTTTAGACTTTGCACTTCCAGAGTAGAATAGCTTAGTTAGGTTTGCCTGGACTGCGATCCAGCTAGTACCTTCAGATTGTAGTATCTATATTATATTCTGTGATATGGTGTTTAGTTTTGGACTTGTGTGGATCTTGAACTTATTTCCTGCTTTCATCTATCCTATTTCCTTTCCATGCTATCTACCTTAGTTTTATTTTATGATTGAGACTGTATTGCTATGTCACCTCCATTCAGAGTGTATATACTGTACAGGTACCTTTATCTGTTTTAGTCGTAGTATTTACAGACCCTATATACAGCGTTCTACCGCCGATACTGCAGCGTAGGCTGGACGTAACCACGTGCTCGTGCCCCTCTTCAGGGTGTAGGTCGTGACACATGGCGCCCAGGGTTGCCGCTTATGAAAACTCCTCATTGTCGACAAGTTATCCAATGACCATGCAAGACTCGACTCGAACTGACGTCTCACACAGTCATTCTTCTTCCAGTGTTACCATCTCTTTCAAAACCAAGTTCAAGACTTCTATCCTTGAGACCCCTCGACGACCCACGGTCGCGAGTATTCTTTTCATGTTACCATATCATTTCATTCAACTCATGAATGCCTATTTGATAGTCCTTTCTCCAAAACTCACTTGAATCAATTGTGGTCCTTGCCTTAACACTAAGTCCGTGCATCGTGCCTTAAACCGACTTGAACTCTATGCGACGTTATTACCCAAGTCATACTTTATATGATGGGCCTTGAGACCGTAAGACCATGTGGTTATACCCAGTCGTAGAACTCGTAGGACCGTGCTTGGTACTACTCTGATAGCCTAACATAACTTGCCTGACTTTAAACGCACAACGACTCGACGAGCAAAGGTTGCATCAAGCCTCGCATTGCGAAAATGTGCCGCGCATGCGTTCGACTTCTGAATGACCAAGTCATTTGGGTGCCTAGACTTATGTCATAAGTCGTACCATGCAACTTAACTCATGGGGCAAGCCAAGCTCAGCACTAGCTGATCCTCCTAGAGAAGATCCAGGAACCAGCTACCTTCAGAGTCTGCCAAAAAGATTAAAATTTACGGCTGATCATCCAAAGGATTTGGTAATTGGTGACATTACCAAAGGTGTAAGTACTCGTACATCCAGTAGAGATATTGTTTCTAGTGTTGCTTTTATTTCTCAGCTAGAACCAAAAACTATTGATGAAGCGTGTAGTGATAATTTTTGGATAGATGTTATGCAAGAGGAATTAAACCAATTTGAACGGAATCAAGTTTGGGAACTTGTTCCCAAGCCTATTGATCATCCGGTCATTGGCACCCGTTGGGTATTCCGAAATAAACTTAATGAGAATGGTTTAGTGACTCATAATAAGGCTCGACTCGTATCTCAAGGATACAATCAAGAAGAAGGTATCGACTACGATAAGACTTATGCCCCAGTTGCGAGATTAGAATCCATTTGCATGTTATGTGCATTTGCATGTTTTCATAATTTCAAACTATTTCAAATGGATGTCAAGAGTGCATTTTTAAATGGTTTTATAAAAAAAGAAGTTTTTGTAGCACAACCTCCAGGTTTCACAGATTTTAAAAACCCTGATCATGTTTTCAAGTTGAAGAAAGCTTTGTACAGTTTGAAACAAGCCCCTCGTGCTTGGTATGATCGTCTAAGCTCTTTCCTACTTGACAACGGTTTTTCAAAAGGCAAGGTTGACACTACACTTTTTATTAAGTCCTTTAATGGTAAGCTTCTTTTAATACAAGTCTATGTAGATGATATCATATTTGGATCTACTGATGAATCTCTGTGTCAAGAATTTTCTAAGTGTATGCAGAATGAGTTTGAGATGAGCATGATGGGAGAGCTGAAATTCTTTCTCGGACTACAAATCAAACAAACTGACAATGGGACATTCATAAATCAAGCCAAGTACACAAAAGATTTGCTAAAGAAGTTTGATCTGGACAATGTCAAACCTATTGGCACTCCAATAGCAACTTCAACAAAGCTTGATATTGATGAACAAGGCAAGCCGGTCGACACACGTAAGTATCGAGGTATGATCGGTAGTTTACTTTATTTAACTGCTAGTCGTCCAGATATTATGTTTAGTGTTTGCCTGTGTGCACGTTTTCAAGCTAATCCAAATGAATCACATTTGTGCGCAGTTAAGCGTATCTTTCGATACCTTAAGGGCACTTCTTCTGTTGGCTTATGGTATCCCAAAACTAAATCCTTTGACCTTATTGGTTATTCGGATGCAGCTTTTGCTGGATGCAAAGTTGATAGAAAAAGTACCAGCGGCACATGTCATTTCTTAGGCAAGGCTTTAGTCTCATGGTTTAGTAAAAAAACAAAATTCTGTAGCCCTATCAACAACAGAGGCTGAGTATATCGTCGCAGGACGTTGTTGTGCTCAGATTTTGTGGATGAAACAAACCTTAGAAGACTATAATTTATTTTACACACATATTCCCATTTTCTGTGATAACACGAGCACTATTAATTTGACTAAGAATCCTGTATGTCATTCTCGTACTAAACATATCGAAATTAGACATCATTTTCTTAGAGATCATCATCAAAATGGAGATATTGACCTTGTGTACATAGATACTGAGAATCAATTAGCTGACATTTTCACAAAATCTCTAGCAAAAGATCGTTTCAATTATTTACGTCAAGAATTAGGAATTTTGGACGTCAATAATATTAATTAATTTTGTTTTATGATTATATTTCAATATGCAAAAACTGTATTAGAGACAAGCTAATAAAGAGTCTGTCTGTCACCACAACTACGGTTGAAGCGAAGCGGTACTTAAGAGTTCCCCGGTGAACCTCCGCCAGCTGGGACAGTACTCCTACAGCTAATCTGAAACAGTCGCTGTGTAAAGATATTTAATCCATAAAATAATATTAATTATGTTAATTGAAGGTTGAAATTACTAATCTTTGAATTAAATTTTTTGAAATGAGTCATGATGAGGATTTGTGATATGTTAGTTGATTCGAGACTTAGACATTATCTACTGTATACTTGGAAATGCTCCGACATTCCAAGTTTTTTACTATCTTTTTAGACTTTATTATCAGTATTTCTTTTTGAGGACTTGTACTGGATTTGTTTTTATTTGTTCTTATCTGAACATCTTTATTTGCATCTTTATGAGATTTGTAGTTTATGATTCACATCAGTTTATTTACTTAGCATTTCTTTATCTGCTTCCCTCTATAAACTGCCTGTGATATAATTTTTTGTGTCATAAATCTGCCTGAGTACAAATACATGCCTGTGATGTTATTTAAATTCTTTATAATTTCTATCATTTATCTTATTGTATTTCTTCACTGTTTGTTATTTATGCATTGATTGCGGGGGAGTTTTCCTCTTTTGCAATTATTTTGCTAAGTGACAACGGGGGAGAAAAATAAAGATCTAACATTCTTTTGAGAAAATGCAGGACATGATCAATTTTTTTTTCAAGCTTTAATGTTATATCATTCATAGTTTGTCAATTATCAAAATGGGGGAGATTGTTGGCCCATTAGTCATATGGTCAAACTGATTTTAATAATTGATCAAACTCTGTCTCGATATATGAAGCTAGTCAGGATATCTCGGACTCTTGGACATGAACAAGAACAACTATCTACACAATTCAAGACCGAAGCTATGTTTGCCTGTTCGAGTCTGTATTTCCTTTGAGTAATATATTTTTCATTTTATTGAGTCTAGGAATACGTTGTACACCGAGTCGTACTGGCAAATAGGTTATTCCTAAATGTTTTCAAAATACTTTTAAAATATCCATTGTTTTGAAAAACATTCATTTAAACAAAAGCTTTAAAAAGGTTTTAAAAAAGGTTTTCAAAAATCATCAAAAACTATGTTTTAAAAACCTGACCTAACCCTGACAGAACTCGGTCAGAGTTCGGCCAGAGTTCGGTTGGTGGCCGTTTGATTCTTGAATCTTCTGAACTTGGTCCTCCTGCAGTTGCAGATTGACCGAGATTTTCTCATAGAGTTCTGTCCGAATTCTGCCCGAATTCTGCCAGAATTCTGTCTTTGGAATTCCTATAAATAGAGAAGAATTTCGATCATTTCAACTCACTCATTCACTTTCAATCTTCTCTCTATCTAAAGCTTTCAGTCTTCCAAAGAGTTTTCTTGAGCTTTAATTTTCAGATTCCAAGCCAATTACAATCCTCTAGTCGATTTGCCTGTGCGGTACGGTCTAGAAGTTCTGAAAGATTGTAATCAGAAGGCTTGATTGAAGAATACCTCTTCACATTTGAAGTTGGACGAGTTCTTCGTATCAAAGCTCGCGTTGTAGAAGTTGCAAGGACTTCGTAAGAAAACTTGTAGTTTTGCCAATAGTGGATTCAACTGGTAGCAAGAGTTCTACCGACTGGATTAGTCCTCAACAGAGAAAAACCAGTATACATCGCTGTCTTTGCGTTTGCTTTCTTATCTCTGCCTTTACATTATTTTAGTTATGATTATTATTCTATGATCTTGCTGCTAACATTTTTTAATTAGCAATTTTTCGCTGCCAACTCTATTCACCCCCTCTAGAGTATTGTGCTTTACGATTTCGTTCCTACAATTGGTATCAGAGCGGGTTCTCCATCTAGAGGTATTATATTATGATCCCAATTGTTCCTACAATTGGTATCAGAGCGGGTGTTACAGGTAAAGCAAGGTAACAGTGCAATTATTTATTCATTTTAATTAGCTGTTATATAGATAACAGCACAACACATGGCAACTGTGAAATTCACAAGTGAAGGCCAGGCCATAAACAGACCTCCACTGTTTGATGGTACGAACTATACCTATTGGAAAACACGGATGAGTTTCTTCTTGAAATCACTTGACTTTGATTTATGGTCCATTGTTATTGATGGCTATCAAAAGCCACCTCGTATAAATGTTGATGGAGTTTTAGTTGAAAAATCCCATAGCAGATATACAGAGGAAGAAAAGAAAAGGGCCAGTCTTGACGTACGTGCTATTAACGCTCTATTTTGTGCTTTAGACAGAACTGAATTTAACAGGGTGTCTATCTGCACAACGGCTAATGAAGTGTGGAAGCTACTTGAAGTCACACATGAAGGCACGACTCAAGTCAAAGAATCAAAAGTCAGCAGACTTACTCAAGAGTATGAGGTGTTCAAGATGAAGCCCAACGAAACAGTTACTTAGATGTTCGAAAGATTCTTGGATATTGTAAATCCTTTGTCCTCACTAGGCAAAGAGTACAGTAACCATGAAAAGATTCGCAAACTCCTTCGAGCACTTACCAAGAACTGGATTCCAAAGGCTACTGCAATCATTGAAGGGAACTGTAAAAGCATGAAAAAGAAGAGAAGAATGATCCATGCGGCCAAAGAGTCTCATGCGGCTCGGAAGTCTCATGCGGATCAAACATACAAGCAGCTCAAGTAAACTCTATGCGGCCGAGAGAGAGGCCACGTGGCCGACAGAACAGCTGTGCCTAACATCTAGATGCATTTAATGCTCTGACGACTGACAGCTCTGACGGCTGTCAGCCCTGACATAAAGTCGTCATAATGACTGACACGAAAAAGCACTATCGTCCTAGGAAATGAGGAAAATCTTCACAAATATGGCGCTGTCCACCAAACTTCAAGGTAAATCTATGCGGCCAGATTAAACAAAGTCCATGCGGCCAGAACAGAGAGACCCATGCGGCTCGGCCATGAAGATACCCATGCGGCTCGGTCATGAAGACTCTCATGCGGCTCGACCTTGAAGACCCCCATGCAGCTCGGTCATATTCATGCGGCTCGGTCATGACAACCTTCATGCGGTTCGAAGTACAGAGATTCTTCATGCGGCTCGATCATGAACTCTTTCATGCGGCTCGGTTAAGACAACCCTCATGCGGCCCAAACATCGACACTCCTCATGCGGCTCAACGTTGACGACAGGACACGTGTCCTAAAGTCAATCAAATCTTGGGCCAAATTCCAATAATCTGGGACACGTGGCAGAAGAATGAATTAAATTTATTCATTAAGATTCGCAGATGTCAGCAAATCATCATGACGAAGATTTATTGCAATCAGCATTAATTGTTGATGGGATTTGGCATAATCCATATTAATGGCCCAGATCTTTCACGTTCAAGACTAATGGTCCAGATTGGTTAATCATTAGGCCGCCGCCACTTGGAGAATGGGCAATCATCCAAACCGTAATGATGCCCCACTCTTATAAATAGCAAGGTGCCATTCCCTCGCGAGGAGATATACATAGAGGCCCCCCCGATAAAAAAAGAGAGAAAATACAGAGAGATCAATCCAGAGAGAGAGAAGCCAGAAGAGCAGTACGAGGAGAGTAAGAAGAGTGTTTCTTCGTCAACGCCAAGCAGATCTTCCCCGAGCCAAGGCTGCATACCGATCGTCCAAGGAGTAAGGCAGAGCGGCCGTCGCTTTCCCGAGCCTCTATCGTCACCCCCTAGAATCTAAAATAAATAATTGTACTTAGATTGCTGTACCTAGGTTTTTGTCCCTAGGCTTTCTTTGTACAAGCGAGTTTGTAACGTGAAGTAAAAGTCCAGTCCTCCGATAATTGTTCTGCTCTTTTATATTTCATGGCAAACACGATGGCAACTCTGCTGGGGATAAACTTCTCCACGACTGAGGAGTTGGTGATGCAATCGGATGCAGCCAAACTTGGCTCCACACAACAAAAGATGGTCGTCCGCTTCGACCAACAGGCTTTCGAAGAGATGCTCTCCGAAGGCAGCGCTGGCCCGGTCCAGAAGCGCACCCGCACCACGAAGGCTCGCAAAGAGTGGAGGCCAAAATCGTTTGCTCCTCCCCAGGCCCTCGATGGAGTACTCTTTGCTACTCAAGACGGCAAAGAAGACTCTCCTGTGGCCCTACTTCAAACCGTTGACAACTCTGCTGTCCCCAAGTCCGGCAGAAGAAAATACTATAATGCTGGACTTGCAGGGACAAAGAGGAACTCTATGCGATCCGAGCCGCATAAGGGTGCTAGCCGCATGAAAAAAGCCCATACGGCTACATCCGCCAGCCGCATGAAGAAAACTCCCACGGCCACATCTGTCAGCCGCATAGCTTATGCGGCTACAGTTGCCAACCACACGGATGAAACTTATGCGGTTACTGAAGTCAATCGCTTGCAGAAAACCCATGCGACCATAATTGCCAACCGCATGCGGCCAGCCTGCACGGTCGTGACTCCTAGTCGCACAAGAACAACTCATCCGGCAGCTAAAGATAGCCGCATGCAGACAGCCTGCACGGTTTCCAATCCTAGCCGCATAGCGTCTGTTCCACGCTTCTCTCGATCAATCTTCGACCGTCTCTCATGCGGTCCTGACCTTAATGGCTCTCTGGATGATCAGCCAGACTCCGGGGAATTCAACTTGGACTCTTCCTATTACGCACCCGCAAGTGCTAAAAGGAAGAAGTCTAGGGCAGCGCGGGCTCACCAAGCCCAGTCAGCTGCCCCAACCTCTGACCATCGGGGCGTCCCGCTGATTATCACGCAGGCCTCTGATGGGAAGTTGTACAGAACCACTCGAATCCAGCCTCCGGCGGCGAACGGACAAGGTGGTTCCTCTGACCTGCGTGAGGCTATCCTCCACAGACGCAAGGAAAGAAAAGGGGTCTCGATGTGCAAATAGTCCTCACACGGACGTCACTGCACCCAGATCATCGTCAACTGCTGTTGCAACAACGCGGCAGTAAAAGAAGGCCGGCCGTCCGTCTTCCAAAGGCTACAACACCCGAGCTCAGAGGACGAGGCGCCTCCAGTTGTCTCTTGCAACTCTACTCGTAAAAACCCCGCCGAGGGGAGAGGGAAGAAGACAAGTATCTCCAGCCCAAAAATATCAACCGCTACAGCCAAAAGGCTTTCTTCTAAACAGTTGGCCGCCACCGGAGTTTTCCAAAACACCCGTTCAAAAATGAAATCTACTACAATGGGAGATTCATCATCCACGTCGCTGGGGGTCGTAGGAGCTGGGGGTAGCACTCCTCCGAACATCCACGACAATCCGGTGTTCCAAGGAGGTGAGCCCGGGGAAACAACTCTCCCATCAGGTACAACAGATGCTGATGTCCCCAAGGACATCCATGAATCTCAAGATGAAGCAAGCTCCGATGCTGGGGGTACTATTCCTTCCGAGTCCGAACCTGAAGAGAACATTCCCACATACCCCGATGACTTCTCGGTGTATGGGTATGACTCGGAGGGCACATCCTCCACCGTTCCCTCCATCACTCCTCATGTAAGGACGGTGTTCATTACGGACAGCAATCAGGGTGGTTCCAGTGATCGCCAACGCATCGACACTTTGGAGGCTATACTGCAGGCCTTGGTCAAGTCCGTAGATGAAATCAAAGCGGCTCTTCCGACTCTACAAGGAGGGACGCCTGGCCAAACAAGCACGGGTCCCGCGGTCAATGCGGACTCAAACTCAGCGGCACCGAACCCGGGCAATAATCCTTCCGAAATAACGGCCCCTACCGCGACAGATAAGGCCCGAGAAGTAAGAAGAGAGGTTCAGGAGCTTCGAGCCATGTTCCACGCCCGAGAAAACTCTCAAGACCTCAGAATGTGGTAACCATACCCTGCTGAATGGAGGGATGTTCCATTCCCACCAAGATATAAGCCGTTCAATATCAACCCGTATGATGGCAAGACCTCAGCAAGTCGGTACATCACTTACTTTGAGGTCACCACCGACCTTCTGCCCCATGATGATGCTATCCTCACGCGATTATTCATTGGGGCATTGGAAGGAGTCACCTTCGACTGGTACCGCAACCTGCCAGACAATTGCATCCGCTCCTTCGCCGGCTTCAAGCGCATGTTCTTGGAGAGATTCTATGAGGTAGGACAGGACGTCACAATGTCCACCCTCATGGACGTCGTCCAAGGGGAGAAAGAGCTGACGAGGAATTATATTGAGCGGTTTCGTCAAGCCGCAATGAAGTTACCATCTGGTAATCCGGACTCCTCCTTGATTGAAATTTGCCAAAAGAGATTGCTCCAAACAATCAGTCTCTGGATGGGCGAGAGTCAATTCAAGGACTGGAAAGCATTTATCATCAGTGCCACAAGTGCCGAAGAACGGTTAAAGAAGGCTCGCCAACTGGGGTTGCACATCTCGGAGGGAGAGAACAAGGGCAAGCGTCCCAACACCAACAACGACAATGGGAGTAGCCCCTCCAACAATCGAGACAATAAGGGAAAGCAGGCTATGGTGGCGGATACAACCCAAAAACCTGAGTCAAAACCGGCAGACAAACAATGGCCTCAAGTCACTTACTCTTTCGAAGACGGCCACGTCAAGCCCATCTTGGACATGCTCATACAAGGAGACAGAATTCAGCTTCCTCCACCAAGACGGGAACCTCGGCCAGCAGATCTGGAGAACCCAAAGTTCTGTCATTACTACCGCTACGTCCACCATGCTACACATGACTACTACCAACTGAAATGATACATCCAAAACCTCATCGATTCAAACGCTCTGGCTATCGACTTCGAGAAGGTAACCGTAGCAGCCAACATGGTGTCCGTACAATTTGGCAGCTTCCTTCCAATAGAGACTCAAGATGGTGTTATACCCATCCCTCTGGCGACGATGGAGATTGCTAATCTTCCACCTGCCCGGGATCAAGCTGCTGGTTTAGTGCCCCTCACCATATCACGGGAGGAAATCATGTAGGTCCATCCGGATTTAGTACCTGAAGTGACTCAGTCCGCTCCGCCTTCTATTCACAAGAAGAAGAGTAGAAAAGTCAGATCCTGCCGTACCGTCTCGACAGATATGGAAGAAGTCACGGCTGTCGTTACTCGATCTGGAGCACAATCCTAACCTGTGGCTGAGAACTCGACTGATGATCATCCGCCAGCTACCACTGACGCTCCAGGGCCTCCTCAGCCTCCAACGACCGACAAGCCTAGGCCGAAGGAGACTCGCTTCGACAAATCCCTCCGAAAAGAAATACCTCAGGGGCTGGAAAGGCCCTACAGCTTCGACATCTTGGCGCAATTGGCCAATGTACCGGCCAAATTGTCCTTATATGAACTCCTGAGGCACTCGAAGGATGTCCGCACAGCTTTGAGCGATGCACTCCAAAATGCCGACGCATACTTGGCTCAAGTCAACCTCATGGAAGAAAATCAACCTGCAGATCTCCAAGATAGTGCGTGTACGGGAGCGATACCCAATATCGTCTTTACTCCGCAGGACATGCTCATCAAAACCAACCTGCACGATCGCCCGTTATACTACACCGGATACATCGACGATGTAAAGGTAGATCGGATGCACATTGATCCTGGGTCTTCCATAAGCATCATTTCGAAGGGTCTGCTACATCATCTTCGTATTCCGATGTATCGCCTGACGCCTACAAGTACCGCCATCAGCGATTTCAATTCGGACAGGAGCTACCCAATCGGAAAGATTCGCCTGAAGTGTCAGATCGGCGATCTCCAATCAGAAGTCACCTGCTACGTCATAGATGCCGACACTTCTTACAACATCCTTTTAGGGCGCCCTTGGATACACGATTATATGATCGTGCCTTCCATACTGCACCAATGCTTCAAATATGTCGATAAGCATGGCTTCGTGAGGACATAATTTGCTGATATCGATCCCTTCAAGGGGGTCGAATCTTATTACTCAGACTCCTGCCTTTACGAAATATCAAAGAGACACCTTGGTGAAGAAGATGTACGAGCTTGTACCGAGACAACCACCGGATCAGAAGAACCTCTGACGATCCACCTCCAAGCTCACAAACCCGGCAAGTCAGCACCCCTTACGGCCACTCTGCGTAAGGATGCGATCAGTCTCTCGGTGCAAGAAAAACAGATGATAATCCGACTGCCGAGGTTGGGCCAAGTGCCGAGACCTACAACGGAGCCACTGACAATTAGACTGCCAAGAGTCGGCCAGCCACAAACTGAGAAGCTCAATCCCTCCAACAAGCCAATGACGATACGTCTTTCCAAGAATAGTCGTCACCCCGATGCAAGGCCTGGGACTTCTAGCGAACCAACCACTCCCCACCCAGCATCGAGTACCAAGCTGGGGGTTGCTAGTCTGCCGACAACTCCATGCTCTGTTCCACCAGTTGAACCTCTAACGATCAAGTTGACCAGGTCATCCTCTCAGTCTTCATTTATACAGGGGGTAGCCGAAGAGGAACCGGAGCTAGCCAAGTATGTGGCTGCCCACACTGATATTCCTTCCGCAGATGATGTAATCCTCCTAGAAAAGATACCTTATTTCATCAATAAAGGGCTATCTTTGAACTACATCGAGCTTAATAAGCTTTGTACAATGTACGCTATGGAATATGGTATAGGCACCCACCTACACACACAGGTGACAAATATGTACACCACAATCCAGCTTATTCCAACAGAAGACACTTACGCATAATTGAGGGAGGGGATCACCCAATCATCTTCGACCGGAAAGACGATCTGCGTCCCTTCACCATAAAAGAAGTCGATCTTGGGTCAGACACCGGGAGACTGCCTCTGTATCTTTATAACTCCCAGTCCAAATACCTCATGCAAAAATAGGGATATGATTTGGAGACTACGCCAGGCTTGAACTACGATACCGGATGACGATTACCTTTGAAGCCACCAGTCCCGGCTGGCAAGCCACGGGACTACTATAGCAAAACTCGATGTGGACTAAGGTATGTAACTCCCACGACGACCCCTGAGAGTTCAGATGAAGAGTGTGACTGGCAGTCACATTCAACCGGGTCACCAACCTTCGACTCGGATGCCAGCATCGGAGACATATTCAGACAAGTCCTGTCAGCCAATATGGCATTCCCCGACGCTTACGAAGAAGACGAAGACATTCCTGAAATCCCCTAGCTAGAGCCGTAGGCCCAACAATTGGATGCACAATAGGAAAAGTGGTTCGAGCAGAGAGAACCTCCTACCGAGGATGAGGTTATGCAGATCGACCTCGGCAGCGAATCCTCTCCAAAACCGATCTTCGTCAGTAAAAGCCTAACAGACGAAGAGCGAGAATCGCTGCTGGAACTTGTTAGAGAATATATTGATGTGTTCGCATAGAGTTATGAAGACATGCCAGGGTTAGACCCCGATATTGCTCTTCACAAGCTCAACATACGGCCAGATGCAAAGCCAGTCAAGCAGCAACAACGACGCTTTCGCCCAAGCATCATAGATGCAATCGAAGCCGAGGTCAACAAACTAATAGCCAGCGGCTTCATTCGTGAGGAACAACATCCGGATTGGGTCACCAACATAGTTCCGGTCCTCAAGAAGAATGGGAAGATCTGAATCTGTATCGACTTCCGCAATCTGAATGAGGCATGTCCGAAAGATGAATTCCCCCTCCCTATCACAGATATCATGATTGACAACACATACGGTTTCGAACGTATGTCATTCATGGATGGATTCTCGGGGTACAACTAAATCAAGATGTCTCCTGACGACGAAAAGCATACATCATTCCGAACACCGATTGGCACATACTGTTACACAGTCATGCCTTTCGGTTTAAAGAATGCTGGCGCCACGTATCAACGAGCCATGAGCATCATCTTCAGAGAACACTTGTGCAAGACGATGGAATGCTATGTTGACGACATCGCCGTCAAGAGTCGTTGTAAAGGAGACCATTTGCAGGACCTGAGGACGGTATTCGACCTGATACGAGCCCACAATTTGAAAATGAACCCTACGAAATCTTTCTTGGGCGCATCCAGCGAAAAGTTCTTGGGCTTCATCATCATCGCCCAGGGTATTAATGTAGACCCTGAGAAGACGAAGTCAATTATAGAGATGGGTCCCCCAAAAAATCTCCGCGAACTCAGAGGCCTTCAAGGGAGGCTAGCTTACATCAGAAGATTCATCTCTAACCTCTCCGGGCGATGTCGACCGTTCACCCACCTTATGAAGAAAGGCGTCTCATTCGTATGGGACGAGGAATGTCAGCGTGCCTTCGACAGCATCAAAGAATATTTGTCGAACCCTCCAGTCCTGGTGGCCTCGGTTGCCGGAAAACCATTCCTGCTCTACGTACGAGCAATGGAACACTCCCTTGGTGCTCTGTTGGCACAAAATAACGATGCAGGCCACGAATAAGCCATATACTACCTCAGCCGAATGATGATTGGGCTCGAGCACCGATATACCGCGGTAGAGAAGGAATGCCTCGCCTTGGTGTTCGCCATTCAGAAGACGCGGCACTATGTCACAGGACAAACCATACATGTGATCTCACGAGTCAACCCTCTCAGAGTCCTCATGACTAAGTGTGAGACCCGTCTCACTGTATCGGTATTTTATACGGATACGTATTTATTTGAGCCGTATTTCGTATTCATCGATTTACGTGATATTTTAATATTTTTTCCTAAGTGTAGGATTTTTATGACTTGGTTTAACTTGGATTTGGTTTTATTAGTTTTGGTTTAACTTTGACTTGGTTTGGTATAGTTGGTTTCTCATGAGATGAGGTGTATGGCTTAGATTTAGTGGAGAGGAATGAATGGTGGAGATCACTTGAGCTTGTTATATAAGCCACTTTTCTCTCTCCCTCCTCATTCACCCTCATTTATTTCTTTTCCACCAAACCCTAGCCATTGGAGAGAAAGGCAAGTACACCTTACCGAATGCTGGACGATTTCAATTTCGTTTGTTTCATTCTCTTTATTGTTAAATTCTAAGCATGTTTAGAACTTGGAGTTTTCCATTTTGATGGCTAGATTGTGGTAAATCTAACTTTGTGGTACTTTCGATTTTCATAAGTTTTGATCTGCTAAATTTGTATATTTTTGCTAATTGATGGTTCCATGTTGTAGAGAATTTTGTTCTACCCCATTTTGACTTATGGAAGTTCGAATTTGGACTCTGGATGACGATTTTATGGAGCTTGGAAGCATGGCTTCATGGTGTTCTTCTTCTCGGAAAGTGAAGAAGAAGAACAGTTCTCTGACCGCATGGCCATTTAATTGAAATAATTATTTTGGCCGCATGGCCAGTTAATTGAAATAATTTGTTGGCCGCATGAGAACAAAGCCAGCCGCATAAGCTTGTATATTTAAATACACACTTTAGCTTGCATGTATTAATTGTATGCTTTAACTATTAATATTTAATAGTTGCATGGAGCTTGTACCTGAAGCTTGCATGGAAATGTGCATTTTATATATTAAACTTAGCCTTACGCTTTAGCTTTAAGCATGCAATGGAAACCATATTAGCCAGCCGCATAAACTCAAGTTGGCCGCATGGAGCATTTATATATATATATATATTATGGTTGCAGCAACTTCAGCCGCATATGGCCTGTAGTTAATTTATTGGCCGCATGGCCATTAAATATTTGGCCGCATGGAATGCAATAGCATTTAATGCATTAGCTTTAGCCTAAGCCTTTAATGTATTGTCCTTTTCATTAAGCAATTAATAATACATTAAGCTTGCATGGAATAATTATTAATGCTTTAGGCTTTCATGGAATAATTATTAATGCATTAAGCTTGCTAATACAAGCTCTGCATGGATTAGCCTAATAAATGCACTAACTTTTAGCAAGCTTTTGCTTGCATTCACATTTAATGCCGCATGCATTTTGTTAGCCATGTTAAGGCTTTGCTTGCATGTGCATTTAATGCGTGCATGTGCACTAAATATATTGCTTGGACAACCCAATGAGCCGCATGGCCTCTCATGTCAACACAGTGAGCCGCATGGACTCATGCACTAAAT
Source organism: Iris pallida (assembly GCA_029216955.1). Classification (NCBI taxonomy): domain Eukaryota; kingdom Viridiplantae; phylum Streptophyta; class Magnoliopsida; order Asparagales; family Iridaceae; genus Iris; species Iris pallida. The sequence continues at coordinate 14,946,070 of JANAVB010021799.1, forward strand.
ATTTTGTTTGCCAACATTGTGAGCCGCATGGCCTCTCTTGCACTATTAAGTATTCAGCTTTGGTCGCATATGGCCATTGGCCTTTTATTCAACATGTTTTTTTATTTTATTTTATTTTATTTATTATTATTATTATTTATTTATTAGTAATATCTTGGCAGCATGGCTTTTATTGAGCTGCATGTACTTGCATGATATATTTTATGTCATCATTGCTTGGCCACGTGAACCAATATTTAAATGGTTCACGTGAACCTTTTCTTATTGCATTAATTATAGTGGATCCCACATGACTTTTATATATACAATTTTGAGTGGCCACGCGTCCTTTCTTTTGCTTGAGTGGAAGCTCGTATTTATTGCCTTCCCACTCTCTTTGTCTTTTCTGATTGCAAAAATGTTTCTTGCTGGCATTTAATTTTGGAGCCGCATGGCCTCCCACCCATTCTTGGCCGCATGGCCCCTTTTGTTATTTCCTGGCCGCATGGGTGGCCTCCCACTCTCTTTGACCGCTTGTTTGTTCTCCCACTTTTGGACCGCATGGGTCCCACTTTGATTGTTTAAATGTTTTATTTGTCTAAATTGTGGTCAGAATTTCTTCCCACTCCCAACATGAAAGTGGTAGAGTTTCTCCTTGGCTTCAAGAATATATATATTATATATTTATTATTATTTAATTATGCAAGTTTCTTTCCTCTTTGATAAATGACATGATTGATAGTGACCCGCCGTGGTGCACTCCTGACATGATAACTTGACCTGACAAACTTGACATGATACCTGACATGCTTGATAGTGGCCCGTCGTGGCGCACTCTTGATAAGTAATAATGATAACGATAGTGGCCCGTCGTGGCGCACTCCTGACAAGAATTAATTAGTATCCTGACACCGTGGGTGATTGTGTTTGTACAAATGAACCCGTCTCGTCTTGCATCATGTCTAGGACATGAATCCCTGGTTTCCTACGGTCAGGGATTCATACTGAAATGGACTAAGGCTAATTACTAGAATAATCCAGTAGTTCATGGAGAGACTTTCCCAGTTACCTGTTGCCCCTTTGATCCCGGCCTTATATATATATATATACATGGGATTTGTTGCTATCCGTCGAGATGAGCGCACTTCCAGCCCGCCGTCGAGTGTGGTACCTTAGGACACATGTATCTTACTACAGTGTGTCTGCTATATCATGCTATCTTTTCCTTTTCTTTGCTGGGGCCATTCAGGTAGTAACAAACAGGTAACCGGACTTGAAAGAATCTCGCTGTATCTTGCTAGTAACTAGGCCTGTGATAACCCTAGTTAGTTAAAGTATCAAGCCGTACTTATTGCTTGGCCGTGAATGTTGCATGGAGTTCAATCTGTCTAGTCTTGTCTTGGTCTTGTACATGATTGTTACATGTTCCTGATTTCTTATTTTATCTTGCCGATAAATGGTGGGAGAAACCAAGTTCAGTTCAGACGAAGGGTTACAACCCCGGTCCTTGTTTGGTTTACGGGTTGTAACCTAGTTATCTGAATAGTCCCATGGTTATCTCATCGTATATCACCTGTCCTGCTCGATAATGGTTGCAATGATTGTCACCTTAACATGTTCTCCAGTTTACTTACTGCTCAATGATGCTTTACTTACCGTCTTCTTATGTTCGGGATAAGTGCATTGGTACTGCACAAATCTCGATCCTCCTTTACTTATTTACTTGTTGATTGCTAATGATTGCTGGTTTTAGTTCATAGTTCGGCCTCCTTTGTGGTACTTGCTATTTGGGGTCTGACCCCACTGGTTTTGCATGGCCAGGTTCTGATAGAAGAGCCCGAAGGATCTACCGTACCATCTACTCGACGGTGACCAGCCGGAGCACCAGAGTGCCTCAGTGGGTTTCTTCTTCATCCTTCCACTGATATGTAAATTCTCTTCTTATAACGTTTAGCCCCGAGCACGTGTTTAGCTCGTGTTTTGGTATTTTCCTTGACATTGTAGCCTACAGGCATAAACATGATATGTGTATTCTAGACTATAGCTAGTTCTTATCATGTACGACTAATATTCTAGCTAGTTATCAGTTCTATGGTAATGGCTTCATGATCAGTCATGTATATATGGTTCGGGACGCCTTACTATTGTATGTATGATGATCGTACTCCTTGCTCTTGTATAATTGCATGTGATTGAGATACCTAGGATTGTTAAACCATAGGATTGACTGATGGCTTGTAGAGTAACCCCTATGTCTTGACAGCTTATACGTGATTTCAGAGTATTAACGTACTTTGGAATTGCGTAGCTGGCTATGTCTGCCCCCGCTCTCCGGTATTCTAGTTTTGGGGCGTGACACTAAGCCAGGAGCACTCAGCTCTCGCCTCGCTACATGGGCAATATTACTGTCCCCCTATCATATGGTCTTCATCCCACAGAAGGCTGTCAAAGGTCAAGCCCTGGCAGACTTTTTGGCAGCCCACCCAGGATCGGAGTCATCCAGAATATATGAAGAGATCCCAGATAAGGTCGCCCACTCGAATACAACCACTCGGCGAATGTTCTTCGACGGTGCTTCAAGAATTGGACCCAAGGAAAATATCATCGTTGGAGTCGGAGTTGTATTGATTTCTCCTACCGGGCTGGTGATCAATTGTGCCTACTCTCTCACGGAACCCTGCTATAACAACGTGGCCGAGTACAACGCTTTAGTCATCGGTCTCCAACTTGCAAAAGAGCTGGAAGTAGAATATCTTGAAGCATACGGCGATTCGCAATTAATCGTCAATCAGATTCAGGGGTCATACGAAGTCCGCCATGAAGATATGATCCCCTATCACCAAATAGCGATCATCATCATCTCATCATTTGAGGGATTCTTCATCGAGCACGTTCCCAGACTCCAAAATATCGAAGCTGATGCCCTAGCAGGCCTTGCCGCTTCCTTAGCAGTACCGAACCACACTCATCATTCGGTTGACGTGATAGGCCACGAATTGGTCTGCCCCAAGAACAACGTTCAATTTGTGGCGAGCTATTCCGCCCACGTGGTCGACGAAGCACCAGACTGGAGACAGCCATTCATCGACTTTGTAGTCTACGACATCCTCCCCGAGAATCCAAAGGAAGCCACCTCCATCAGACGGCGTTCTCTCAGATTCTTCTACGATACAGAAACGAAGATGCTATATCGACGATCCTACGACGGGTTGTTGCTTCGGTGCTTGTCAAACGTAGAAGCCAAAGAAGCCGTACGAGAAGCTCATGACGGTGTCTGTGGGGCCCATCAGCCTGGCCCTAAATTGCAAGACCGCCTTCGCCGAATGGGCTACTACTGGCCCACGATGGTGGCTGATGCGATAGACTATGCCAGGAAATGCAAAGCCTGCCAAGTCCACGCGGATTTCATTCACCAACCATCTGAGTTTCTACATCCGACAGTGGCATCCTGGCCATTTGAAGCATGGAGAATGGATATCATCGGTCCAATTGCTCCGTCTTCCTCCCAAGGGCACCGATTCATACTAGCCATTACAGATTATTTCTCCAAATTGGCAGAAGCTGTCCCACTTGCGGAGGTAAAGACATCAAACATGATCAGCTTTCTCATGCATCACGTCATATATCGCTTTAGACTGCCACGAAGGATCATACACGATAATGGTTCGCAGTTTGCAAGCCACGCCTTCTATCGGTTCTGCGACAAGCACCGCATCCAGAACATTGCTTCAACGCCATACAATCCGGCAGCAAACGGGTTGGCCGAAGCATTCAACAAAACAATCATCAAGTTGCTCAAGAAGTTCGTATCATCCAACAAACGCGACTGGAACGAAAAGCTTGGTGAATGCTTATGGGCGTACCGCACCACAGTCCGAACAGCCACCGGAAATACACCATTTTCCCTGGTGTACGGAAGTGAGGCAGTCCTCCCATTAGAGACTCAGATCCCTTCACTCCGCGTCGCCCTCACACATCAGTTGACAACGGACGAAAACCACCGTCGTCGGCTACAATAGTTGGAGGCCTTGGATGAAAAGCGCCTCTTGGCTCAGCAACAAATCGAGCTATACCAAGCGCGCATCTCTGGAGCCTTCAACAAGAAGGTCAAAGTCAGAACATTCCAAGTAGGCGATCTCGTTCTGGCGGTTCGGAGGCCGATGGTTATGACGCATAAAACCGCCGGTAAATTCCAACCAAAATGGGAAGGCCCGTTTATCATCGAGGCTGTATTCTCCAACGGCGCCTACCGCCTCACAAAGCAAAACGGAGACTTGCTTATGCTGCCTGTCAACGGCAAGTTCCTGAAGAAATATTATGTCTAAATGACACATTTTCCCGATCATCGAGTCACGTACCCACTGGTACCGCTGAACTCACCTCCATAATATTCCAGACTATCGAGTCATGTACCTGCTGGTACCGCTGAACTCACATCCACATTCCCTTCAGATTATCGAGTCATGTACCTACTGAAACTGCTGAACTCACACCCACATGTACTTTAGATTACTGAGTCATGTACCCGCTGGTACCGCTGAACTCACGCTTTCACAATGTTCCAAATTATCGAGTTATGTACCCGCTGGTGCCTCTGAACTCACATTCCGGTCACTCTTTCAGATAGCAAGTCATGTATGATCATACCTCTGAACTTTCTTCCTGGAAGAGATCCTCCCTCATGATCTACTACCCGCACTCCCAGTGCACAAAAAGGGTAATCGATCCACAAATTTTCGAAACGGCCATGTCCTCATTACCTCTGAGTCATTTTTACTTCCACCAAAAATAAACCGCCCCCTCGCATAGAACTTCTACGTCCTCCTACCTCTGAGTCGTTCTATGTACCCTCTCTTCATTGAGCCCACTCCTGCCATGTCCTCATTACCTCTGAGTGGGAAGGCTCTGTCGAAGAAACCTTCATGCTTGCCATGTCCCCATTACCTCTGAGTAAGTATGTCGATTCCCTTTCAACCTATTATCTGTACCCACAACCGGAGTACAATAAGGGTAATAGGTCCACAAATGTCCTCTGTTGACCACAAATATCCTCCATCGAATCCACTCCTGCTATGTCCTCACTACCTCTGAGCAGGAAGATCCCACGGTAAAGAAATCCCCATACTTGCCATGTCCTCGCTACCCCTGAGTAAGTATGATGGTTATCCCTCAACTTATTATCCGTACCCACGATCGGGGTACGCCAAGGATAGTAGGTCCACAAATATCCTCCGTTAAATCCACTCCTTCCATGTCCTCACTACCTCTGAGCAGGAAGATCCCACGGTAAAGAAGTCCCCATACTTGCCATGTCTCCACTACCTCTGAGTAAGTATGATGGTCTTCCCTCGACTTATTATCTGTACCCACCATCTGAGTACGCCTAAAGATAATAGGCCCACAAACGTCTTCCGATGACCACAAATGTCCTCAGTCGACCACAAATGCTGTACTGGGTCTCCAGTACACGCCTGGGAGCCCAGCTGCTCTATGGTATTCTCTCGAATACCAAGAACTTCTATAGCTGTCTTATCGCGAGGTTGTTCTAGGTATTCCTCTCCAAAAACTTGTTACTCGTACCTAAAACCAAGGTACGCCCAGGGTGACAGGTCCACAGATAATCCCCCAGCAGGTCTAATTCTGCAAACACCACAAGTACAAGAAAGAGAAGATGAGTTGAAACATGCTCATTTATTTGAAATTCAAAATGCTACATCATTTGGGATCACATCCCTTACAAAATGAAGACAAAAAAAAAGGGAAGGAAAGAAAAAAAAACAGCAAAAGAAAACAGAAGACTGATCACTGCTCCGGGGCACATAACGCTATGAGACGGTCCGTCAGCAAGGCAACCGATCGCTCAAGCCTCTGTTTAGCTCGACGCTCCGCCTCTTGGCTCAGCACCGCCGCATCCTCCAGATGAGCATGAGCTTGCCAGTTGTCCTCGAATTTCTTGAAAGACCGCTTCAGGTTAACAAAAGATCAGGAAACCCTCTCGGCCTCCCGAGCGATTGACTCCTGTTCCGCACGAGCAGCTCCCAGCTCTGACTCTAAGAAGGCCAACTCCCTTTGAAGCGCGAGAATCCGCTCCTTCGTGTTAGCTATTCCACGAGAAGCAGACTCTTTCCGAGCCCTACAAGCTTGACTTCGATGACCCAGCCTGTCATACGAAGCAGAAAGCTCGTCAAGGTCCCCCTTCACAACTGGCCCGGCAGTATCTCGAGCAAGCTTTATCCTATCCAGAGCAGCAATAAGGAAGTCCTGCTCCCGTTCAATAGCAGCAGGCAAGCCAGCCTGCCGTATCGCCAGCAATTGGGTCACGAACTGATCAGCCTCTACCAACTTGGGCTCCAGGAGCGTAGCCAACCCCACCCCGCCAGGAAGAGACTTCAAAGTGTTAATCTGACCCCGAGCACCCCGCAGAGACAGAGAAAAGGGGATCCCTCATTCTACGGCAGCATCTACGCCCCTCTTTAAGTGGCGATAGAAGCTGTCGACCACATCCTGTGACACCTCGTCCAGAGTCTCCGAAGAAGCCGGCGTCAACGGGAGCGTAGCTGGCAACACTGAAGAAGACGCAACCGAATCTGCCGCTCCTGCCACAAGGGAAACAAACTCCGTACGGAAGGATGCATGAACAGCGACCAACTCCTCTTCAGCAGCCCGCAGAACTCGAATGCTCGGCAGGGTCGAGAAGTCAACCTCCGAAGCCGTATAAGCAGCAGAGGATGAGGCGGAGACCATCGCCAGCTCCATTCCCATCTGCCCGAAGCTGGCGGGATGTCCCTCGACATGAGTCGACGAGAGAGAGGAAATGCTCCTTTCCCCCAGATCACGGCTGGCCGAGCCTTCCCCAAGAACATCCGCTGTGGAAAGTAGAGGGTCAGGACCTGTAGGGCCAAAACAACCATGAATCGACTTGATCTGGAGGATATGTTGATAGAGCAAATAAGCCCCCTCCCTAGTCAATATTTGACTTATCTTACCAGCGGAAGGGTATGGAGGCTGAGGTTCGTCTGCAGCCACCGCAGCCTCTTCACCAGCAGCCTCCGAGCCAAGTACGATAAGCTCCTCCGCCCCAGCACCCTCGGGAGGGGATGCGACGAGATCGGCGTCGCCTTGCGGAAATTCGATAATCTCGGAGACAGGCCCGAGGAGACCTTCGTCATCCCGGATCTGGGCCTCAGCAACTTGGGAGCCCTCAGCCGCTGCTGAGAGAGCTCCCACAGAAAGGACCGCGGCACACATGCCAGTAATCAAAGCAGCAAAGGCCGGATCAACCTCAGGAGCGTCAGACGGTTCATGAGAGCCCGGTTCATCGGACACCTACAAAGAGAAATGATTAGGTGATATCTCCAACAAGAAAAAAACCACAACAAGGAGATGGTTCCAACTTAGTCTTACCTCCGGAACATCGTCAGCATCTTCACCCCTCTCCGTAATAAGTAGCCTACGAGGTCTAACGGCGGCTCTTTTCACAGAAAAAGTCGTTCTGCCGTCAGAAGATTCATGTCTGACTCATTTACGTGAGGGACCAGGCACAGCAGGCGGCTGCCCTTCCCTCACTAATTCCTCTTGTGTAGCATGCGACGGATCCTCCGTCAACTCGTCTAGTGGGACAAGCGGTTGATCCGCTACTTCCTCACCCCCAAAAGAAAGAGAGTCTTCGCTATCATGGTCGTCATCCTCCTCAGCCGCCTCGGAAGGTTCTGATTCAGGAAGGGGAGTCTGGAGTGCTAGCTGCTTTCTAGCCTTAGCACCCTTGGCCTTTTCCTGTAAACCGGTACCTACGATGAAACTGGTACTCGGATCGAAATTGACAGGAGGCTTGTTCTCCATAACATGATACAAGGCAGCCACGTACAAAATTTCCCTCGGCGCCTTAGTATCAGGGACTGAGAAGCTGGCCCGAGTATGATAAGCGTCATAATAAATCCACGCCCTGGCACCATCAAGAACACTACCTTCAAAGCCCAAGCAAGGGCTGGGACAGTCGAGGAATAACTGACTATAGCCAAATTGCCAGAAAAATCTACTAGGCAGGTAGGGCTCCAAGTACACATTATTGCGATTTCGATAAACCAGATGCGCGGGGCGGATGTTGCGCAACCAGGTGAGCATCTTCGTAGACAGAAAATAAGGAGGTCCGGTGCCATCAAGGTGTACATCCCTCACTTTTTCGTCAAAAAAATGAGGAACAGACACAAAAAAGTCACACCCATCCACCCTCGCCAGCGCCCTCCGACAAGCTGGCATAGTACCGTATTCCCAAGGGTGGTGATAGCATTTGAAAAGGAAGGCATCTTCATCTGTAGCATCTTCCGCTGTTCCAGATCCCATCAAAAACTTGTAGTGCATCAACAACCACCCCATCAAATAGTGGTAAGGTAGCTCTATGCGCTCAAAGTCCTGCGTCTTCTTGCGGGCAATGACCTTAGACGAGAATGTTCGAAGACCATGGTGTATGCTACACACCATAGCCGGGAGAAGAGCCAGTCTAACCCCAAATACCAGTTTAACGGCATGGAGAATGAAGTGGCGGCCAATCCTCTCAATGGAACTTGCCCCCCTGAGACTACGCAGTTTCGTAGCCATATTATCAAGAATTCAGCCAGGAGCACTTTCTCGGACATCTGCCTGGCACCGTAGTAAAAATAGCTAAGAGAGTCAGTTTGACTCCCGAATATGTCGCTACTGGACCGCGACTTCTTGACGCCCAACATCAGGTCCTTTATCTCTCCCTAGGTTTGAGGGGTTCGAGGAATAACCTCGCTAGAAGGGCCAACTTTAAAAAGATAATTGACCCAGGACGTGGTGTGGGGAGCGTTCCCTTCGGAGCTATCCTCCTTTTTTATAGCCACCTGGTAACAAGTACTAAGATGGCATAGCAACTCCTGGTATGGCATAGCAACTCCTGGACCGCGACTTCTTGACGCCCAACATCAGGTCCTTTATCTCTCCCTAGGTTTGAGGGGTTCGAGGAATAACCTCACTAGAAGGGCCAACTTTAAAAAGATAATTGACCCAGGACGTGGTGTGGGGAGCGTTCCCTTCGGAGCTATCCTCCTTTTTTATAGCCACTTGGTGACAAGTACTAAGATGGCATAGCAACTCCTGGTACACCGCAACAAAACCTGGGTGTCGTCGGTTCAGGTCCTCGAACTCCTCATTCGACGGTGTGTACACCTCAAAAGGCTCGTCCCCCCATGGAAGCTTGGAGACAGTATACATCTCATGGAGAGCGAGCCCCAACTCCCCTCTGGGGGCAAAAAACGTCCCTGTTCGCCGGTTATACATCTCCAGGAGCGCCATGAACAATGGCTTATTGATAGAAAGCCCGTGACAGGTGTCCCGGATGGCATGATAGAGGCCTACCTCCCGCAGGAATGTTCCGTAGGTCTGTAGAACCCAAGTGGTTAAGTGAGCCCACGTAGAAGTGGGGTTTATCCAGTTCACCAATGCCAATCTACCAACGGAATAAGATTTTTTGTGAACAAGCCGATTCAGGAAAGTATCAGCTAGAGTGAATATGAAGTTGGGACCATATACGTTCATAAAAGTGCCTGGGGCCAGTCCCATCATGTACCGGCTGACGGAATCCTTACCCGCGTACGCTGACCCAATGTTCGGGTTATAATGGATGTTGCCCATCAACATCCCTGATTGGGTAGGAGTTAAGGTACCCACCATCGTCCTGTCCAGCAGTAATATATTGAACCACGACAAAGGATAATGATGCTCCATAAGAGGAATATGGATCGCCGCCCCATCCAAGGTAAAATCCCAGTTCTCAGAGATCTCTAATACTCGGGGATTCTTTATGATTAAGGCATCCCCGAAGAGGAATAAGGGCTTCAGGTATGATCCATCCAACTTCCCAGAATTTATCATGGCACGGAGATAATGGAGGGTCTGATTCTTGATGGCGTCCAACCTTCCCGAAGGCTCATCAGCAGGAAGTTGATTCAGCACGTACCTAACTAAGTCATCAAGACGCACGCCTAAGGCAAACTGGTTCGAGCCAACCAGGAGTTCCTCTGCAGGATTTACTGGCAGATTTACTGAAGAAAGATGAAAGAAATAAGATTAGAAGATAGTCAAAACAAGAAGCATTGGAAAGATCATTTGAGTCTATGCGGCTCGGATCGACACAGCCTTATGCGGCTCAGAATCAGATAAGTCCATACGGTTCTGTTCATCATAGCCTCATGCGGCTCAGATTCAGGTGAGACTATGCGGCTCAAAGACCACACAGACCCATGCAGCCCTGGACAGACAGACTCATGCGGTTCAAATTAAGGGCGCTTATGCGGTCCAGATTCATATGAGCTGATGCAGCTACAAGCAGATGAGCTTATGCGGTTCAAAAGTGAGTGACGCTTATGCGGCCCAAATCGAAAAAGTACATACGGTTCAGATCGAGTATGACAAGCCCATGCGCCCCCTGGGCGAAGTGCTTATGCGGTCATAACGATGAAACTCGTACATGCGGCTTGTGCATAAATTATGCAACAGAGCCATGACAGTTAGGGTTCTAAGGCGACGCCCTTACCAGCAATAGGTGGGTGAACGTCGGAGTGAATAACGGCCGGCGGAGGAGCGGTCGCGTTCGTCGCCGCAGTCGCCGCAGAAGCGACCGTCTTACCCTTCGCAGCCTTAGAGGTAGTAGCCTTCTTGGGAGCCATGGATGCTAAAGAGAAGAAAGGAGTTTGCAGCAAAAGACCGAGGATAAGAGAGGGTAAAAGAAATCTCTCCAAGCTAGGAACACTGCTATTTATAGGCAAAGAAGGGGGGCGCTTTGATTTGCGTGCAAATATGATGACCGACTCTTCGGTCATCGAGGCAAAACGGCTGAATAATAGCCTAACTCTTTGGATCCCGGCCCAAAAAGCGGCTCTTAAAGTCTAACAGCAAATCAAGAGCATTAAATGCAGAAGATTTACAAGGGATTCGCACACGTAGCAGGAAGATGTGGCAAGAAGCTCATGCGGTTAAACAGTTCATACAGCCCAAATACTTATGCGGCTGAGGCAACCATGCGGCTAGATAAGTACATACGGCTGAGATAGAATACATCCATGCGGCTCTCACATAATCATGCTTCTTATTCAAAGTATTTCAATTTTGCAAATTGAAAACTTTGAAGGGGGTCTTGTAGAAGCATGAAAAAGAAGAGAAGAATGATCCATGCGGCCAAAGAGTCTCATGCGGCTCGAAAGTCTCATGCGGCTCAAACATACAAGCAGCTCAAGTAAACTCTATGCGGCCGAGAGAGAGGCCATGTGGCCGACAGAACAGCTGTGCCTAACGTCTAGACGCATTTAATGCTCTGACGACTGACAGCTCTGACGGCTGTCAGCCCTGACATAAAGTCGTCATAATGACTGACACGAAAAAGCACTATCGTCCCAGGAAATTAGGAAAATCTTTATAAATGTGGCGCTGTCCACCAAACTTTGAGGTAAATCTATGCGGCCAGATTAAACAAAGTCCATGCGGCCAGAACAGAGAGACCCATGCGGCTCGGCCATGAAGATACCCATGCGGCTCGGTCATGAAGACTCTCATGCGGCTCGACCATGAAGACCCCCATGCGGCTCGGTCATATTCATGCGGCTCGGTCATGACAACCTTCATGCGGTTCAAAGTACAGCGATTCTTCATGCGGCTCGGTCATGAACTCTTTCATGCGCTTCGGTTATGACAACCCTCATGCGGCCCAAACATCGACAGTCCTCATGCGGCTCAACGTTGACGACAGGACACGTGTCCTAAAGTCAATCAAATCTTGGGCCAAATCCCAATAATCTGGGACACGTGGCAGAAGAATGAATTAAATTTATTCATTAAGATTCGCAGATGTCAGCAGATCATCATGACGAAGATTTATTGCAATCAGCATTAATTGTTGATGGGATTTGGCATAATCCATATTAATGGCCCAGATCTTTCACGTTCAAGACTAATGGTCCAGATTGGTTAATCATCAGGCCGCCGCCACTTGGAGAATAGGCAATCATCCAAACCCTAACGATGCTCCACTCTTATAAATAGCAGGGTGCCATTCCCTTGCGAGGAGATATACATAGAGGCCCCCCCGATAAAAAAAGAGAGAAAATACAGAGAGATCAATCCAGAGAGAGAGAAGCCAGAAGAGCAGTACGAGGAGAGTAAGAAGAGTGTTTCTTCGTCAACGCCAAGCAGATCTTCTCCGAGCCAAGGCTGCATACCGATCGTCCAAGGAGTAAGGCAGAGCGGCCGTCGCTTTCCCGAACCTCTATCGTCACCCCCCAGAATCTAAAATAAACAATTGTACTTAGATTGCTGTACCTAGGTTTTCGTCCCTAGGCTTTCTTTGTACAAGCGAGTTTGTAACGTGAAGTAAAAGTCCAGTCCTCCGATAATTGTTCTGCTCTTTTATATTTCATGGCAAACAGGAACGACCTCACAACTATGTCCCTCGAAGTACTCATGGGTAAGCTACTCACTCATGAACTGGAGCTACAAGATTTTGAAGAGCCTGTACCAAAGGAGAAGACGATCGCTTTCAAGGCTCGGCACAGAAAAGCTGCTGAAGGTGACTCAGACAGCAGTGAATCTGATGCTGAAGATCAAGCACTCCTAGCAAAGAAATTCAAGAGATTCATGAGACATGAGAAGAGAGCCAAAGAAAACAAAAGCAACAACTGGTATCAAGATGATGCTGTCTGCTATGGCTACAAGAAGAAAGGACACATGAAGAAGAATTGTCCTACAAACTCATCATCAAGCAAGAAGAGCAACAGGTATGAAAAAGGGAACCTGAAAAGATCAACATCCCGGAAGTATGCCAATACCAGCATATGGCATGAAAGTGAAGCCAGTTACTCAGTAGACGAACAATCAGAAGACGCTGCAAATGTATGCTTTATGGCATCCGATCAGGTACCTACTGAACCTGTAGTTGATACATATGATGACTTCACCTTTGAGCAATTAGGAGATGCCTTCAGTGAACTGATTACTGATTACAGGAAACTGCGTAGCAAGTATCAGACCTCTAAGAAGGTACTCAAAGAGTACAAAGGTGAAATAGGTAGACTTACCGACCTACTAGCTGAGGTTAGAAATAATATTAGTGAGTCTAGTGAGCTTTCTTCAATAAAGCTCTTATTACACGAGACTACCAAGTCATCTGAAGAGAAAGACAAAGTTATCGACCAACTAAAAGAAGAACTTTCTAAAGAGAAGAAAAGTCTTCAATGTGCACAAATCAGAATGGAATTACTTACTTCTGATTATACTAAGTTGTATGACACTTCCAAAAGATTGGAAATTAGGTTAGGAAAACAGCCTGAGCCTGCTGCTTCCTACCCTAACACGTGTCACTTAACGAAAAATTGGAACATTCCCAAGCCAAACACTATCAGACCTAACCCTATCAAACCTTTACCCCAAAAGGTTAAGCCCAAACAGGATTATAGGCATGCTTTCTTCTATACTAGAAAACCCAAACCTACCAACCATGCACACCACTCAGCTTTCAACACTCGACATGCACAATGTCATTATTGTGGCCTCATTGGTCATATTTCATCTGCATGTAGAATCAGAAAACTTGTTGATTTAAATATTTATGCTTGGATACCAAAAGCTAACATTTCAGGACCATACAAGAAATGGGTACCAAAAGTTTTATCTGCAAACTATTTTATAGGTGGAACACCCTTCACATGCTAAAAGCAAATGGATCCTCGACAGCGGTTGTTCACGACATATGACCGGTAATGCTACATTATTTGCAACACTGTCGAAGAAGAAGAAGGAAGGTTATGTTTCCTTCGGTAATAACTTGAAAGGGTATATCATTGGTATCGGTGATGTTGGTAAGTCTTCCTATCCTGTGATTAAAGATGTCTGTCTGGTTACCGAGTTGAAACATAATCTACTCAGCATAAGTCATCTGGCTGATCATGGTTATGGCATCAACTTTGGCAAAGACAAATGTACTATAGTTGATAGCTCAACTGGTAGTACTATCTTTGAAGGTATCAGGGAAGACAACATATATGTTTTCTATTTGTTGGAAGAAACTAACATTTTAGGTAGATGCTTAATGGCTAAAAGTGATGAGAGTCATCTGTGGCATATGAGACTCGGTCACGCAAATATGGACACAATTTCAAGATTATCCACAAAGAAACTAGTACGCGGTTTACCGGACATAACATTCAAGAAGGACTCGGTATGCAGCCAATGTGAAAAGAACAAAGCTACCAGATCCACATTCAAGTCAGTAAATGCAGTATGTACTACTAGACCTCTACAATTGCTACATATGGACTTATTTGGTCCTAGCAGAGTTGCTAGCCTCGAAGGTAAACTTTATGCTTTTGTAATTGTAGATGATTTCTCTAGATACACGTGGGTATACTTCTTGACACGCAAGAATGATGCATTATCCGAATTTGTCGTCTTTTGCAAGAAAGTACAGAATGAAAAAGGTTACATGATCACTCGTATTAGAAGCGATCATGGAGGCGAATTCGAGAATACAGAGTTTGAGCAATTTTGTGACACACATGATTTTGTACACGAGTTCTCCTGCCCTAGGACTCCACAACAAAATGGAGTTGTGGAACGTAAGAACAGGACTCTATCCGAAATGGCCAGAGTAATGTTAAACCAGTTTAGTCTACCCAAATATTTCTGGGCTGAAGCTGTCAATACAGCTTGTTTTGTTCTCAATAGAGTTATAATTTGACCCAAATCGAAGAAGACTCCATTTGAGTTATGGTTTGATAGAATTCCATCAGTTTCTTATTTTAGAATATTTGGCTGTAAATGCTTTATTCTTAATACAAAAGACAATTTGGAAAGTTTGACGAAAAGGCCGATGAAGGTATATTTTTAGGTTATGCGGCCAAGAGCAAATGATACAGAGTCTTCAAAAACGAACCATGATCATCGAAGAATCAATCAACATCACCTTTGATGAATTGAATCAAATAACTATCGATGACAATGACGAAGATACATCTGTACCAAGCTCAACTCCAGCTGATTCTCAACCCAGCTCAGCACTAGCTGATCCTCCTAGAGAAGATCCAGGAACCAGCTACCTTCAGAGTCTGCCGAAAAGATTAAAATTTACGGCTGATCATCCAAAGGATTTGGTAATTGGTGACATTATCAAAGGTGTAAGTACTCGTACATCCAGTAGAGATATTGTTTCTAGTGTTGCTTTTATTTCTCAGCTAGAACCAAAAACTATTGATGAAGCATGTAGTGATAATTTTTGGATAGATGCTATGCAAGAGGAATTAAACCAATTTGAACGGAATCAAGTTTGGAAACTTGTTCCCAAGCCTATTGATCATCCGATCATTGGCACCCGTTGGGTATTCCGAAATAAACTTAATGAGAATGGTTTAGTGACTCGTAATAAGGCTCGACTCATAGCTCAAGGATACAATCAAGAAGAAGGTATTGACTACGATAAGACTTATGCTCCAGTTGCGAGATTAGAATCCATTCGCATGTTATGTGCATTTGCATGTTTTCATAATTTTAAACTATTTCAAATGGATGTCAAGAGTGCATTTTTAAATGGTTTTATAAAAAAGAAGTTTTTGTAGCATAACCTCCAGGTTTTACAGATTTTAAAAACCCAGATCATGTTTTCAAGTTGAAGAAAGCTTTGTACGGTTTGAAACAAGCCCCTCGTGCTTGGTATGATCGTCTAAGCTCTTTTCTACTTGACAATGGTTTTTCAAAAGGCAAGGTTGACACTATACTTTTTATTAAGTCCTTTAATGGTAAGCTTTTTTTAATACAAGTCTATGTAGATGATATCATATTTGGATCTACTGATGAATCTCTGTGTCAAGAATTTTCTAAGTGTATACAGAATGAGTTTGAGATGAGCATGATGGGAGAGCTGAAATTTTTTCTCGGACTGCAAATCAAACAAACTGACAATGGGACATTCATAAATCAAGCCAAGTACACAAAAGATTTGCTAAAGAAGTTTGATCTGGACAATGTCAAACCTATTGGCACTCCAATGGCAACTTCAACAAAGCTTGATATTGATGAACAAGGCAAACCGGTCGACACACATAAGTATCGAGGTATGATCGGTAGTTTACTTTATTTAACTGCTAGTCGTCCAGATATTATGTTTAGTGTTTGCCTGTGTGCACGTTTTCAAGCTAATCCAAACGAATCACATTTGTGCGCAGTTAAGCATATCTTTCGATACCTTAAGGGCACTTCTTCTGTTGGCTTATGGTATCCCAAAACTAAATCCTTTGACCTTATTGGTTATTCGGATGCAGCTTTTGCTGGATGCAAAGTTGATAGAAAAAGTACCAGTGACACATGTCATTTCTTAGGCAATGCTTTAGTCTCATGGTTTAGTAAAAAGCAAAATTCTGTAGCCCTATCAACAACAGAGGCTGAGTATATCGCCGCAGGACGTTGTTGTGCTCAGATTTTGTGGATGAAACAAACCTTAGAAGACTATGATTTATTTTACACACATATTCCTATTTTCTGTGATAACATGAGCACTATTAATTTGACTAAGAATCCTGTATGTCATTCTCGTACTAAACATATCGAGATTAGACATCATTTTCTTAGAGATCATCATCAAAATGGAGATATTGACCTTGTGTACATAGATACTGAGAATCAATTAGCTGATATTTTCACAAAACCTCTAGCAGAAGATCGTTTCAATTATTTACGTCAAGAATTAGGAATTTTGGACGTCAATAATATTTATTAATTTTGTTTTATGATTATATTTTAATATGCAAAAACTGTGTTAGAGACAAGCTAATAAAGAGTTTGTCTGTCACCACAACTACGGTTGAAGCGAAGCGGTACTTAAGAGTTCCCCGGTGAACCTCCGCCAGCTGGGACAGTACTTCTACAGCTAATCTAAAACAGTCGCTGTGTAAAGATATTTAATCCATAAAATAATATTAATTATGTTAATTGAAGGTTGAAATTACTAATCTTTGAATTAAATTTTTTGAAATGAGTCATGATGAGGATTGTGATATGTTAGTTGATTCGAGACTTAGACATTATCTACTGTATACTTGGAAATGCTCCGACATTCTAAGTTTTTTACTATCTTTTTAGACTTTATTATCAGTATTTCTTTTTGAGGACTTGTACTGGATTTGTTTTTATTTGTTCTTATCTGAACATCTTTATTTTCATCTTTATGAGATTTGTAGTTTATGATTCACATCAGTTTATTTACTTAGCATTTCTTTATCTGCTTCTCTCTATAAACTGCCTGTGATATAATTCTTTGTGTCATAAAACTGCCTGAGTACAAATACATGCCTGTGATGTTATTTAAATTCTTTATGATTTCTATCATTTATCTTATTGTATTTCTTCACTATTTGTTATTTATGCATTGATTGCGGGGGAGTTTTCCTCTTTTGCAATTATTTTGCTAGTGACAACGGGGGAGAAAAATAAAGATCTAACATTCTTTTGAGAAAATGCAGGACATGAACAATTTTTTTTCAAGCTTTAATGTTATATCATTCATAGTTTGTCAATTATCAAAATGGAGGAGATTGTTGGCCCATTGGTCATATGGTCAAACTGATTTTAATAATTGATCAAACTCTGTCTCGATATATGAAGCTGTAGGCCTTTAAAAATGACAGTCACGCTGAGTTGATCAGGACAGAGTCAAAAGTCATGCTCAGTTGATCAGGACCAATATTTACAAGTCACGCTGAGGAGACAGCTCATTATTTGTCAGAGAGTAATTATGACTGACAGCACAACAGTCAAAGAATGTCTCTTCGTATGCCACGTATGCACAGAATTCGAGAGATCACAGCCGTCTATTACGTGATTTTCGAAATCTTCTTCAACAAGACTCAACCTTCGTCAAGTTGGCGTACCAAAAGAGCTTCTTGTCATTTAATGTGACTGACAAAAGCAATCACTGTCAGAGATTTTGTGTCAGTCGAGGCACGCTGAATCAAGACAGCTGGCAGTCCTATCTCAAGTCTGCGTGTATTTTGAGCTTTCCCTCAAATCTGCGTGGATTCTGAAGTTTTCTTCCTCAAGTCTGCGTGGATTTTGAAGCTTTTTGCCTCAAGTCTGCGTGGATCCTGAAGCTTCCTGCCCCAAGTTTGCGTGGATTTTGAAGCTTTCTACCCCGAGTCTGCGTGGATTTCGTCTTCAACAAGTCTGCGTAGATTTCATCAAATTGGAGTACGTGGCAGCCATGCCACTGATCTCTCGCCTGTGTGTCCTGTAACTTGCACACGACTCATGCATGATTGCCATGTGTCCAACAGTTACAGGCCACGTCCAGTAACTGCTCACAACCTTGCGTATGTTAAATCCTGCGTAATTTTCAACTAAGCACAGGCTGTGAAGACAGTTATCTTTTCAGTTATTATTTTTGACTCTATAAATAGAGTTCTTTTTCTCATTCAATGGTACAGATACATAGTTATCTACTGTCAAAATTTTGAGAGCTTTTCTTCTTCGCATAGTCCAAGGAATAAAGTGATCGTCTTCTAGATCAGATTCCCACAGTTGTAATTTTCCCAGATACACAATAAATAAAGAAATTTATTTATGGAAAACAAATTGGCGACTCTGCTGGGGAAAACCATCTCCTCTTCTGAGATGGCAACAACTCAATGCGACACTTCGTCAATCGCCTCGACGAAGAAGGTGACGACGATCCAATTCGATCAACTCGCCTATGAAGAAATGCAGCGGGCTAAGAGTGGTAAGCCCACTACAGCCTCTATCATCACTGCCAAGTCGAAGGGACACTCTGTCTATGTCCCTAAGAATCAGTTGGCAGCCAATGGTGAAGTCTCTGCCACAGTGTCTACTCCTAACACTGGCAAGAACTCTACTGCAAGCACGCACACTCTTGTGCGCTCGAAGATGACAGCAATCAAAGATCACGCTAACAGTACTGGCTCTTTAGCCAAATCTGTTCCAGTGTGTGTCTCCAAAATTAAAAGTCACGCTGACAGTACTGGCTCCTTAGCCAAATCTGTTCCAGCGTGCAATTTCAACCCCAAAAGTCACGCTGACAGCACTGGTTCCTTAGCCAAGTCTGTTCCAGTGTGTAATTCTAAAATCAACAATCACGCTAACAATACTGGCTCCTTAGCCAAATCTGTTCCAGCGTGTATTTCCAAAGTCAAAAGTCACGCCAACAATACTGGTTCTTTAACCAAGCCTGTTTCAGCGTGTATTTCATCTAAGAAGAATAGCTCTTTAGCTATCTCTTCTTCTTTGCCAAGTTCTACTAGAACTGGGAGTGGTCTTCCACACAGTCCCTTCGAAAAGAAATAACTCTTTAGTTGTTTCTTCTGCTCCTGTAGTTTTTACTTCAGGAACAGCTTTGACTGACAATTTTGTTAGTCAAAGAAAAGGAGATGGTCTTTTGACTACTCTTCCTTCTGGACATTCTATGTCTCAAAACTTGAATGAGTCTAAGAAGAAACATTCCTTAATGTCTTCTTCTATGACTTCTTCGAATTGGGCACAGAATTTGTCTAGAAAAGGTCTGTTACCAACTCCTAATCAAGGGGGTGGTTCAACTTTTCCTTCTCTGCAAATATCCAGATCAATAGAAGGAAAACTTCATGTTTCCAAAACTAATGTGTTACCTCCAACTGATCTAAAAACAAAAATTAACACTTCTGGTGTTAAGAAACCATACCAGTTGGAAACAAGGATAAGAGATCCAGATGCAGAGTATGCAAGAAACTATGTGGCTCATATTAATCATTCTCTATATAATCAAGAGCCATCAAGACCCAAGAACAGGAAATATACTCCTCAAATCTTTACAAACAGATTTACGAGAATATTTTCAACAGAAGAGAAGGAGTAATTTTGTGACAAAGGACCATGCTGAATGTGACTTCTATCCAAGAGTCATAATTCAATGCAGATGTCAATCAATGGCTCATGACCATGTTGATCATGAATGTGACTTCCAGCCAAGAGTCACAATGCAATGCAGATGTCAAACTAAACGACAATCTGTCTTTAATCGGATTCAGTGTGAACCTATGCCTGATGAAGATGAGCCTTTGTTTGTTTCTGTCAACATGACCTCTCGGGATACTGGAGGTAGAGCTGATAGTCCAGATGGAGTATATAGAAATACCAGAGCAAGAGTCTTAGCTTCTAGTCAAAGAAATTTGATCTCTGAAGATGATTCTGAATTCCTTGGAGAATCTAACTTCCCACCTCTTCCTACTGGGGGTAGTTCTCCTATAATTGACTTTGATGCACAAAGCAATGATTCAGAACAAACAACATCTACCAGTTCATCAATAATCCCTTGTACAGTCACAACTTATATGGTTGATGGGAATACTGATGAACCTTCTTCTTCCTTGACTCTTCAAGAACAAAGGATTGCTTCTTTGGAACAGCAAATGAAGTCTATGGCTGATACTATGAAGTCAATGTATGAACTCATGACAGCTCAGTTGCAAAATCGACAGACTGTACCAGATGCCATACCAACTGACACTGATATGAGTCCAGTACAAGTTCCTTCCGCAGTACAATCCAATACTCCTGGACCAGCTCAACCAAACCCTAGTCTCTCTGGAGCTGGGGGTAGTACTTATAATGCTGTTCCTCCTCCCAACTATTCTCTACAAGCTACAACTCCACAATCTTCCAGAGTTGTTAATGAAGAATTGAGGAATCTTAAAACTCAATTCGAGGCATTCAAACAGAAAGATGGTTTACAAAGGTTAGGCATCAAGCAACCTTATCCGATAGAATGGAAGCAAGTATCGTATCCTCCTAAGTACAAGCCTCCCACTATCTCATTCTATGATGGAACCACTTCTCCAAGTCAGTTTATTAATCACTTTGAAGTAATGACTGACCAGCTGCAACCAAGCGACGCCCTCCTTACTCGGGTATTTGTTGGATGTCTCAAGGGAACGGCTTATGAATGGTATAGAAGTCTCCCAGATGGGAGCATTACCTCATTTGCTGGTTTCAAACAGATGTTTCTTGAACGGTTCTATGAAGGGCTCAATGACATGACTATATCTGCTCTTATTAGAATCAAGCAGAAAAATAATGAAACTACAGAAGAGTACATTGAACGGCTTCGAAGAGAAGCTCTGAAGATGCCTCTTGGAACTCCTGATGCTGTCACCATCGACACATGCAAATCAAACTTGTTGCCAATCATCAGCATGTGGACAGGATCCACCCAATTCCAAGACTGGCCTTCTTTCATAGTTAGTGCCAAGGCCACAGAAATTAGTGCTGAAATCTTCAAAGGTTTAGGAGTGCAGATGACTCCTAAAGAAATAGGTCAAGGTACTAACAATAAAAATAATGCTCGCAAAGGAAAAGAAACTCTTGAAGTTAATCTTCAGAACAAAGATGCATCAACTGTTCAAACTTCTCCTACCTCTACAACTCAACAACCAAGAACACCTCGCCCTAAAGAAGAATATTCTTTCGATGATGATGATGTCCTTGGTATCTTTGAATGTCTGCTGAAAGGTAATAAAATACAATTACCTGAGATCAAGAAACCTGATAAAGCTGGTAAGACAGATCATCCCAAATACTGCCCATATCACAGAATGCTGGGTCATACAATTCGTACATGTTATGTACTAAAAGGAAAGATCCAAGAAATGATTAAATCTGGAGCTATCTCTCTTACTCCAAAAGAGAAGACCGTCACCTCCAACGTCGTCTCTATGCAATTCGAAGATTTCCCTCCTCAACTCCTTGAAAGTGGGATTGTTCCTATTCCCAAGGCAATTCTTGAAATAGTGAATATTCCTCCTCCACAGTCTGAAGGATTAGTGCCAATCACTTTAGAAACAGGAGAAATCATGTGGATCCATCCTGATCTAGTGGCAGATTTTGAATCGCCTTCTCCTCAAAAGACTACTTCTCGAAAGTCCAAGAAGGCTGGAAAGATTAAGTCATGTCATATGACTTCTTTTGGATCTATCTCTAACACAGAGCCAAAAGAGAAAGAAGAAACACTTGTTGGTGCTACTCGAATGGGGAAACCTTATCTAAAGGATTATTCCAAGAATCCTGAGGATACTCCTGATATCCCTCCAGCTGATAAAGATGCTCCTAATGTTCCTCCTGAAGAAGAATCATCCATTGCACCTGTTCCTTCAACTACACCAGTCGAACCTGTTTCTTCCAAGCCTACAGCTCTTGAGAAAGGCAAACAACAGGCTCGGTTTGATAAGCCAATCAAGAAGTCCTCTCCTCTTGGACTTCAGAAGCCTTATAACTTCGACATTTTAGCTCAGCTTGCTAATACTCCAGCTAGAATGTCCCTCTTTGAACTTCTACGTCTTTCCAAAGAGACTCGGGAGATGTTAAGTGAAGCACTTCTACAGGCTGACTCTTGTATTGCACAATTGAAGAAGCCAGATGCGGAACCTGCTACTTGCTTACATTGCAACAGTGTACTGGAGATTATCCCAAATATCACTTTTACACAAGACGACATGCTACTAGAGGATAATCGACATGATCGGCCTCTCTACTACACCGGTTATATCGATACAATGAAGATAGATCGTATCCTCATTGATCCAGGGTCTGCTATAAGCATAATGCCAAAGAGCCGATTGGATGAACTAAAAATTCCCTCTTCACAAACTCTCCAAGACGGTTACTACTATCCTGGGATTCAATCAAAGCCGAAGCGAGCCTTTGGGAAAGATTCATCTGAAGCTTCAAATAGGTGATTTCAGATCCAAAGTCACTTTCTATGTGATTGAGATCGTGGGATCCTATAATCTTCTTCTTGGGAGGCCCTTTCTTCATAAAAATAATGTGGTGCCTTCTACTCTTCATCAGTGTTTTAAGTACATTGATAGCAATGGAAGAGTACAAAAAGAAGTTGCTGATATAAATCCCTTCCATGGGGTTGAAGCTTATTTCAATGATTCTCGAATGTACAAAGGGTATACAAGGGTCATACAAGCTATGGAGAAAGAGGATGCACAAAGTGAGACCTTAATAATTCCTGTTAAAGGTCGAACTACTCAGCAACAATCTCCCAAACCCTCTGGAGAAGGTTCTTTCATCATTCCGGTGACTGGACGAATTTCTCCGTTACCTCAGTCGTCTGCTCAAGATACACTGATCATTCCTATCAATGGGCGTACTACAGTTCCTGTATCTTCACAGGATACTCTGCTAATTCCAGTTAGAGGGCGGATTACTCTTCCATCTCAAGCTTCAAGGGAGCTCACCTCTTCTGAGCCATTTGTTATCGATCTTAATCGAAACAACGCTTCTTCTCGTTCTTCTTCTCCCCCTTTAGTCATTGACTTGGCTAAAATCTCTAAGGCTCAGCCTTCTCCCAATGTAAATATTGCTGCTTTTATATTTAATGAAGAGTCTCCATCTTTGCAGTACGTTGATGTGTGCAATTATGTTCATAGTTATTTATATTTGTTAGATGACTTGAACACAATAACCATAGGGGTTGTACAGACTGTTCATACAGATGTATCCCTAGAACTAGTACAATCTTCATACTTTCTAGTTCCCAGCAGAAAGCCAGGAGACATCCCAATATTCTTCTACAAAGGGCCCCAAAATCCTTCTGATTTAGAAGACGAGGACAAGAATGATGATACTGGAAGATTACAACTACGTCGTTATAGTCAGCAATCTAAAGACATCATCAAAAATATGGGCTACGACTTCAGGACTGGCCTCAATAGTGGAAAAGGAAGAAAAATGCCTGTTCGTATTCCTCCTCTGAAGTATGGGAGGACTAAATGCGGATTGGGCTATACTGCTCCTACTCCTTTCATCAATATTGTTCATAAAGATCCCGAATCTGACGAAGATAAGAGATCTGATTCTTCTAGTACCACTTCTTGGGATTCCGATACGAGTATCGGTGATTTCTACTGCAACATTTTGTCCTCCAACATGGTCTCCATTGACCGTTCTGAAGAAAGTGATGAAGATGAAGAAGAATTTGAAATCTCACCTGAATCAGAATAATGGACCCAAAGATTAGATAATCAATGGGAGTTCCGTTTTGAGCAAAAAGAACCTCCGACTGAAGACAAACTTGTTCAAATAGATGTTGGTGAAGAGGGATCTCCCAAACCAATATTCATCAGTGAAAGTCTTTCTGAAACTGATAAGCAAGACATGATCAAACTCATTCGTGACTACATCGATGTCTTCGCTTGGAGTTATGAAGATATGCCAGGACTTGATCCACAAATTGCAACTCACAAGCTCAATATCTTGCCGAATGCTAAACCGGTCAAACAACAACAGCGACGATTTCGTCCAGACATTATGGATGCAATTGAAGCTGAAGTCAATAAACTCATAACCTCCGGGTTTATTAGAGAGGAACAACATCCCGATTGGGTGGCTAACATAGTTCCTGTCCTTAAAAAGACTGGTAAGATCAGAGTATGCATAGACTTCCGCGATCTCAATGCGGCATGCCCTAAAGACGAATTCCCTCTACCAATCACTGATGTCATGATTGATAATACCTGTGGATTTGAACGGATGTCATTCATGGACGGGTATTCTGGGTACAATCAGATTAAAATGTTTCCAGATGACGAGAAGCACACTTCTTTCAGAACGCCGATCGGTACATACTGTTATACAGTTATGCCATTCGGTCTCAAGAATGCAGGAGCAACTTATCAACGAGCTATAAGCACTATATTCCGTGAACATTTACGGAAAACAGTCGAATGCTATGTTGATGATATTGCAGTCAAAAGTCGATAAAAGGAGGATCATATCCAAGATTTGAAGACTATATTTGATCTAATGCGTAAGCATCAATTAAAGATGGACCCTACTAAGTCCTTCTTAGGCGTCTCTAGTGGTAAATTTCTCGGCTTCGTCATTACCTCTAAAGGTATACACGTGGATCCCGAGAAGATCAAAGCCATCCAAGAGATGCGTCCTCTACGCACCTTAAAAGAGCTACGAGGATTTCAAGGAAGGATCGCTTATATCAGGAGATTCATCTCTAATTTATCAGGACGCTGCAGACCATTCAACAAACTTATGAAGAAAGGTGTTTCTTTTGTCTGGAATGATGAATGTCAGAAAGCATTCGATGATATAAAATAATATCTGATGAGCCCTCCAGTATTGGTACCTCCCGTTTCAGGAATTCTATTTCTCCTATATACTCGAGCAATGAGTCATTCATTGGGTGCATTACTCGCTCAAAAGAATCAAAATGGTCATGAACAAGCCATCTACTATCTCAGTCGTACTATGACCGGAGCTGAACCTCGATATTCACCGGTCGAAAAAGAATGTCTAGCCTTGATGTTCGCTGTTCAAAAGATACGACATTATATCATTGGCCAAACTATTCATGTCATCTCCAGGATCAATCCTATACGGATCATGATGAAGAAACCCGGTGTTTTGAATTCTCGATTAGCTAACTGGGGAATCCTACTTGCTCAGTATGACATACATTATATTCCTCAGAAGTCAGTCAAAGGACAAGCTTTAGCTGATTTTCTGGCTGCTCATTCAATTCCAGAAGATTCAAAACTCTATGACGAAATTCCAGATGAAGTCCTAGATTCAAACCAAATTGCTGAAGAAGATCCTACTTGGCGTCTATTCTTTGATGGAGCTTCAAGAATAGGTCCTAATGGTGATATTGTCGCTGGAGTTGGAATCGTTCTTGTATCGCCAGAAGGTCTTGCTATCCAAAGAGCTTATTCTCTCGACCAGCCGTGTTCAAACAACGTAGCTGAATACAATGCATTGCTTATTGGTCTTCAACTCGCTAAACATCTAAATATTCAATATTTGGAGGCGTACAGAGACTCTAAACTCATTGTCAATCAGATAAGGGGTACTTATAAAGTCCGCCATCAAGATTTGGTTCTTTATCATAGATCAGCTATAACTATGGCTTCTTCGTTTGAAGAATTCTTTATTGAACATGTTAGGCGAGCATGTAACACAGAAGCTGATGCTCTAGCTAATCTTGCAGCGGTGTTGGCTATCCCAATTAGACGACAACAAATGGTTATTGTTCGCAATCGAGAATTATTTCATCTTGAAAATAACCTGACCCTAGGACTTCCAGTTGACATTGAAGAATCAACATCTCATGACGTCAACACAACAAGAGGATTTGGATTTAGTCGTAAATCTTTATCATCTTCATCTGATTCCAGCATAGAATTTATCTTCAGTAATTCGGCCGAGAATCAAAATACGGATATGGATTGGAGACTTCCTTTCTTAGATTTCGTATTATATGATATTCTTCCGGATGATCCGAGTGAGGCAGCATCTATCAGACGACGATCACTCCGATTCTATTACAATCATACAACAAAGAACCTTATATCGTCGAGCTTATGATGGTTTACTTCTTCGATGTGTTGCCGGTGACGAGGCTCAACAAATTATTCGCGAAGCACATGATGGAATTTGTGGTGCACATCAGCCTGGACCAAAACTTCAAGACCGTATTCGACGTATGGGTTATTATTGGCCCACTATGGTATCAGACGCCATCGAATATGCAAAGAAGTGTAAAGCTTGTCAAATCCATGCGAATTTTATTCATCAACCTTCAGAATTTCTATATCCGACGGCAGTATCATGGCCCTTCAAAGCTTGGGACATGGACATTATTGGTCCGATCAATCCGCCGTCATCAAAAGGTCATCGGTTTATTCTCGCAATAACCGATTACTTCTCCAAATGGGCCGAAGCCATTTCTTTGTCTGAAGTTAAGACGTCCAATATCATTAGCTTTATTAAGCACCACGTCATCTACAGATTTGGTGTTCCTCGACGCATTATTCATGATAACGGACCACAGTTCGTTAGTCAGAAGTTTACTCGATTTTGTGACGATCATCGGATCAACAATGTGGCTTCTACCGCATATAATCCGGCAGCTAACGAATTAGCAGAAGCTTTCAACAAGACCATCATCAAACTCCTAAAGAAGTTTGTCTCTACTAACAAACGTAATTGGAGTGAGAAGCTCGGTGAATGTTTGTGGGCTTATCGTACTACAGTTCGTAATGCTACTAAATGTACACCCTTCTCTCTGCTGTATGGTTGCGAAGCTGTTCTTCCATTAGAGATTCAAATTCCTTCTTTAAGGATAGCAATCGCTAATGAACTCACTGCAGAAAATAATGATCGTCTTCGACTTCAAGAATTAGAAGCTCTGGATGAAAAGCGATTATCTGCTCAACAGAATATTGAATTCTATCAAGCTAGAATCTCAAGAGCTTTTAATAAAAAAGTCAGAGTTCGATCGTATCAAAAAGGAGAACTTGTTCTAACAGTCAGACGTCCTATGACTATGACTCATATGAGCAAGGGCAAATTTGACGCAAAGTGGGAAGGTCCCTATATCGTGAATAGAGTTTTCTCAAATAGAGCTTATCAACTCTCAGAACTGGATGGTCGAAAAGTTATTATGCCTATTAATGGCAAATTCCTTAAAAAGTATTATGCATAAATACTTGTAAATCATCAAAAAAGTTCATGCTTATAAATAAAATTTTTATTTTATTATAATCATGAATGATAGTACATGATTTTAAGGAAGATCACTATCATCCTGTTCTACATTTGGACGTGGGCCACTGCCGTCCTTCTCGAAGACGCGATCAGCAAAAGAATTGAGAACCTCCTTGCTGGAACCCACGAAGAACTTGCAAGCGGCCATCCTCATGGCTTCTTCTTCTTCAGTCCTTCCTGGTTCGAGCAGGAAGTCCAGAATATCCCTTGGTGGCTTGGGTACAGACGAACCTTCGCCTGCTACCGCCTTCTTCAATTGAGTTGGATAAGCAGGACGTTCTCCAGTGCCTTTCTGAATCTTCATGGCAATTCCAGCTTTCTTGGATGCTTCTTCAGACGACATTTTTATGTTTGAAAGAAGAAGTGTTCGTTCTTGTCAGATTTCTGCTATATTTATAGGCAGAAGTTCCTCAAATAGTGAAGCGTCACATTCATCCGACGATTCACACATTCATTAATACTTGACGGTTCATCCGTTCATTTATTACGTTCGTCCGTTCATGATCTTCTATCAATTTATTAAGTGGGAATTCGTTATTTATCATGTTTTCATAACCTCTGAATCAATTCCGAATCTATCTACTCATTTGTCATTTTTGACTTCTGCATAGAAATTAATCTATTTTCTTTTGAGTTCATACATATTATCACGTCCATAATACCTCTGATAATATCATATACTCTAAAACAGAAAAGAAGATTTTATTATCTATCATGTCCACAATTTATCCACAAATACAAATTATTGAGCATAGAAGAATTATCATTTCTATTCTCATTTCACCATAAAAAGTCTATTACATTTTCTTAGACTTTCTTACAAATCATAATGGAAATCTCTTACAATCTTGGATTTTCATTCTACACCACAACAATAACCTAAAAGAGATCTATCTTCTTCTTTGGATCTTCTCCGTCGGACCTTCTTCGTCAGGTTCGTTGTTGGTGGCAATTCCTGATTGTCTGGGTCCCAATCATGACCAGATCAGCAGGAATCAAACTCTGGTCTTCTTTCTCAGACGAGAGGAGAACCACAGAGTATGGCAGCCCGAAGTCGTGGTGCTGCCAATACAATTGGTAGATTTGGGGTAACCTCTCAAGGAAGATAGGAATATATTCTACATTGGGATACAATTCCTAGTTCTACCTTGAAAGGAACTCTACTACCCGATTTCTCGGGGTAGAGCTGACTCCACCATCCAACTCTCGTGTATAAAGGCTCTTTCTACCATCTGAGGAAGACCCTTTTATCCCACGAAGAGTTCTGAGTTGTCTGATTTGCGCGTCAAAAGCGCATGAGCTCCCTGATGTAGGTGTCAGCAGAATATTCTCCACAACATCCACATCACCAATGCCAGTTCTGAAGAAAATTTTCAGCCGAGCTTCTGCAGAAAACAGCAAGGAAAAAGATATTAAATCAACAGAAATATCATTCTCATTAAGCGTGTATTTGTCAAACAGAGACAGGCGTGTATTGTTCAGTCAGAAACAAAAGCTCATCTTCAACAGTAGAAATGGTACGCGTGCTTACCATCAAGCTTGGTGCTAAGAATTGGCAGACTCATGTTTGATACAGTGTGCAGAAATCGAACATTAGAAAGCATTGCTTTCCTGTTTAAGAATGAAATCTCCCAAAAATTTCATTCTCGGAGAAAAAGAAGAAGAATGGGAGATGAGTATCTTTGAAACTCAGCTATCTATTTAAAGGACAAAGTACAAGCTTATTCTTGGAAAAGATCCGCATAAATGGCGCTCGTAAACCATGGAATGAATGACACGTGTGCTTTGGAAGACAACGCAATATTAGAAACAGTCAAAGAGTGCTAATTAACATTCTTCATTAATGCATGCTGTTCAAACACAAAAGTTGTACTACATTCTTCAAGACAGGCACTGATGGCCTTACACAAGACAAAAGAAGAAGTGCAACATTTTCAAAAGAAGACAAAAGCATAAAAGACATGCTCTATTTAGCAGAGCGACTGAGCTTAGTGCCCAGTTCTTCTACGCTCTTAACCCCCATGCGGTGTAACAGAGCCTTCAACATTTTACGCTGTTCTGCAAGGCTGCGTCCGTCAGAAGAAGACGAGCCATCCAGACCAAAATAGCTCAGGAAATTCTTGGCTAAATGCATGGGATCGTCTTTGAACTCGAAGACTAGGGGCTCCGGTTCCTTACCCTCAAAAGTGGGATCACCATGGGAACAAAAACCCAATTTGCGTGCTTCTTCTTCAGCTTCTTCCTTTGGTGTCATGTTGACGTAAGATGAAGATTAAAAATGAATCTTCTCCCTGTTTATATAACAGAGCTCGCCGGCGGTTCATATTCCACCATGAATTGGATGCAATCAGTCTCGGAGAACGAAGAGTCATTATGACATTTAATAAGTTCATTTGGATGTTTTCAAAGAACTTCGAAGTCTTTTCGACTTCCGAAAAATTTAAAGTCATCTCAGCGTGACTGATTTCATTTTATCATCTTATTTTCAAAGTATTTCGAAAATTTTGAAGTCTTTTCAATTTTTCGAAAACTTTGAAGGGGGTCTTGTAGGCCTTTAAAAATGACAGTCACGCTGAGTTGATCAGGACAGAGTCAAAAGTCACGCTTAGTTGATCAGGACCAATATTTACAAGTCACGCTGAGGAGACAGCTCATCATTTGTCAGAGAGTAATTATGACTGACAGTACAACAGTCGAAGAATGTCTCTTCGTATGCCACGTATGCACAGAATTCGAGAGATCACAGCCGTCTATTGCGTGATTTTCGAAATCTTCTTCAGCAAGACTCAACCTTCGTCAAGTTGGCGTACCAAAAGAGCTTTTTGTCATTTAATGCGACTGACAAAAGCAATCACTGTCAGAGATTTTGTGTCAGTCGAGGCACGCTGAATCAAGACAGCTGGCAGTCCTATCTCAAGTCTGCGTGTATTTTGAGCTTTTCCTCAAATCTGCGTGGATTCTGAAGTTTTCTTCCTCAAGTCTGCATGGATTTTAAAGCTTTTTGCCTCAAGTCTGCGTGGATCCTGAAGCTTTCTGCCCCAAGTTTGCGTGGATTTTGAAGCTTTCTACCCCGAGTCTGCGTGGATTTCGTCTTCAACAAGTCTGCGTGGATTTCATCAAATTGGAGTACGTGGCAGCCATGCCACTGATCTCTCGCCTAAGTGTCCTGTAACTTGCACACGACTCATGCATGATTGCCATGTGTCCAACAGTTATAGGCCACGTCCAGTAACTGCTCACAACCTTGCGTATGTTAAATCCTGCGTGATTTTCAACTAAGCACAGGCTGTGAAGACAGTTATCTTTTTAGTTATTATTTTTGACTCTATAAATAGAGTTCTTTTTCTCATTCAATGGTACAGATACATAGTTATCTACTGTCAAAATTTTGAGAGCTTTTCTTCTTCGCATAGTCCAAGGGATAAAGTGATCGTCTTCTAGATCAGATTCTCACAGTTGTAATTTTCCCAGATACACAATAAATAAAGGAATTTATTTATGGAAAATAGAAGCTAGTCAGGATATCTCGGACTCTTGGACATGAACAAGAACAACTATCTACACAATTCAAGACCGAAGCTATGTTTGCCTGTTCGAGTCTGTATTTCCTTTGAACAATGTATTTTTCATTTTATTGAGTCTAGGAATACGTTGTACACCGAGTCGTACTGGAAAATAGGCTATTCCTAAATGTTTTTAAAATACTTTTAAAATATCCTTTGTTTTGAAAAATATTTATTTAAACAAAAGCTTTAAAAAGGTTTTCAAAAAGGTTTTTAAAAATCATCAAAAACTGTGTTTTAAAAACCTGACCTAACCCTGACAGAACTCGGCCAGAGTTCGGTTGGTGGCCGTTTGATTCTTGAATCTTCTGAACTTGGTCCTCCTGCAGTTGCGGATTGACCGGGATTTTTTCATAGAGTTCTGTCCGAATTCTGCCCGAATTCTGCCAGAATTCTGTCTTTGGAATTCCTATAAATAGAGAAGGATTTCGATCATTTCAACTCACTCATTCACTTTCAATCTTCTCTCTATCTAAAGCTTTCAGTCTTCCAAAGAGTTTTCTTGAGCTTTAATTTTCAGATCCCAAGCCAATTATAATTCTCTAGTCGATTTGCCAGTACGGTACGGTCTAGAAGTTCTGAGAGATTGTAATCAGAAGGCTTGATTGAAGAATACCTCTTCACATTTGAAGTTGGACGAGTTCTTCATATCAAAGCTCGCGTTGTAGAAGTTGCAAGGACTTCGTAAGAAAACTTGCGGTTTTGCCAATAGTGGATTCAACTGGTAGCAAGAGTTCTACCGACTGGATTAGTCCTCAACAGAGGGAAACCAGTATACATCGCTGTCTTTGCGTTTGCTTTCTTATCTCTGCCTTTACATTATT
Organism: Iris pallida; assembly: GCA_029216955.1. Taxonomy (NCBI): domain Eukaryota; kingdom Viridiplantae; phylum Streptophyta; class Magnoliopsida; order Asparagales; family Iridaceae; genus Iris; species Iris pallida. The sequence goes on from JANAVB010021799.1 coordinate 14,978,039, forward strand.
TTAGTTGTGATTATTATTCTGTGATCTTGCTGCTAACATTTTTTAATTAGCAATTTTTCGCTGCCAACTCTATTCATCCCCCTCTAGAGTATTGTGCTTTACGATTTCGTTCCTACAATAATATGTTGCGCTCCGATCTCACGCGATTGAGATTATCCACGGTGGACATGAATCACCATGCACGCTCCCGAGGGTAATCATCCTCATCGGGACATAACTCTTATTTTGTGTCTAGACTAATTCATTCTCGATACACGGATTGGACCTACTCAATCCTCAAGTTTATTTCATTCATCAATCGCAAGTCCAAACATCCTCGAATTTTTCTTCGTATGAAACCAACAAGTCGAGACAATCAAAGTTGCCGCGCCCTGATTTTCTGAGTTCGATCATTCCCGCGACATGAATCACCATGTCAATGCTCACGAGGAACGATCGCCCCAAATTTGACGCGACGCATGTGCGAGGCTAGAGTTACGCTCGTACAAGACAAGATCGTCGATGTTGTGGTTATCAACGTAACCATCAAGACACTTATGTTTTCATCCAACATTCATCTCAATCAAAATCCTAAGTATAGCATCCAACCGAACAATAACACTTGCACGATCATCATTTGCCGAGTCAGAGTACCCCCGAGTTATCGCATATCGATCTCTGATACGCCTCAATACCATTGATGATATGCGTAACCTGACGATCTTCCTTTGCAACAAATTTCGAGTCGTGCGAATTATGCTATCGTCCGACTGGATAATCTCCTCGACATCCAAATTCAAGTTCGATTATTATCCCTCGAATCATTCACAACATCAATTTCCTCAAACCCAAATTCGCGTATCGTTCATCCTTCTATTTTTAAATCATCGACCAACATATTTCCTCGATTCGCATCGTCCCTTTGCAAACTTTAATTATCGAGCAACATTCAATCCAATCCTTAGAGTCATTCGCGTAACTTCAAAATTCAACTTTTTTATGCCCGCTATCTCCCCATCGTGCTAGCTTTCTCTATACGATTCGCCTATTGATTTCTTTTATCAAGTCACCCATTTGCTACACCTTAACTTTTCCTCGATTTGATTTATCTACTCAATCATCTTCGCATCGTATTTTATACTTGCGTAATCCTCTATCCCGTGCACGTTCCGTGCGCATCAATTTCTAGGTTGTTCGAATCAACTCATCAAGTCTCAAGACTACAACTTATTCAACGATACTCAATCTACGGCTTTGTATAACGCGACGCTTGCTGATAGACTCACCGATATCCCGTATCCTTAATCGATCGATCGATATTCCTGAGGCTATCGCATACACCACTCAGGAATAAAGTTATTCAACAAATCCTCAACTATCATTCGAATCACAATCGACTTCTTCAATCCCAAGCATACTCGTCTATGTCACATCGACGTTATCGTCGCTCGATAGCACCCCTATCGATAGTCATCTCACTTTACTCAATTGAGTTCAACTCATTTTAGCTCGAAACATTATGAATCCCGTACTCGACTTTGCTAGGATCGACGCAACTTTGGTGTATATGCCCAGCCCGACTTAGCCAATCGTGCTTACACAACCTATCTTTTCGTTTTTGCCAAAAACTGTTCTTCTATGTTTTACAAGATAGATATACTTATTGTATGGACATCCCGTGGAACATTTGAGAGAGAGCGCACCAACGATATCAACATGCGGAAGCAACACTTCAGAGTTTACGAAAATAGCGGAGTTAAAGAATTCAATCGATAGTCCAAGGACGTAAAGCCGTTGTCACGATCCGCTCCCGAATAATCAGACACGAGTCGGACATGTCCAGCCTTCGTCAATGGACACGACGAAGTAAGCTGTACAATTCTAAGGAAAACTCTAAGATACAAGATATATAAAACAACACAGCTACTATACACGTTCCCAGAATCACCACAATCTACAAGTTATTGGTACATTATCATCCGGAGACAAATCCGGTAACATGAATAAAATTATACAATCGTGAAATCCTCAATATAATACATGATAAAATTCTTTAAAACAAATCTAAGAAAAGATCTAACTTTAACTCTGAACTTCTAAATCTATCCTGAGGCATAACTCTATCCTGGCTTCGGGCTATGGCCCATAAAGATAGAACAACATCCTCAAGCATATCTGCAACGTATCCTGTCAGAAAAAGAGCAAAGTACAACCCCGATAAGAAGCTCTAAACAATGTAAACTGAAATGCATGAAAAAGAATCATAATATGAACTATGGCATAAGACAGGAATATAAAACGGTGATACATGAATAACGATGAACTATAGTACCAGATCCTGAACAATGAACTATACTATCTGTGTAACATGCATTTGAAATAACTATCATAGTATGTGACCGGCTGGGTAAACAATGAACAATGAACAATGGTAATGAATAATGGTACGACTTAGAGTCCCACGTGCACGATGTGAGACCTAAGCTATTAGTCAATGCCTAGCTAAAATAGGATTGGTCACATATCTGTAGTATTTCCCTACCCTAATGTACAGGTAAAGAACACTGAACAATGAACTATGAACAATGAACAATGAACAATCGTGTGTACAACGTGTCAATATGAGAACATAAAGCAAGACAGAAATACAGAGTAAAGGGTTCGAGTCGGTGTACTTGCCTCGCCTTAGAAGCACGGGAGTAATACTGCATGGATGCAAAGGATCACCTGGTAGTTGTAAAAGTTGTTAGGGTTTGAAATAATGACAGTTAACTAACTATATCTAATACTTATAGGCAAAAATAGCTAACACTGCTTTTGAAAATATTTAATGTAGCCTAACCAAAATAATACTTTAAGCTATATTTAATAAGGAAATCATTTTAGAAAATACTAGAACATTTTGCTAGCAAAATAATAATCGTAATTCTATAAACTTTTTAGAAACATTTTCACTAGCAAAATAAACATTTTTAGAAGTAGAAATGTTTGGCAATTATAAATTTTATTAGAAAAAGAACTTTAATGCTATTTTAGATTTGTAATACATTTGAAGTAGAAAGTAGACATTTAAACAAGAATATTTATTTCAAAGCATTTGTAATTAATTCTATATATATATATATATATATATATATATATATATATATATATATATATATATATATATATATATATATATATATATATATATATATAAATATATATATATATAATCTCAGTTTAGAAATGCATTATCATAACCAGTGTTTATAATCAATACTATAATTCTTGTAATAATACAGTAAAATAATACATATAATTCATCCATAAACTAATTACCATATACTAGCTAAATAATATATGCTAAATAAATAAAAAGTTTAAAAGCTATGTTCAACTAATTTAAACCACATATTTCTACTGAGGACTAATATTTTAACAATATCATAATGCTAACTAACAATTTAATTAGGAGAAATAATAACCACATTAATAACAATAATATCATAAACTAACCCATACTACTCTAGCCCACAACCATCTCCAAAACTCCCTTAATATTTTAATAACTGACAACCCAACTTCTATCACTAATAACCCATCTAAATAGCCCATCTAACTCAGAACCTAACTCTATTACTGCTGCAGTGATAATCAACAGAACAACCCACACTACATTTCATGATCCGAGCCCAACTGGCCCAAGGTCCAGGGCCAATTGCTGATTAACCAACCCAGTCCTATAATTCTTCTGCCCACTTTCTTCTCGTGAGCCCAACCGGCTCAGCCCAGTATTTAAGCCCAAGACCCGGCCCATTTATTTTCCCAGCCTGGCTCAGTTCATTGAGCCCACTACCCTTCTATCTACCCGGCCCACAATAACCCAATATTAACCCTCTTCATACTCTCTCTCCTCCCATTCCCAATTACTTCAGTCGACCGACAAGCCTTTCTTCGTCTTCCTTCTTCCTCTCGCTAACACTCCAAACCCTAACCCTAAATATTTCTCTCCAGTCCCTTCTTCTTCACTAGCCCGACCTAGCTTCACTACCCGAACCAAAACCCTAATCATCATCATCATCAACCCCAACTCTCAGATCCGAAACCTTAGATCTAGGTCATCTTTTCTCCTCAAGACTCCCACAACAAACCCTAGCCAACTCTCATCTTCTCCTTCCACGTTCAAATCCCCAAATTCCTCTACTATTTCTAAACCCTAGATATTTCTCCCTTTCTTCCTCAGCTCGACCGAGCGAAACCCTAACTCTAATATTTCTCCTTCTTCTCACAGTAAACCCTAGATTCTTCTACACACTTTCGTCCCAGTCACGAACCTTAGAAATACCCCCAAATACAAACCCTAGGTTCTAATCCAGCCCCCAAAAGCCTAAATTCGAGAGGGAACAAGAAGAAGAAAGGAGGGTCCAGAAAGAAGAGACGAAAGCTTACCAGCCCTGACGGGGACGGCGATCCACGGCGGCGCTGCGGTGGTCCAAGCGGTCGACGACGACACCTCGGCGAGGTGGAGAACTCTGTGGCCATGGCATCGGTGCTAGCTGCAGCGGAGAGTGAGCAGATCCGGCAACTGGACGATGGATCTCCAGTCGACGAGAGCGGATAGCAGCTCAGCGGCGAGCAGTCGGCGGTCGGCGAGACTCCTCGGCGGTCGAGGATGGGGAAAATCTGGCGACTCGACGAAGTAGAGTGTCACGCCCCAGTACCGAAATACGGGGACGGACTAGGCCAGCTACTCCATATAAGGTATACAAACGTCATACGACAATCATGGCTGTCGAGAGACAAGGGGGTGTATGCTACATTCAAGTCTCCTATGGTCACACAGAACATCTATGTCTCAATCATTCAAGCAAAAAAATATTAATTAATGAACATATAAGATAAAGCAGTAAGGCATCCCCGACGCTTCATCAAAATGACCATGGGGATCTAGCTTTATAAGTTAGCTAGCCAGAGAGTCAAAGTTACATAATTGTACTCAGCTGCAGTCTTATTTAATTATAAATTATGCGAAGATAAAATATCCAGATTTGTCGGCTAAACAGGTGCCGGGGCTAAACGCCAGGACATAAGTAAAGATATTAGAGTGGCGGAGAAGAAACCCACTCGAGTCCTCCGCCAGCCATGTTTCTAGTATACACCATTGACGTCGGGGAAGAAGTTCGGATCCTCAGGCTCTGCTATGTGATATGGCCAAACAAAACCAGCGGGATCAGCCCCGAATAGCAAGTACCACAAGGGAGCACAAAATAGTAAGATAAAACTCAGGCATAAATAATAATAGAAATAATAATAATAATAAGCTTTCGGTCGTAACCTCGGTCCACAGCCTGTCCTAGCACGATAGACCAACCCAACAACCAAACAAGGACATGAGTTGGACCACGCACCATGACAGTCCATGTCCCTCGGCTACTAACGGAAGGCTCAAGCATAGTCAAGTCATTTTCCAAGCGGCCGTTCAATCCTGCGACTTTCTATATTTGACGGAGTTATCCCCGATATACTGTTTAAAAGGAATCCTCAGATCGTGTCAACCCAGCAGGACTAGCCAAACCATAAGACATATAACACTTTGATTATGCACCAGTCCCCCGGAGGGCTACCACGCTAAACATTTAACACATAGCTCGTAGGAGTCGGATATCGCTATTCGCTATAGGCGAATGAAACCATATCCATGGCGACCAACCTGACATGTCAGGCCTAGACCTGGGGTAGCTGGTATGGCACGATCTCGAGATTCTTCCCACCCAATTCATCTACCAAGTTAGTTGCCTAGTTAATCCCTAGGTTATCCTCAGAGATCACATGTCGTGGTCACATGTTCGCTCCTCTAGATGTCGTAAATCGTACGAGTACCCCAAGAAGTAATCCGTACTGGCTCAAGAAGTCATACGTATGTTTCTTCCTTCTTGGTGTAATGCAACACACATCACATACCACGTCATTGCTACCGACTATTTGCTATGTAAATGCTGGACTCTTGGTGGTGCTGGCAGGTACCACGTAGGAACACTTGGCATATAGGATAGCACCTCGGTGCTCACATAGATTGTACCTCGGTACACACATAAGGATATCCAGCCATCACATAGGTAGTCAGCTCAGAAATGAGGACTAAGACACAAGGAAACATGCAGCTGAGACTCATGCGGCCAAGAACCAACAAGCATATGCGGCAAGGACCATACGGCTAAGGTAGGGGATGGCTCATGCGGCTCCAGAAAGAACCAAGTTCATGCGGCCAGGATTAAGGAGTCTTATGCGGCTGAAGAAAGAACGGACATATGCGGCCAGGTAAGAAAATGCATACGGCTGAGAAAAGAACAGGGCGCATGCGACAGAGAAATACGGGCGTATACGTCTCAGTCAAGCCATACGGTTGAGAGGACTCATGCGGCCAAAGAAGCTTGTACGGCTGGAAAACTGGTTTATGCGACTGTGAAAGCTTATGCGGCTACGAAAGCTCATGCGGCTGCAAACTGCACATGCGGCTCAGAAACTAAGTCCTATGCGGCTAGTGAATCACTGGGCCTTGTGCGGCCAGAAAAGACTGAGTCTCATGCGGCTCGGCCAATGCGGATCATGCGGTCCGGAATGCGATTTATGCGACTGAAACTGCGCATGCGGCTCAGATGCTCATGCAGCCGGGAATGCCATGCGGCTGCGGCACGAAAGCATATGCGGCTACAAAAGCTTATGCGGCCGGGAGTGCCATACGGCTGCAAAGCTTATGCGGCTCAAATGCTCATGCGGCTGCCGTTGCTTATGCGGATGCAGGGGACTGTTCATCATCCCTGCCAGAGCCAGCATAGGCGAACCTCGAAGAAACCTAAATTATTGCTTCGGCCATAACTTCTTCCAAACAAGTCAAAATCTAACTTTCCAAAGGTCAAAACTGTGTATAATCAAATTTTCTACAATATAGGACCATTGGTTTTCGAAAATAGCCAAGTTTGATAGATCAAAACCATGAAAACCCATAAAACCCTAGTTTTTAGAGACTTAGATCTACACAAATCTAGCCATCAAAATCAAAAGCTTCAAGAACTAAACTTGTAGAGACTGAAGAGAAGAACAAAATAGACAAATAATATCAAAGAAAAATTAAGAATATAAAATGCACAAAATCTCCTCTTTTTGAGCAAGTTGTACTTGCCTATGGGTGGTGGTGGTTGAGGGAAGTAAATGGAAGAGTGAATGAGGAGAGAGAGTGAGGAAGAGGATATTAAATAGGGGTTGGATTGGTTTAAGAAAACCCTAATCCCTAACCACTCTACTAATGACAATGCTAAAAAAGCTACATGTCACCATTAATAAATAATATACAGAATTATACAAATGCTAAATACAGATACCGTATACAGAATCCATAAAGAATACGTATATCGGGATCGGAAAGTGGCATCTCTATCCTCCTTAGAAAAATTCTATCCTCGGAATTTCAGCCAAAACAAAGATAGAGGTATCCGAGCAAGCAAGGTGCAATTATAATCTACGCTAACAACCTATCATTTAGCAATTATTGATCATATATTTTAAAATCTACCAAGGCATGAGGAGAAACATACCTTCCGAGTCGAACAAGTACGGATACCGAGATCAAATCTCGTCCTCGTACTCCCAGGTTGACTCTCCCGGAGAGTGATGGCCCCATGCGACACGGACAAGGCTAATAGTCCGGTTCTTGAGCACCTTCTCTCGCCGGTCCAAAATACACACGGGTTGTTCCTCGTAAGTTAGGTCGGTACCAACGACTAACTCCGAATGGTCGAGGACATGACTCGGATCCGGGACATACCCACGTAACTGAGATACATGAAACACATCATGTACGCCAGATAGCAAGGGTGGAAGGGCAAGCCGATAAGCAACATCGCCTACCCGAGCGAGAATCTCAAAAGGGCCGACGAATCTTGAACTAAGCTTTCCTCGGGTTCCAAATCTAATGACACCCCGAGTCAGCAAAATCCGTAGAAACACTTGGTCACCGACACCAAACTCTAGAGGCCTTCGATGCCGATCTGTCCAGTGGCGGTGTTTATCTTGCACGACTCGAAGCCGCTCTCAGATCAACTTGACTATTTCTACGGTCTGTGTGATCATCTCTGGTCCCAACAATTTTCGTTCTTCCATATCGTCCCATGCCAGAGGGGACCTGCACTTTCTTCCATATAATGCTTCAAACGGTGCCATCTGTATACTTGTCTGATAACTATTATTGTAAGAGAACTCTACTAAATAAAGGTGATCTTCCCAAGCTCTACCAAAATCTAAAGTACAAGCTCGTAACATATCTTCCAAGGTCTGAATGGTTCTCTCCGATTGTCCATCCATCTGCGGATGATAGGTTGTACTGAACCTCAACTTGGTACCCAAACTTTGGTACAAACTTTGCCAAAAGTGAGAGGTGAACTGGGTGTCTCGATCTGATACTATGCTGACTGGAACACCATGCTGCCTCCCAATCTGCTTCATATACATTTCTGCCAGCTGCTCAGTAGACTGCCCTACTCTGAAAGAAAGAAAATGGACAACCTTCGTGAGCCGATCCACGATTACCCAAACTACGTTTCGGCTGGTCGGAGATCTAGGTAAATCGGTCACAAAGTCCATCATAATTTGCTTCCATTTCCACTCCGAAAAAGGAAGCGGCTGCAACAATCCTGCTGGTCTCTGCTGCTCTGCCTTCACTTGCTGACATACCAAACACTGGATACAAATTTTGCTATCTCCCTCTTCATGCCTTTCCACCAAAAGTGCTGCTTCATATCCTGGCACATCTTTGTGCCTCCGGGATGAATAGAATAAGGAGAACTATGAGCTTCTTTCATAACTTCGTGTCGAAGGTCTCTACCGGGTACACAAAGATGGTTTCCGAACCTAAGTGTTCCATCCTCATGGATTACTAACTCCTTTCTGAGACCTGACTCACACTCCGATCGAAGCTTCTGGATCCGCTGGTCCTCCGCCTGAGCTGCTCTGATCCTCTCTACTAGAGTAGACTGAATCTGCAAACTGGCCATAACTCCCGTATCTTGTGGCAAGATTACTTCAATTCCTATTTCCTGAAGTTCTTCTAAAATGTGCCTCTGCATGGTTAGAATGAATGCACCACCTCTCCTGCTCAAGGCATATGCTACCACATTCGCCTTGTCTGGATGATACTGAAGATTCACATCAAAGTCTTTCAATAGTTCCAACCATCTTTGCTGTCTCATGTTCAGGTCCCTCTGGGTAAACACATACTTTAAGCTCTTATGATCAGTGTAAATCTCCACTCGATCCCCATATAAATAGTGCCTCCATAACTTAAGTGAAAAATACTACTGTTGCCAATTCCAGGTCGTGAGTCGGATAGTTCTTTTCATGATCTCGAAGCTATCGAGATGCATACGCTATCACCTTACCATGCTCCATCAATACACATCCAAGTCCCTTTTCGGATGCGTCATAATACACTATAAACCCTCTCGATCCTACTGGAAGGGTCAAGATCGGGGCTGAGATTAATCTCTTCTTCAACTCTTCAAACGATGTCTGACACTTCGCAGACCAAACAAACTCTATATCCTTATGCGTCAAACGCGTCAAGGGTGCCAAAATCCTGGCGAAGTCGGCCACGAACCTCCGGTAGTTATCACGCCCCGATTTGGTAGAATCGATAGTCGTCCCCCGGGCATGATGCCGTGTGAACCTAAGTTGCGATCGCACAAGACATAGTCATAAGGTTATCCGAAACACAACATCAAGTTAGAGTACGCAGAGAAATTGATTGGCACATTTGAAATAGAAGTAAACTTTTTATTGATAATAAAACTTCATTTACATTGACTTCATTACATTCATTGTCGCGCGGGCTACAAAATGACTCGACTTACAAAATGAACGCCGATGAGATAGTCGTTCCGTACATTACACCCCTTTACACTAGCAAAAACTATTACACATTTCTACCTGCGATCGAGGGAAGCCGAGTCGCTATTGGTCTTTTTTTGTTCTGAATGCGGAGTCTTCAAAAGGAATTTAGAAACAAGCCTTTATACGGACGAGGCTTCAAAAGTGTCCATGCCGCCTTGAGATTTTAGGTAGCACGCCCTTCGTGGTTCGGGGTACCTGCGTGGAGAGCGAGGATCAGTACATTACACTTTGTACTGGTGCGTGGCAATTTAAGTTCCAAGCTCTCATTTGGTTGAATGAGTTTATATGACTTAGTTTATGAATATTTCTAACCATCATAATGAATTTCAAGCGAGCAATGACAAGCATAATGTAATTTACGTTAGAATTTACCCACGGCGGCCGCGCCGCGCCTTATGAGACTTACCATGTTCTTCCCTGTCAATTGTTATCATTTTTCATACCAAGTGCAATATTACGTGTGATTGGTCACTGACACCACAAGCCATCCTGGACTTATAGCTTTGTTAACCGGGGCCCTTACAGCGCAAGTAGCGAGCCCCGCTGCAAGTCCCCGCTTAATCCGTGCTATCATCCAACACAGCTATACCGTGTTTCCTCCTAGGCCGAGTCGGTCCCGTGGCCCCGGGTTGTCGCTCGAGGAAACTTTCTCCTTGTCGACAAGTTGTCCAATGACCGAGTTAAGACAACATTTAGTTATTAAGGCCTAGCCTACTTTCTCTTTGAAATTTGATTATTTTACCGTGTCCGTGCCTTTGCTTTCATCTTTCATCCGCAATAACACTATCGATTTACTTAAGAAGGGGGTCGAGAAGAGAAGGGTCGGCCACTCACTTTGAGTTTACTTCGACGAGGGAACTTGTTGGCCGCGCTAGACGTCGCCTACGCGATTACCTAAAATCGCACAAGCAATCGATTAGAACACTGCATTATTCAAGAAGTTCGATAGGAAATACGAGTTCGAAATGCAAGCCATGAAAACCATCGAAAACATTCACGAAAATGCATTCAGAAAACAAAGCCAAAACCAACGCAATCGGCGTGAAAAGCAGAGCAACGGGAGGTCTCTCCCGACTCAGCCGCAGAGTCAATCCTCGAGGCACAACCCGCTGAATATGGGACTTGGTTCCGAAGAAGACATTCCATAACGAGGAATGGATCTTAATTTAACCGTTCCCGTTCGATCGACTCAGTCGATCCCGACCGAATCGATAGCGACAATATTCCTTTCTCGAGCACCCCGTGGACAGAGTACGGGGCACGATGTAGGGACGGGGTACTACACCAATACCAACTAAGAAAAGGTTTCGTCCTCGAAACTTAACAATAGAACCTATCTCTACGAGAACAATGAAGGGAACTTCTCCTTTATTTCTGACTCAAGCTCCCACGTCGACTCTTCGACTGAATGGTTCCTCCAGAGGACGCAGACGAGGGGAATAGCACGGTTACGAAGAAGTTTATCCTTGCGCTCCAAGATTTGTATCGGCTCTTCGACATATAACAAGTCCGCCTTCAGGTCCAGCTTACCCAAATCCACAACATGGCTCGGATCATGCACGTACTTCCTCAATTGCGATACATGGAAGACGTCATGTACCTCTGACAACGCAGGCGGCAAGGCAATTTGGTAAGCTACCGGGGCGACTCGCTTCAATATTTCGAACGGGCCAACAAATCTTGGGCTCAATTTCCCCTTCGCACTGAACCTGGAAACTCCACGCATAGGCATCACCTTAGGAATACATGATCACCTTCCGAGAACTCAAGGGGGCGTCGGTGCGTGTCGGCATAGCTTTTCTGCCGGCTTTGTGCTATTTTCAATCTTTCTCGTATCAACTTGACCATCTGCACTGTCTGCTCCACCAGCTCCGGACCAAGTATCTGCCGTTCCCCAACTTCATCCCAGCAAATGGGCGATCTACACTTGCTATCGTACAAAGCTTCATACGGTGCCATTTGGATGCTGGACTGATAGCTGTTGTTGTATGCAAACTCGGCCAGCGGTAGATGGACGTCCCAACTTGACTTCAAGTCGATCGCACAGAGTCGTAACATGTCTTCGAGAATTTGGTTCACCCGCTCTGTTTGGCCGTCAGTCTGAGGATGATAAGCTGAGCTGAACTTCAACTTGGTCCCCAGTGCTGAATGAAGACTACTCCAGAAGCGCGCTACGAACCGTCCATCCCGATCAGAGATGATAGAAACTGGGACCCCGTACAGCCGAACTATTTCATCAAGGTATATCTGAGCAAGGCGGTCGACGCTCCAAGTAACTTTGATGGCGATAAAGTGCGCTGACTTGGTTAGTCGATCGACGATGACCCAGACGGCATCGTTTTCCCGCGGCGTCCTCGGCAAGCCAACAACGAAGTCCATAGTGATGTGATCCCACTTCCACTCTGGAATGACGAGGTTCTGCATCTCCCCGCCCGATCGCTGGTGCTCGGCTTTGACTTGCTGATAGGCCATACATTTTGACACAAAGAGTGCTACGTTCCTCTTTATGCCGTGCCACCAAAAGATAATGTGGAGGTCCTTATACATCTTGGTGCTGCCAGGATGCAAGGAATATTTTGCATAATGCGCCTCCGATATTATTTCCTTTCTAAGATCTGCGTCGTCCGGTACGCATAGCCGTCCCTTCACGCGCAACACTCTCGACTCGTCCTCTGCAAAGTCGGACGCTTTTCCTGTCGATATCAGCTTCCGTATCTTCTCCAGGTAGGGGTCGTCCTTCTGTGCAGACTTGATCCTCTCCAGTAGGCTCGGTTCCACCCGCAGTTGTGCTAGTTTCATGTCTCTGAAACGAACTCGGAGCTCAATGCCCATTCCTTCCAAGTCACGCAGCAGTCGATCGTTGATGCATAACGAAGCTAAGTACTTTCGGCTCAGCGCATCCGCTACCACATTTCCCTTGCCCGGCGTGTAGTCGATTGATAAGTCATAGTCTTTGATTAGTTCGAGCCATCGCCTCTGCCGTAAATTCAGCTCTTTCTGGGTGAAGAGATACTTGAGACTTTTGTGGTCCGTATAAATCCTGCACGCCACGCCATAGATATAGTGATGCCACAGCTTCAACGCGAACACAATTGCCGCTAGTTCTAGGTCGTGCGTGGGGTAGTTCTTCTCGTGCGGCTTCAACTGCCAGGAAGCAAAAGATATCACCTTATCCCACTGCATGAGCACATACCCCAAGCCCTGGCCAGAAGCATCGCTGAAGATTTGAAATCCCTCCGTCCCTTCAGGAAGAGCAAGTATCGGGGCCGAAACGAGCCGTTGTTTGAGCTCCTGGAAGGAAGCTTCACAGTCGTCTGACCACTTGAATGCGACTCCTATCTGGGTGAGGCGAGTCAACGGCGATTCGATCTTCGCAAAGTCCTTCATGAAGCATCGGTAGTATCCCGCCAAGCCTAGGAAGCTTCGAATTTCGCTAACTAATGTGGGCCGTTTCCAATCAGCAACTGTCTCGACTTTCTTCGGATCGACTGCGATCCCCGTGGCGGAGATGATGTGCCCAAGGAATGAGATGCTGTTAAGCCAGAACTTGCACTTGCTCATCTTTGCGTACAACTGATTCTCTCAAAGGGTTTGGAGTACTGTCTGCAGATGCTCTGCATGTTGAGCTCGATCCTTCGAGTAGACGAGGATGTCGTCGATGAAGACTACTACGAACTTGTCAACGAACGGACGGAACACTCGATTCATTAGATCCATGAAGACGGCAGGGGTGTTTGTCATACCGAACGGCATTACCAAGAACTCGTAGTGGCCATAACGAGTGCTGAAGGCAGACTTCGGTACGTCGTCTGGCTTGACTTTGAGTTGGTGATAACCCGATCGCAGATCAATCTTCGAAAACACCATTGCACCTTGGAGCTGGTCGAACAAGTCGTCGATGCGGGGCAAGGGGTATTTGTTTCGGACAGTGACTTTATTCAATTCCCGATAGTCGATGCAGAGTCGCATCGATCCATCCTTCTTCTTTACGAATAGCACGGGGGCACCCCACGGCGAGACACTCGGACGGATAAACCCTCTATCGAGTAATTCCTGAAGTTGTGCCTTCAATTCCTTCAATTCTGTAGGGGCCATTCTGTACGGAGCCTTCGAGATCGGCCGGGTGTCGGGGAATATGTCGATGGTGAACTCTATTTCTCGATCGGGCGGCATGCCGGGTAGCTCGTCCGGGAACACGTCTGGGAATTCTGCCACAACGTCGGTCTGATCCGCGTTTGCACCATCCTGTCGCATGTCTCGAACAGAAGCTAGATAGCCTTCGCACCCGGAATGCAGCATCCGTCGAGCAGATATTGCGGAGTTCACCATGCAGGTCGGTGACGCCTCACCACACGAGTAGCAAAATTCAGGCACTCCAGGTATACGGAATGTGACATTCTTTTCGGTGCAGTCTATGGTTGCGTTGCACGGCCCGAGCCAATCCATTCCCAGAATAACGTCAAAGTCCTTCATGTCTAGAACTATCACGTCCAGACCGATCTTTTGACCGCCGATACAGATAATCCCGCCGGCACAAGCTAAGTTTGTGAGAATTGGTGTGCCCGAAGGCGTGCTTACGCTAAGGTCGAGATCTAATAATATTACAGGGAATTTGTGCTCGGCGGCAAAGTCCGTCGATATAAAACTATGTGAAGTGCCTGAATCAAATAACACACGAGCAGGCACATTACTGAATTTTAGTATACCTGACACTACTGTATCTGATGCCAGTGCTTCGTCTCGAGTCATGGCGTAGACGCGGCCCTGAGTGTTGGGGCGACGATCTCGACCATTTTACGGTACGGGTTGAGTGGGCGGAGGAGGTTGAGACGCCTGTCCTCGATTCTCTTGACGGTATTGTTGTGGTGGTGCGTTATAACTTTGTCTCCGAGCCCAGCAATCTGCTATTTGGTGCCCCTTTTTCTGCAAAAGAAACATCCCCCATCTAAGACAGCACAGTCCCTTTCAGTGTGCCCGTGGCGGTTGCACTTGGCGCAGGGAGGAGATGGGTTCTTTCCTTTATAGCCGCCGTTGTTTGGACGCTTTGACGTATAATTGTTGCCTCCCGTATAGCTAGGACGTTTGTGATTGGAGTGGCGCACAACGTCGGCAGCACCGGAAGGATGCAGGCTCTCAAGGCGAAGAGCGTGATTCAGAGCCTCGCCCATGGTCTTGTACTCCGGGACCCCGACATGCACACCGATAGAGTGTCACATACCCACTTCGAATCGTCGCACACGGCACTCTTCAGTTGGCAGAAACTGGCCAGCAAACTTAGACAACTTGTTGAATTCTGCGACGTACTGTTCCACTGTCCTGCTCCCTTGCTTCAACTGCATGAATTCATTCTCCTTCGCTTGAAGGACGGCTGACGGAAGGTACTGGACTTCAAAAGCTTTGCGGAACGTGGCCCAAGAGATCGGCACTGTGGTGTTGTCCGGTCGAATCGCTCGCTTGCGCACTGCCCACCAGTCGTGCGCGTTCAACCGTAGTTGAAGTTGTGCACAGGCGACTTGCTTGGACTCTTCAATGCCGAAAAGCTCGAAGTGATCTTCCAGCTCTTCCAACCAGTCGATCGCTATGGAAGGGCCTTCGGTACCGCTGAAGGAAGTGCGGCACGCCTTCTTGAATTCTGACACTTCAAAGTTGTACTTTTTCAGTGTCGCTGGTTGACGCTCGGGCTCCGCCGTGTCGACTTCAATGGGTTGGATCATTGGCCCGGTGGCAGTAGGTACGGTGACGGTAGGCACAGTCGCAGAATTTTTGTTGGCCGCCATTGTCTGGACGATCTGCTGCAGGGTATCTAACTACTTTTGTTGAAGTTTGGCATGTGCGTCAAAGCGAGCTTCGAAGCGAGCTTCGAACTGGGCCTGTCGTTGCTCTACTTGTTGATGTCGGTTCTCGGACTGGTTTCGCTGCGCCTCTATCATGCACAGCATCCTTTCGATGGTATCGTTAGAAGGTCCGGCCCGCGGACGATGCGAACTACTAGAGCCGCTTGAAGCGCTCTGTTCTTGCTCGGCCGTGGGTTCCGTCACTTCTGTGATACGAAGGCAAACACATCAGTCATAAATTATTATGGACTCATTGTATGGAACAACTTATCTCATCGATGCGAGGTCAAAGGTTTGGAACTCTGGACACGAGGCCAAAGGATGTAAAGCCGTGCTCTGATACCGTTATGTTACATCCCGATTCCGTAGAATCGATAGTCGTCCCCCGGGCGTGATGCCGTGCGAACCTAAGTTGCGATCGCACAAGGCATAGTCATAAGGTTATCCGAAACACAACATCAAGTTAGAGTACACAGAGAAATTGATTGGCACATTTAAAATAGAAGTAAACTTTTTCATTGATAATAAAACTTTATTTACATTGACTTCATTACATTCATTGCCGCGCGGGCTACAAAATGACTCGACTTACAAAATGAACACCGATGAGATAGTCGTTCCATACATTACACCCCTTTATACAAGCAAAAACTATTACACATTTCCACCTGCGATCGAGGTAAGCCGAGTCGCCATTGGTCTTCTTTTGTACTGAATGCGGAGTCTTCAAAAGGAATTCAGAAACAAGCCTTTACACGGACGAGGCTTCAAAAGTGTCCACGCCGCCTTGAGATTTTAGGTGGCACGCCCTTCGTAGTTCGGGGTACCTGCGTGGAGAGCAAGGATCAGTACATTACACTTTGTACTCGTGCGTGGCAATTTAAGTTCCAAGCTCTCATTTGGTTGAATGAGTTTATATGACTTAGTTCATGAATGTTTCTAACCATCCTAATGAATTTCAAGCGAGCAATGACAAGCATAAAATAATTTACGTTGGAATTTACCCACGGCGGCCGCGCCGCGCCTTATGAGACTTACCATGTTCTTTTCTGTCAATTGTTATCATTTTTCATACCAAGTACAATATTACGTATGATTGGTCACTGACACCACAAGCCATCCTGGACTTATAGCTTTGTTAACCGGGGCCCTTACAGCGCAAGTAGCTAACGAGCCCCGCTGCAAGTCCCTGCTTAACCCGTGCTATCATCCAGCACAGCTATATCGTGTTTTCTCCTAGGCCGAGTCGGTCCCGTGGCCCCGGGTTGTCGCTCGAGGAAACTTTCTCCTTGTCGACAAGTTGTCCAATGACCGAGTTAAGACAATATTTAGTTATTAAGGCCTAGCCTACTTTCTCTTTGAAATTTGATTATTTTACCGTGTCCGTGCCTTTGCTTTCATCTTTCATCCGTAATAACACTATCGATTTACTTAAGAAGGGGGTCGAGAAGAGAAGGGTCAGCCACTCACTTTGAGTTTACTTCGGCGAGGGAACTTGTTGGCCGCGCTAGACGTCGCCTACGCGATTACCTGAAACCGCACAAGCAACTGATTAGAACACTGCATTATTCAAGAAGTTCGATAGGAAATGCGAGTTCGAAATGCAAGCCATAAAAACCATCGAAAACATTCACGAAAATGCATTCAGAAAACAAAGCCAAAACCAACGCAAGCGGCGTGAAAAGCAGAGCAACGAGAGGTCTCTTCCGACTCAGCCGCAGAGTCAATCCTCGAGGCGCAACCCGCTGAATATGGGACTTGGTTCTGAAGAAGACATTCCATAACGAGGAAGGGATCTTAATTCAACCATTCCCGTTCGATCGACTCGGTCGATCCCGACCTATCGGTCCCGACCGAATCGATATCGACAGTGTTCCTTTCTCGCGCACCCCGTGGACAGAGTACGGGGCACGATGTAGGGACGGGGCACTACAGTAGTAACCTGCCAATCCCAAGAAACTACGTACTTTTGCTATCGTCTTCGAAACTGGCCAATTCTCCAATGCCTCAACCTTCTTCGGGTCTACGGACACTCCTGCCCCAGAAATAATGTGTCCCAGGAACGAAATATGATCCAACCAAAACTCACATTTATTAAGCTTCGCATAAAGTCAATGCTCCCTCAGGGTCTGCAAATCTGTCCGAAGATGTTTCTCATGTTCCTCCTCACTACTGGAATAGACGAGTATGTCATCTATAAACACTACTACAAATTTATCCAAATAGGACAGAAAGATGTGATTCATCAAATCTATGAATACTGCTGGGGCATTAGTCAGTCCAAATGGCATTACCAGAAACTCATAATGTCCATACCGTGATCTAAATGCTGTCTTGGGTATGTCCTGCTCCCGGACCCTCACTTGATAATATCCAGATCGAAGATCAATCTTAGAGAAGATGCAAGCCTTACTCAATTGATCAAACAAGTCATCAATTCTTGGTAATGGATACTTGTTCTTCACAGTTACTGCATTCAACTGCCGGTAATCAATGCACATTTGCATCGATCCATCCTTCTTGGGTACCAAAATCACCGGTGCTGTCCAGGGTGAATTACTGTCTCGGATAAACTGCTTCGTCTTCAATTCTTCTTCATGCGGGTACAACTTATCCAACTCTGACTGCGACATCCTGTATACTCTACCGACTTTAGGCTCCGTCCCAGGATTCAGCTCAATGCAAAACTCCACATCTCTCACTGGTGGTAAACCTGGAAGCTCATCTAGAAATACATCAGCAAACTCTCTGACCATTCTGGGAATCTGTAAGCCCCTAGATTTCAAAAAATAGTTTTTTATAATTTTCAATAGCATTTATATTAATTTAAATACGTATTTTGTAGCGTATTTCGTATTCTCTTAGTTTTCGGAATGCTTTAAATTTTTCCAAAACTATAGGTTTTCTCCTTGATCGGCATACCGGTGTATACCGACGGCATACCGCCCGGACATGTTTTCTACACTTTAGATATTTTTGGTTTCTGATATTTTCATGAATAGTGTTTCGGATATTTTCGTGAATAGTGTTTAGGTATTTTCGTGAATAGTGTTTAAGATATTTTCGTGAATAGTGTAGATGCACTCTATTATCCAAAGGATAATTGGTTTTGTTTGAATGGACATGATTGACCTAGACTTTCACATGGATCATGATCCAACGGCTAAGATTAATTCCCCCTTATATATATACCATTTCACTTTCTCTCTCCTCTCTCTTTTCATTCTCTTCACTCTCTCTTCATTTTTTCTTCCCTTCTCTTCCCTTGGAGTTTGCCAAGAGCTTGGCCTTGAGGTCTAGAGTGTGGTTTCGTACCTCTCTTGGTGGTGGAGTAGAAGATTAGGCTTGGAGCTTAACCTAGGCAAGTACATCTTGCCAAATTCTTGAACAATAGTAATCTATTATCATTTTTGTTTTCCTTGGTATTTAATGCTTAGAATTGTCCTAAATTTATTTTGTTAAAAATGTTTTCCTTGTGATTCTCGTCTATATGCATGTTTCTAAAATTGGTTTTAATTAGGTTTTGATTTTCTGATAAAACCCAATATTGACTTAGTAGAAAATTTGGTATCAAGAGTGATACTAGAGTTATCATCATGGATGTTGGTCACATATACATATATGGGTCCTTACCTAGCTAGTATACATGGATTTGAGTTTGGTGGCAATCGGGACTCGTTTCGGTGTTCCGAGAACCTCTTTTTTGGAGTATTTTGAGATATTGATCTATCAAATCTTTAAAATTTTGAAATCTAATAGTTCCATGTTATAGGAAATTAAATTTCATGCGATTTTGACTTTTGAAAATCCGAACTTCGATTTAAAACGAAGTTTTTATGGCCAAAACAAGTTTTGAGTTTTCAAAAATCAACTTTCTATGACGGTTCGGAAAATTCGTCGGAAATCCACGGAAATCCGTTGGAAAATCCGAACTTGCACCACTAAGCTTGCTGTGACACTTCGAAAAATTCGTCGGTAATCCGCAGTAATTCGTCGGATGATCCGGTTAGGCTGTTTTTGAATTTTTATATATATTTTAAGTGCTGTAAAAATCTGGAAAAATTTATATTTAAATACTATATTAATTTAGCTAATTTATTATAATTTTTCCAGCGTTTAATAAGTACTTTTGGCATTTTATAAAAATAGAAAAACAGAACTCATTTTCAGGATACATATGTTTGCTGATTTTTAATAAATATCTATGAGGGTTTATAAATTTCAGAAAAATTAGTATAAATTTCTATAATTAACAAGGATCATTTTGGTACTTTATTTTATGTAAAATTGAGCTTTTTGTCTATCTCAAAAATTGTTGGAACACAGTGTGCGGTTTGATTTATTTATTGAATAGTTACGACTTACAATGATTTGTGTTCTTTTGAGTTATAATAGTATTGGACCTCACCCCGCACTAGTGTAAAGATCCTAGAAAGTTAGTTTGGGTATTGTGTCACCCCATATTGGTCTCCTATGCAAAAGTCATCATTTGGCTAGGTGTCCAGTCAGAAAGTCATATTGCACAACTAGTGTCTTAGTGTTTAACTTAGTATTAAAACTAAGGTTATGTGTTATTTCTACAGTGACGAGTCACCAGCCATCTATAGAATTTCTATCACTGCTTTGCTTTGCTAAAGGCAAGTACTTCTACAAACTTTACATATTGTTACAACAATGAACAGTGATCCAACCATGTTAAATGTTGATCCTTGGGGTAGCAAGTCAAATCTTCACATGTTGTATTATTTTCAGTCCCTACCATGTTTAGAACAGTTTTATATCTCTCACATGATTAGAATCTGGGTTATGGAAAAACTGATAGTTGAGTACGTGATCATGCCCCCATTATCGTACCGAGCAAAGTTTTATTCTACATGTTACTGCGCCGTAGGCCTTATCTCAAAGCTGTAATTATGCGTATGTACATCTATCGCCTTGACACTTGTACGAAAGTACATTTTATTATGTACCCCTGCACATTGTACACCTATTGACAATCACGTACCTGCTACAGTTTTAAATATTACATATACATCTGTCTTCATGACATATGTATCCTTGCCATGATAGATTATGTTATAACATGATTCCTGTTCATTTCATGTTTCGTATATTCAGATTGCTAGAATCAGTACTTGCTCCCGTCCTGACAGGATAACGTTGTAGGTATACTTTCTGAGGAGGAGTTGCTTTGTGATTCCTATTATGGAGTTACTGCCGAGGACCAGGCTTTATCTTACGAGGATGTACCTGCGGGGAAACTCGTCTAGTCTGTGTAGTTGCTCGGGATATTGAGAGTAGTCATGTATTAGACTATGTATTTTGTAACTGGACCTGTATCTAGTTTTACATTTTGGACTTGTACTTGGAAATACTTATATATATATGATGATTTTTGTGTTTGGAATATTTCTGACTCTTCATTATTACATATAGAACTGTTAGCAAACTTTGGTTATCTTATTTATCTTAGAACAGCTTACTACGCTTTATCTCAAGCGTAGGCTGGATATGACTCGGCCCGGCCCAACAATTTGGGTAGCGAATCGAGACATGTTTTTAGTGGTGGCCCATGCAGGTCCAGACTAAATTGTTTGGTTACGTCATTGTACCAAGCATGCCTGCACTTAGGAACTTAAGGTAATTAGACAACACTAGGAATGACGCTTAGAGCACCTAGAGGAATACTAGGATTGCAACATAGGAAACGCATCACATGTTCGTTGTTTCAAATTGGATTTTCTTGTTATTTATGATTGTTTACTTAAAAGAGTCCTTATAAGTCCTTTTTGTTTATAAAGATGGTGCTCACCCGCTCATCCCAGTATACCCCACCTGAGAATGGTACACTTCCTACCCAGTCGGTTGACCAGTTGACCGATACACCTCCACCTACTATACTCCCCTACTCCACAAATCCACCAACCTAAATGCCTCCACCACCTTCCACATCACAGTCCCAGCAGGACCCGATACTTCCACCACCACCTATTACTATACCTGTCCAGGCTTCCGTCACACTCGACGGGAACCAACTGCTCATCTGATCCATGGGTTCCTAACGACCCATCAGGAGCAGACCACCCTACTCCGTCAGAGCATGGAGCGTACCATAGACCCACCACCTGTAGAGCCACGGCAGTGAGCGGGGACAATCAAAGACTTCATGGGTCTGAACCCCATGGAGTTCTTAGGGACTGAGGGCATATTAGTAGCAGATAACTGGTTAGACTCGGTAGAGAGTAAGCTCCTTGGAGCTAGGTTGCCGAGTGACCTCCAGGTCGAGGCAGTAGGATTTTTGCTGACAGACTTGGCAGGAGTTTGGTTCCGGAATGAGACGCTATTCGTGAGAGGGAGGGCCACATGGGATCAGTTCAAGACCCAGTTCAAGAAAAATTCTTCTCGACCACTGCTAGGGTAGCCATGGGGCTACGATTCCAGAACATCCAGCAGGGGAACCGTTCTGTTGACGATTATGCAGCAGAGTTTAGTCTTTTGAGCCGTTTCACTCCTAGTCTAGTTGCAGACTTAGAGGAGATGACGCGTAGGTTTTGCCATGGTCTAGTTCCAGACATTGGCATTCTTATAGTGGTAAATGGTACGACTGACTACTACCAGCGCCTAGAGTTGGCCCGGAGCATAGAGGAGCATCTTCAGTCTTGCAAGAGGCCGGCTCCTGTACACCTTGAGGGACCCTCCAAGCGTCAGGCTTTCCAGCAGAGAGCACCGACGCCGCACCAGCAGACATACCGTCCTCCCACACCACATCACCCAACCCCGCTAGTTAGAGCCCTGGGACCCCGGCAGCAGAAGGAAGGTGTGTGTTCATTCTGTAGAAGGCCAGGGCATGACTTTGCCATCTGCAGAAAGAGGTTGGGGCAGTGTTCAGTTTGTGGGTCTACCACCCATCAGCTTCGGGACTGCCCAGTAGCAAGAGTACCAGGTGCCGGACCACCGACTAGAGGACCGCCGCTTCCAACTCAGCAGTAGAGGTTTGGGCAACATCTGCAGTAGCAGAAGGGACCCCAGGGGAAGGCTTATAGTCTGGCTCTTGAGCCGGAGTCGGTGCAGGTTTCGGAGTTCGATTATTTGGCTGACGTCATCACATGTCATGTTTATTTGTATACTTTTCTAGTTCTATACTTGTTTGATTCTGGTGCATCGTATAGCTTTCTGTCATTAGAGTTTGTGTATAAACACCGCTTAGTAGCTACACCTACCGAGGAGATGAGTAGAGTAATGACGGAAGGCCGACCAGTGCCCATTAGAGCTATCTATCGATGCTCTATTACTATAGCTGGAAGAGAGTTTAGGGGACGATTCTTTTTGATGCCACTCCTCGAGTATGATATCATATTGGAGATGGACTGGCTTAGCTATGCCCATGCGGCTATAGACTGTCATGAGGGTAGTATTCTGTTCAGTCCCCCAGGTATGGCACCATTCAGTGTCAGAAGGACATGGCCGGAGATCAGCCTAGAGCCGAACTATTGTACGATAGTTGGGGAGATAGCATCGCCACACCCTATCATTAGGGAGTTTATAGATGTATTCCCAGATGATCTTCCAAGACTTTCGCCTGACAAAGATGTGGAGTTCACTATAGATTTAGTACTGGGTTCATCACCAGTATCCCGGGCTTGCTATAGAGTGAACCCCAAGGAGGTCGTTGAGATGAAGGAGCAGATTGATGACCTGTTGAAAAAGGGTTTCATTCAATCTAGTACTTCTCCATGGGGAGCGCCAGTGCTCTTTGTGCCGAAGAAGGATGGTACAGTTCGGTTGTGCATTGACTGTCGGGCGTTGAATGCCATCACCATTAAGAACAAATATCCTCTGCCCAGGATAGACGATTTGTTCGACCAGTTGAGTGGAGTGAAGGTGTTTTCTAGGATAGATTTAAGATCCGGTTACCACCAAGTGAAAGTCAGGGCTGTAGACATCCAGAAGACGACGTTCAACACGAAGTACGGGCAGTACGAGTTTCTGGTGATGCCATTTGGTCTCACAAATGTGCCAACTGTCTTTATGAATTTGATGAATAAGATATTTTACCAGTATCTGGATAAGTTCATCGTAGTATTTATCGACGACATCCTGATGTACTCGAAGACGTCGGAGGAGCACGCAGAGCACTTGCAGACAGTTTTGGGGATTCTGAGGCAGGAGAGGTTGTTTGCCAAATTGTCGAGATGCGAGTTCTTTTTGGACCGAGTGGAGTTTCTCGGTCATAAAGTTACTGGAGAGGAGATCTCGGTGGATCCCAGGAAGATTGCTGCCGTTGAGACATGGAAGGCTCCGACGTCAGTTTCAGAGATCAGGAGCTTTCTGGGTTTAACCGGCTATTATAGGAAGTTCGTCCAGGAGTTTGCTAGGATAGCTGAACCCATGATGAAACTGACACGGAAGGACGCAGAGTACATCTGGTCAGAGGACTGCCAGGCAGCATTTGAGGAGCTGAAGAGGAGGCTGACGACCGCTCCAGTTCTGACATTACCTTCAGGGTCTAGAGGTTTCACCATATACAGCGATGCTTTGGAAAAGGGGCTAGGATGTGTCCTACAGCAGCATACAAAAGTGATTGCTTATGCATCTAGGCAATTACGGACTCATGAGCGGAACTATCCTACCCATGACCTAGAGTTAGCTGTGGTGATCTTTGCACTCAAGTTATGGAAACATTACTTATACGGAGAGCGTGTGGAAATCTTTACTGACCACAAGAGCTTGAAGTATGTGTTCACGCAGAAAGAGCTGAACATGAGGCAAAGACGATGGTTGGAGTTGATGAAGGACTTCGACATCGATTTACAGTATCACCCCGGGAAGGCAAATATGGTGGCAGATGCGCTGAGCAGGCATCCGATGGCATGGTATCTGATGATTGATCGTCATTTGCGGGAAGATCTGGAGAAGCTCAGTATCGAGATAGTTCGGCTAGGATCAGTGATACAGATGATGGCGTTTGACATTCAGTCAGATTTGATAGAGCAGATTAAGGAGGCACAGTCTACAGATGAGAGCCTTCGCAGACTTCGAGCCCAGGCTTTAGCTGGATTGCTGGATGACTTCACCATAGCAGAGGATGAATCCTTGAGGCATGGCAACCGGTTATGCGTGCCGAAGGGAGAGCTGATAGAGGCAGTCTTGTAGGAGGTGCATAGATCGTGATATTCTATTCACCCTGGTGTATTTGCCATTAAAATTCTTTGATTGTAAATTTTAATACAAACAGAACAGTGTTACAATGTAGGACTTAGACGTAGTCCTAGGAGTACACTTTTGTTTATCTGGGTCCCTTGTGCCGATGGAGCGAGTGGTAATACGTTGACTCCATTGACGATCTGACAACGGTTATCGGTTCTCTGAAGGTCTGAATTGCCCTGGGTGCTGGAGCTCGCAAAAAGGAAGAAGACGTTGAGTGTCTGTATCTGCCTCGGTGGTTGTGCGATGTCTCTGTCTGTCTATGTATGTTCCTGTAGAAGAAGGAAATGATCCCTCTATTTATAGCTTGCAGGCTGGCTGCTCATGCGCGCATATGTAGGATGCGCAGGTGCGTGGGGACGCCATGTGGTGATTGCTGACGGAGGCGCATGGATGATGTGCTTTGATTGAGGAGTTGAATCCTTTATGCTGCTGTTGTGGGCTGGCATATAGCAGAAGAAGATCTTTCAGTTGCTGAGATCTTGGGTGAATCGGGTCAAAGGACACGTGTCGTAGGTCCATGGCTCGAAGATTTCAGATTTGGTGGGGAATGATCTGATAGGATGCGCCCGGGATTGGGCGCATGAGGAGACTTTGGCTTGTAACCTTTAGGAGTCACGACCCATTCGGGGCGCATGGCTTTTGAGGCGCATACGAAGTTCCAGTAGGGACTTTTACTTCTGTCTTTAGGGCTCAGAGAAAAGTCTGAGGCGCATGGCTTTTGAGGCATATGTAGAGCTTCAGTAGTGACTTTACTTCTATCTTTAGGGATCAGAGAGAAAGTCTGATGCGCATGGCTCGAGGTGCATGCAGTGCTTTGGGCGCATGGCTGCGGAGGCGCATGCGAGATGGTTGGACGGCCACGTGGCTGTAACCGTCGGAGGAAAGTAATGATGATGCTGACGTTGGTGATGCTTCGTATTCAGAAAAAGCTGTCAACTGTGCAGTCCTCGGGGAACGTGCTGCCAACTCTGTCAGACTTTAGCATTTAATGTTTTTGACATGTGATGGGTTGTTGAGTGGGCGCATCGATCAGCGTTCCACTAGGCGCATGAGGACGCACGGGGGCGCATCCTTGTGAGGCGCTTGATGTTGAAGGGCGCATCTGCATGATGCACGGTCTGAGGGGCGCATCTGTATGATGCGCTGTCTGAGGGGCGCATCTATTTGCATGATCTTTAATGGCCCGACTATTACGTTCTTCGAGTGCTTTAAATAGCCATTTTTAATTTGGCTTAATTCGAAGCGTCCGGTTCATCCATTTAATGTAAATTCATTGTACAGGATTCGGGGAGCCATCCACTTGGCGCATGGGTTTGATTTGCCCGGCCTATAAATAGTGGCATGGAGAGGGTTTGCTTCTCGTTCTCTCACGTCCTCCCGAAATGAATTTGTTTGCTCGAGCACATTCTGTTGATGAGATGCTCCCGAGGGTGAAGATACGACACAATGATTTTATTGATGCA
The DNA here is from genome assembly GCA_029216955.1 of Iris pallida. NCBI lineage: Eukaryota > Viridiplantae > Streptophyta > Magnoliopsida > Asparagales > Iridaceae > Iris > Iris pallida. The sequence goes on from JANAVB010021799.1 coordinate 15,004,446, forward strand.
CTTGAGGGTGACTGTTACATCCAAAAGTCGAAGTCGAGGGCTTCTGAGGCATGCAGAAGGTGTCTGTTGCATCCAAAGATCGGGATGCTCGAGCCTCGTCTCCGTTATACTGGAAGAGCCGCAGATCGGAATTGCGGGGCTTCGATCATCTTCCTTGTGCTTTAGGAGAGCTCCTCCTCCTGCTAGAGTGGGTGTTGCCCATTCTGGTTGGGTTGAAAGCTGCTCTTTTAGCCGCGTTTCGATTGCGGTCTTCCTTGGCCTTTGGAGGCTCTTTCGAAACCTCCCCTGGCCACAGGTTGATTTACGGTGCTCCTCTCTTCCTCGATTTGGAAAGCTCTTCCTCCAGCTAGAGGGTTGATTGTCACCCTCGTTCTGCTCAATAAATGCTTCATTAGTCGAAGCATTAGAATAAGCCTGGCTGGAAGGGTGGCACATAACTGAGCTGCTGAAGGGATGCACATAACTGAGGAAGCACATAACTGAGCTGCTGAAAGGATGCGCCCGGCTGAGAGCGCATGGCGAGATACGCCTGGTTGAGAGCGCATGGTGATTGCTGCGCCTATATTGAGGGCGCATGGAGATTGCTGTGCCTAGTTGTAGACTTAGGATCTTTTCTTTGTAGAAATTCTCCTTTGTACAACCTTTTTTAGACATGTAATAGACTTTTATATGTAAATAAAAAGTCCTCTTTCAATGTCTATACTTTTGCTTTGTTGTGCCAAGTATTTTGTCTGAGCTCCCTGGCGCATGTAGTGTTTGGCGCATAGGATTTCTGATCGTGAAATTCCATGCTTCTACAAGACCCCCTTCAAAGTTTTCGAAACTTTTTGTCAAAGTTTTGGAATACTTTGAATAAGAAGCATGGTGGTTGGGGCGCATGACAGTTCGGGCGCATGGATACTCCGTGCATCAGTGATGGGGCCTCGATAACCAAGAAGATTAATGATAACGCCTCGATAATCAAGAAGATTAATGATGATCTTTTTTGGGTTTATTTGCAATTATCTCTCCACAGAACCCGAGGCAGCGGCTGAAGTCACACTTTATCGGTTCACGCGTGCGACTGAGCCTGATACCTTGGCCGCCTCGCGAGCCGGGCCCTCATTCAGTTGCCGAACTTTGCATCCTGGGAGCCTTTATAGTGAGGTCCCCAATGACACTTTTGCCTTCAGTGCCTCGATCTTTGCAAATCGGATGCTAACATCGAGGGTCATGTATCCGAAAGGTAGCTTTAGGGTTGAAGGTTGGTGTCACCACATGCCAAAGTGGGATGAGTTGACCCTTTGGGTGTTGTCGAAGTTCAAGGCTGAGCTTAAAGAGATTGGGCTGACAGCCGCTATCCGTGCCACACAGGCTGGCGTGGATCTCAATAAGCATATGTTCTTTGCGCTTTTGGAAATGTTCAATACCCAGACTGGCACTTTCTTTACTCCAGTAGGGGAGTTGGGATTAGCTCTCCATGAGATGTACGAGGTGTCCAGGCTTTCCTGGGGGTCAGAACCGTACGAGGAATATTTCTCGTCGAACGAAGAGATCTTTGTTCTGGAAAATAAGGACCCGGAGATGATGGCTGTTTTCAAAGAAGTGGCGAGCCATCATTATCTGATGCAACGGAAGGACAAAGGCAGGACTCAGCCTCATGTGACTGCTTGGAGGGATTACGTCTTCAAGCAGGATTTGGCGGACTCCTCGAAGTTCCGATTTACGACTTCACAAGGGCTAAAACCCGCGGAAGTGACTTCCAAAATGAGCTGGCTAGACGAGAGGGCCCCCCGTTCAAATAAGAGTAGCGAAAATGCGTATAGCTGCTTCTGGCACTGTATGCACCGGATGTCATGTAAGGCGGTGTTGACGGCATACTTGATGCTATGGCTCCGGGATTGTGTGTTTGCGGGCGGATCTGGTACTGTAGAGAGGGTACATTGGAACCTCATTTTGCCTGCCGTAAAATTGGTCTTTGGTCGTCCTTTAGCTCTCCTTCCCGCGATGGTGTGTAACCTGTTGCGGGGTTTGAGGACCTTTGCTGATAATGTGATCCATGGAAGAGGTAGGAACGACAACGTTCCCCGGGCCGAACTACCATTCCATTATCTGATGGGATGGCTGATTCTACATCATCCGAACGTGATGAGTCCGGGCCCGGAGGAGGATCACGTTGAAGGTGATGCCTTTATCCGCCATTTCTACAAAAGGAAGTGGTTGCTGTCACGCCCCAGAACCAGAATACTGGAGAGCGGGGGCAGACATAGCCAGCTACGTATATAGAGATGGAATCTATCTCGCTATACGGTCACGGCTGTCTAGATATATGAGTAACTACAATCCATCAGTCGCCTATGGTCATGAACAAGCCTATTGTCTCAATCTCAAGCAAGTAGTAACAGTATACAAGATGTCAGAGCACCAAATATATAATAGCAAGGCGTCCCATACATTATATATTCGGATGATCATGAAGCTAGTCGTACAAAATGTCAGGACTAGCAAGAGTTTCAGTCATACATGATCAACCCTAGGATCTGTCAATCATGTTACAGCCCGTAGGCAGACAGTAAGTAAAGATGTAATCGAGCTAACACGTGCTCGTCGGCTAAACGTCTCAAAAGAATAATTTTACAATAAAGTGGGAGGACAAAAAGAAACCCACTCGTTGCCAGGGTTACGCCTGGTGGTCACCATCTGGCTGGAAGACAGGAGCATCCTCTGGAGCAGCTCCGATATCTGGCCATACAAAACCAGCTGGGTCAGACCCCAGAAAGAGCAAGTGCCACAAAGGAGGCTTCACTTAGGAACTAAAACCAGCATATCACAATAGAAAATTAAAGATGATAAATAAAAAATTGATAATAATAGAGATCACAACAGTAAACTGAGTACGAAAAAACCATTCAAGTAGCCAGGTCACAACCCTTAAACCAAACAAGGACCGGGGTTGCAGCCCTTCACCTGAATAGAAACCCGTCTCAAATACTATTGGTACAGTATAGACAATAAACGAAGAGAGGACACAGAACTGCTCCGGAAGCCAGGTTACAACCCTTAAACCAAATAAGGACCGGGGTTGTAACCCTTCGCCTGAACAGAACTGGACCCCTGATATTTATTGTTAAGGCCAGGCACAATAAGCAGGACGATATATGATAAGATAACCGCGAAATTATTCAGATAGCCAAGTTACAACCCTTAAACCAAACAAGGACCGGGGTTGTAACCCTTCATCTGAACAGAACTTGGTATCCTATTATTTATCGATACAAGAAATCATGTCATGATACAATCTTGTACAGGATCATGACAAACTACACTGGGCTGGACTCCATCCAATCAATCACGGCCAAACAATAAGTACGGCTTGATACTTTAACTAACTAGGGTTATCACATGCCTAGTAACTAGCAAGATGCAATGAGATTATTTCAACAGCCACAAGCCCTGCAGACCATCCAGGTTATCCAAGTCGAATGTCCGTTTATGAAGGATGCGACACGTGACAGTGTGCTGGAAATGTGCCCTACTTATCGGTAGGCTACAAGTCCACTTAATGTGCCCAGATAACGAGATTGCCTGTAGCTGAGAAAATCTCTTCATGACTACTGAATCATTCTAGTTAATTAGCCTTAGTCAATTTCAGTAGGTACCCCTGACCGTGGTACTCAGGGATCCCCATCCTAGACATGATGCAAGATAGTACCAGTTTATTTGTACAAACACAATCGCCCACGGTTTCCAGGTATTTTATACTTGTCATGTCAGGCTAGCCGTCGTAACAGCATGTCATGATATATCATGTCAGTTGCTAGTTAAGAGTGCGCCACAGCGGGCCATTATTGTGTTCTATTCTTACCTTATCATGAATGAGAGAAACTTGCATAAAATAACTAGTGACATATTCTTGAAGCCAATGAAAAGATCTACAACTTTCATGTTTTGAGTTTTTCAAGATTCTAGCTATAAAACAACTTAAACAGGCAAAAATCAGTAAAATAGAGCAATTCCGGCGCATGGGATTCCTGCACAATCGGCGCATGGGATTCCTGCGCAATCGGCGCATGGGATTCCTGCACCAATCGGTACATGGAATTCCTGTGCAATCGGCACATGGGATTCCTGCACCAATCGGCGCATGGGATTCTTGCACAATCGGCGCATGGGATTCCTGCACAATCGGCGCATGGGATTCCTGCACAAATCGACGCATGGGATTCCTACACAAATCAGCGTATGGGATTCCTACACAATCGGCGCATGGGATTCCTGCACAATCGGCGTATGGGATTCCTGCACAAATCGGCATATGGGATTCCTGCACAAATCGGCGCATGGGAATTTAAACTCACGTTGCATCTTCAGTACATGCGCGTAAGGAACCTACGCGCATGACACACTCGGAGTTAGAGAATGCGTTGCTGGGACTTCACGGCGTATGGCCTCCCGGCGCATGGGGTTCATCGTCCCCAAACAGCAAGTTCAGCCATGAAAGTTCCAAAAACTTGCCATGGCCATAACTTCCTCATCCGAAGTCGAAATCAAGCGAAACAACAGCCAAAACTGCAAGAAATCGAATTCTCTACAACATAGTTTTTGGAAATACCAAGTTTTTAGAGATCAAAACCAAGAAAACTAAATAAGAAGGAACTTAAAACTTAGATCTACAAAAATATAACCATCAAAATGGAAAATGCCAAGTTCTAAAGTATCTTAGAATCAAGTAAGGAAGAGAATGAAACAATAAAACTTGAGGTCCATCATGAAGCAAGTTTGCACTTGCCTAAGCTCTCTCTCTCTCTCTCTCTTCCTGGTAGGTGTAGAGTAAATGTGGAGAAGAAGAAGAGTAATGAAGAGAGAGAATGAGGGAATGGGTTAATAAAGGATGATGGTGGTGGTAGGTAGGTAAGGGTTCTTCCTTTGGTTCATGATGAACCAAGGCAACCCAAGCCTAGCCGAACCAACCTAAAATAAACCGAGCCAAGCCAAGAGATATACGATACAAGATAAAATACGTACACGTATTCCAAGATACGTAATACGAACTACAGGCATTACAACTCTATCCACCTTAAAAGAATTCCGTCCTCGGAATTTAATCAAGAGGTTAGAATTGCAAGGACAAGCTATACTAATCACAGGCAAGCTATACTAATCACAGGCAAGCTATACTAATCAAGCAATCAAGAAATTATTCATGCAAGCACGAAATCGAAGGTATGAGGCATAAGAAAGATATTATACCTCACGAGTCAAACAGGTCGGAATATCGCGATCGGATATCATCCTCACGCTCCCACGTTGACTCACCCAAAGAGTGATGACCCCAAGCAACTCGGACTAACTTGATAGTCTTGTTCTTGAGTATCTTCTCTCTTCGGTCCAGTATAGACACGGGCCTCTCCTCATACGAAAGGTTGGTACCAACAACCAATTCTGAATGATCCAGGATGTGGCTCGGGTCCGGGATATACCGTCGCAGTTGGGATACATGGAACACGTCATGCACCTCACGTAGCGACGGTGGAAGAGCGAGACGATAGGACACATCACCTACTCGCTCCAGAATATTGAACGGCCCTATATACCTAGGACTAAGCTTTCCTCGTACGCCGAAACGAATGACGCCGCGGTTAGGCAAAATTCTCAGGAATACATGGTCGCCGACAGAAAACTCAAGAGGTCGCTGATGAGAATCGGCCCAATGACGCTGGCGATCTTGGGCAACTTGAAGATGGTCTCTGACTCTCCTGACCACCTCAACGATTTGAGCAATCATTTCTGGACCGAGCATCTGCCTCTCTCCGTGTGAAACCCAGTTTTGAATGTGTAATATTATTATTATTATTATTAGTATTATAATATTATTACTATTATTATTATTTATGAGCTTTAGAAATTAATTTTGAAATTAATTATGGTTTTTGATTGCTGAACCGATTTCCGAAACCCAGACCCGAGTCCTACCCCTTTTCTTTTGAAATCTGATTATTAAAAAAAAATATTATTATTTTGCTTTTGGAGCTGGTCCAAGTTTGGACCAGATCACTCTCATCCCTAACCCCACGTTCTATTTTTTTCCTACACTCCTCGCACCCTACAATTACTCCCGTTCACCACAGCACAACACCTTTTCTCCTTATAACACCACACATACTTCCCACCACCAGAACCCAACTCTCCCACTTTCCCCACTCATCCCATTCTCTCCAGAGCACTCAAAACTCTCCCTCCCTCTCTATTCCTCACAAAGAAAACTCCACCACCATTAACCTCTCTTTTCCCCCACACCAGAATACCCCTCTCGGCCACTCGCCCAACACCCCCGCCCCCGGATCCGAGCTCCGACGCCCGATCCCCGGCCTCCGTGCCCGACGACCGAGCTTCCGTGCGATCTAGCGCGCCCGCCGGCCTCCTCCAGCCGGCCGCTCGCGCCCCCGTGCGTGCCTCCCAGCGGCGCCCGACCCTCGGCGCCTTCTGCCGCAGCCGCCCCGACGTTCCCCCGCCGGCCCGAGCTTCCGTCGGTCGACCCCCGAGCTCCCGTCGCCGATCCGTGCGACCCAGCGCTGACCCCGACGCACCCCGAGACGGCCCGCTGTTCTGGACAGCTCCTGTCCAGCACTCTTCGCTGGATTTCGAGTCCGATCTGTGGATTTGCGCGTCCCAAGTCCCGAGGCAACCCTTCGGATTCTGTCATTTTGGGTAATTCCTGGTTAATCACAGTAGTTCGTCCCTCCTCAGTGTCAATGATGATATTTGGTCCGCAAATTTCTTCGGAAATTCGGTTTTTGGTTACGCGTTTGGTTCCGGGAATTTTTCGGAACCATTGTTGGATTTATTCTGTGGTTTTGGCTTAGTTCTGTTCGTTTCGGGATTTCCCGAGAACCTTCGGAAAGGTTTTGTTGGTTGTTTTGCTTTCCGAAACTTTTCGGAAATGAATTTCTAAATATTTTAGTTTTTCGGATATATTTTCGATATTGTGCTGTGACGTTTCTGGTTGGGTTCGGACTTCCGAATTCGTTTCGGGTCGTTCCGAATTAATATTGGGAATGTTGTGGTTATTTTTATATATATTTTTTGGGATTCCCTAGTTTGGGATTTGCAGGAAAATGTTGGCATATTTCCCAGTTTTTGGGTTGACCAAAAATAGAGGAAATGCTGCCGGATTTTTCGTAAATTTAATTATATTTTAAAATAATTTTAAAATGGTTTTCGGAAAATATTAATATTTTGGATTTTGGGCGACGACCGTATTGGTCAATGGGCCCTGGCTAAGTGCAAACGAAACCGGCTTCGCCCGGACGTTGAGGCATTAGCCTATATGACGATTGGACCATATCTGAGACTCATTAAATATTTATTTTATTATTATTATTTCATAATTAATTATAGGAAGTTTTAGAACTAACGACCATTTCGCCTTATTTTAATTTATGTAAATAAATTGTAATGGGCATAAGCCCAGCTGGTTGTTGGTTCTGTGACTTGTAATTTGGTAGCGTAGAATTTTCTGTTATTTGCTGGTTTTGCGAGTTCTTGTAGCGTACGCATAAACCTATTAATAATTATTTTCATATAGAAAATTAATAAAGTTTTCTCACATTAAAATTTACAAGTTTTAATATTTAACAACGATCATGTATTTCTCATTAAAATAAAAAATTTAGTTTTATATGTATAATTATGAAAATACAAAGTTTTAATCAAATTAATTTGGTAACGACGAGTTTTTCCAAAATACAAGTTTAAACGATCTTTTCCTCGTTATTAAATTACAACGCACCGATAATCGCATTTTTGTTCGTGTTTAATTAATAAAGATTTAAAATTGATTATGACATAATTAGAGATTTCAACTAGTATAGTTAGCTTGGTAACCCTGGATTCTGAGTCAATTTCTCGAACGTAGGAATTCGAGGACGATCCTAATTTCCATCTCGAAGTCTCCAACTTTCCAGTCTAGTCCATTTTGAGACAAGTACATTTTGTGTTAGTTTACAATTAATTAGTAATCGTTTTAATGCAAGTTTAAACCACGATGCAACACGGAACTCTCTTTGAGAGCACTGACTGTAACTACTGTAACTGTTTGGGGACTAGGGGAGTAGTGTAATGATTATGACCACATCCAAAACAATAACTTAGGCCAGTATTAGCTTACCCCTCTTACACACGAGGATAAGCCGAATCGTATCAATAGGATACAACTGTACAACCCAAGCCGGTCATATTCATTGCCTATTCAAATCACACTGTTTTACTGCAAGAAAACTGTTTACTTCAAATTGTTTAAAAGTACATGATTCTATTATTATTTTAATTGTCAAATTAGTATGAATTGTAGTTTGCTCCCTCCTGACTGGAGATAACATTTTTAGGGAACATTGAGGATGCTGAGCTGTTATACTATACAACAGCTAATATGACCCGGTTCTGTACCCCCGTGGTGCTGCCAGAGTCCCCATTGGAGGACGCAGGACCTGAGGCCGATGAGCCGAATGCTTAGATAGATTTTTTTTTCTAGTTTTGTTGTTTTATTTGAAATTCTGTTTATTTGAATTCAGTTTTTATTTCAGTTCTTTTAAATTCCAGTTGTATTTATTTCAAATGTTCAATAAAGTTTTCAATTTCCGATCATTGAGTTGTGACAAATATAGATGTTGTTGTGGTTACATGCTAATGGAACAGCTTACTGCCGCCGTCTCAACAACGGTGCAGGCTGGGCATGATCCGGTTCGACCCAATTATTTGGGATCGGGTCGTGACATGTGTAGCTCCCCTTCCCGGAATTTTGAATTATTTTTATATTATTATATATTGATGTTTATATGTTTGTACATGTCTAGTTATGTACTTAAATTGTTAATAACTAGCATCACCATATTATTTTAAAAACTAAGGTGGATCAAACATGGATCAACTTTTATTGTCAAGAAGGCTTAACTATGCTGTGTACTTATGTAGGTATGGTATGTGTTCTGTTTATGAATTTAATTATTCGTTGACTCTTCATTTGGGAATAGCATAATATGTTTTCTATGTTACCTTATGCATTTATTGTCTAAAATATACAAATGTTTGAAACTGCTAGATCAATTTCTAATATGATATTAATACAATGGTGGATGCCTTAGACATGTATAAAGCATAGACTAAAGCCATTTTGGAATGGGTTTTTGCATCTGGTTTTTTGTGTGATATATGAAGCACACTGTAATGGTTTTACTCCCCATAGGTTCTATTTTAAGATGCCCAACTTCCTACATTCTCTCATTTGAATTTTGGCATCCACTTTATCATTGTTCGTTATATCTTACTCTCTTGCTCAGTTATATCATTGTTCGTTATATCTTACTCTCTTGCTCAGTTATCAGGTTTTGGCATGCATTGCAATATGCATGTGAAATATATCTTTACAATGCGTATTCGATGGATTTTGAATATTCTGGTTTTGCACCTTATAGTCTTTGACATCTTTCCCTGTATCATTTGTGAAGGAGCAGCAGGCCCCAGCCATGCCGCCAACCCGAGCTCCCCAGGAGCTCCTAAGCCTTTAGCCCGACCCAGCCTTCCTCTACACCACTCGGTTACAACCATAATCCAGTAGAACACCCCAGCCCGGCCCGTACGGAGCTAATCCGCACAGGGAGCCCTCCCCCAGCCGATCAATAAACCGAGACCCCCCCTTCAGTTTCAGTTTTAAACAGAATATATAGATATAGGGTCGATCGGAAGGAATATACGAGAGAAAACCCTAAACGAACGCTCGCGCCACCACCAACCCGGCCCACATGGGCTCGACCAAAACAGAAACAAGCCGAGCCCCCACGCATAGAGCCAGCGTTGCACCAAGCCAGCGCTCGGGTTCCCCTACGTATATATATACCACGCGCAAACCCTAAGTGCCGCCAACAATAGGCCACCACCGCAAAGCCCTCGCCTACACCAAACGTCACCCGACCATCACCCGTCACCGCCGACCACTGCAGATCTGAGCCGCCGGACCAGGGGTGCTCTTCTCCCAACGCCACCTTCCTCTCCCTTGGAAGCCGTAACTCCAACCGCCGCTCGACCACTCGACGTCACCAGATCGGTCGAGGTCAACCGAAGTTTGCACCAGAGCGCTGCCGACCCGCCTGGACCACCCACGCCAGCAGCCGCGGGAGCAAGCCGGCGCTAGTCCCGAGTCGTTTCCCCGTGCCGGCGCCCGCCTCCATGTGCGTGCGCCTCTCCGGCTCCGATTTCCCGTGCCCCGCGTCCCTTGCCGGCCACTCGACCCCGCCGGCGAGGAAGCCAGTGGTCGGATCTCCCAGGGAGGTCACGCCACGAGCGGCTGCGCCTCCCAACCGCCGCCACGCCGAAGCCAAGCAAGCCGAGTCCGGTGAGTTTTTCCACCTCTCTCCCTCGATCTCTGTTCTTTCCCTTCTCCCCTTCCTTTCTTTCCTTTTACTATACTTTTGATTCCTTTAATACTCTCTCTCTCTCTGTTCTGTGCTGGCATTTGTTCTTAATACAAACCGAGAGAGAGAGTTTGGGAATCTAGGACAGCTGTGTTAGTATGGGAAATGTTTGGTAAAGGAGTAATATTAGTTATATTATTTTAGTAATAATTCTAAAATATATAATTAGGCCTTAAGCCCTATAACAAATCTTAGTTAATATAGATTTTCCTACAAATTGTATATGAGTATTGTATTAAAAAGACTTTTCTTAAATTAGTTTGAGTCTAGTATCCAATATGTCCCAAATGCATTTTCTAAATACTAAATTGTTATAACTATAGTTTGAGCCTAAGCAATACTTGAGGGTTTTCCATAAATTCTAATAAATTCTAAGTGATTTATAAAATACCTTATGAATGTTATTTTGACCAAATACTACCAATTTCTTTTAAGTTTTAGATATAATTTCTGAATAAAAATAAATATTTTCCAAATGAAATATGTGTATGTTTATGGGAATACTTCTTAATCAATTCTCCTTATAATTAGAAAATTCAATCCTAAATAGTGACTAATCGCATCCATATTTCTTGTGACTTTGGACTCTTTCACATCGACCCTAGGCTAAACAAGCCATTCTGGACTCAACGAGCGATTTTGTGCACGGCCCGTCGGAATCCAATTTTGGACATACGGTTGGATTCGTATCGGAAATTCGGATCCGTAGACATGTAGTTTGATGACTTTAGAGACCGTGACTCTGGCACGCTTTTCGGTACAAAGCGGGTCCAACGGCGGACATCGTTTTTGTCCGAAATTACCGTTTTGCCCCTGTGTCCAGAATTGGACGTAAGGACAGGCAATCCTAGCTAATTGGACTATTCTGAGATCATTGGTATTGTTTATTTCAGCTTCCGGGGACTGTTGTACGAGTTTTGACTATAGTGGCATATTGAGTGGTTTGGATTATCGGTTTCACCAACACAGGACCACAGGCGAGTACAGTTTATTGTCTGTATTTCGATATTGGTTTTCACTATATTTCATTGATTGGTCATTGGTTATGTGATTATTTTTCTATTATAAATTGTTGAGTCGGAAATGAGAAGTACCAAGGATGTGTGATCCGACCGTAGATCTCGTTTACTTTCATGCAGTAGATCTCGTAGACAGTGTTTATTTTCATGCAGTAGATCTCGTAGACATTGTTACTTTTATGCAGTAGATCTCGTAGACCTCGTTTACTTTTCTGCAAGTAGATCTCGTAGACATTGTTTACTTTTCATGCAAGTAGATCTCGTAGACATTGTTTACTTTTCATGCAAGTAGATCTCGTAGACCGTGTGGTGTAATGTCCCAGACTGATCACATATCAATGGTACTTCTAACAGTGGGGAAAGTATAAGAGTCTATTTATTTACTATTGATTTTCTGTCTATTCTTACGGCTTTACTGTTTGTTTTTAAAACTCATGATTGATGTCTAACCTTTGTTTTATAGTCATTTTCTTTATTGAAATTACATTCAGTGGATTGTGCTCATTCCATTCCTGACTGAAAACCATATTTTTCAGGTTAGCCGTTGATTCATTTAGCATGGGGAGTTCGGGTGTACTTGCAGACGAGCCTAGAAGATTAGTTAGATAGTCAAGTTATAGTCATTCATTGAATTGTACAAGTTTATATTCTTCTACAAATGTAAAACTTGTGATTATTGTAAGTTAAATTAGTTTCTGTGAATGAGCATTGGATTATTTGTGATTTTGATCTTCATGGCCGTGACAGCGTTCTACCGTCGACACTGCGGCGTAGGCTGGCTTGGACACGTCTCGTATCCGTTTAAAAAAAAAATGGGTGCGGGTCGTGACAACATGTTTTTAGTGGTGGCCCAAGTAGGTCCCAACAACAACTTAGGAAAACATACCTAGAAACAATTAGAACACTAGAACATTGATTTGTCATAACATAGGTCCGAATTATATATAAATAAATATTTTTGTTTGATTATAGACTGGTAGGCTACCTTGCTTATGTGTGTATCCTAGACCTTCCAGAGAATGACCATTGACAAGACCAATCCTGCTGGCGATGAGGTGTCATCTCCGGATCATACCCCAAGTCTAGGGTTTATTCCCTCGCAGCTGATTGACCGTCCCCATAATGCATCCAGTAAAGTTTTTACTACACCGGCCGATCCTACCTCTTCTCAAACTGAGCTGCATTTCCTTAAGGAAGTACCCATTCCTGATGCTCCACCAGTACCAGCGAACACCTTCCAAATGGTTATCCTATTTCAAGAAATCCTGGAGTCCTAGAAGGCCCAAGCCGAGGCCCAGCAGAAATAGATTGATATTACGAGAGATGTTATGAAGGATGTCAATGACGTAGCCTTAGCTATCTTAAACCGAGTTAGTGCGGAACCTCACCCTAGGAGGTATACCCCTAAATCTAGAACATATTTGGGTCCCATCAAGTACTCTACTTTCCGACAGTCTTGTCGTAAGAGGCTATTGGCTTGTGACTACTGCAAGAGGCCTGGTCATCAGGCCGTTAGTTATCGCAAGAGATTGGGACAATGTTTGGCATGTGGATCCGCTGAACATCGGATAAAGAACTGCCTCTTATCTCTCCATTATACCAGAGCACCTATTCCAGCAACACATGCTACGCCGCAACCTAGGAACTCTTTTTCTATCGAGCAGACCTTGCCTCCTACACCCATTGCAGAAGGGCATAATGCAGACTCGAGGATCATAGAAGAAGATAAAGCAGTTGGAGACTGCTCGTACAAGAGCCAGAGCCATGAGGATTAATACCTAGAACTGCTGAGTAGTAATATCTATTGTTATAAGAAGTTGTAACAGGATATCCTTAGAATAATCATGAGTGTCTTGCTGTAATTCTCCTTTATGAATAAAATTCTTGGTTACACCTTTATGGTAGATATCATTCCTAAAGTTTTTCCCTTACGATACAATTTATGAGGATTATAATCTTAAAGAGAAGGTATGTAAGGCGACATTTATCAAGGATATATTAGTGATTAAGAATTGGAAGAATAGTATTTTGGAATACCCAGATATTAGTTGGTACTTACAACAATTGGGAGTGATAATGACATAAGGAGTGAATTTTGACCTTAACCAGTTTAGGCCGATTGTATGATGGTATATGTTACTACATATTTTATTTTCTAGATTTTTGTATCTTTTAGTGTCCCGTGATTTTCGGGATTATCTCCTTTCCATATCTTTAACAAATTTTTAGCATCCCTTAGGATCTATACTTTTTGCTATTTATGGACCAATATTAGAACTCTTCAATCTCCTTCTTCAGCAAACCTATTTTCAACTTCTCCATTTTATTAATCAAATCTTATATCTCTACCTTTATTTGGCATCCAGACCCGTTCGCCATCTAGAGTTTTAATTCTTATAAACCCTTATCTATCCGAGTACTTCTACGACTCATGTATCTAGCATTCGCCTTAACCTCTTTTAATTAACTTTCTCGGAACTAACCCTGAACCAAATTCTTCTGGAACTATTAAGCCTCAAGGTTAATTATTACCAAAAGATTGGTTCAGCTTAGTTAGCCCATGATTTCCCTAAAAGATATTTTCAAAAAAAAATAAAATAATTTCAATATTGATTGTTATCTCCTAGGTTATTCCAAATATTTTATTTTGATCCCCTCCACTCAACCTGAAATCCTACTCTCTCTATGCAACCTCTTGATCAATTCAAGGCCTAGACAGCTTTTAAACTCAATGCTTGAGTATCGTGAAGTACGAACGGTCAGAGAATTGATTCCATCCTATTATTAAATCTTCTTTAATCATTAGAAAACTTTTAATTGGTGAACCATCCCCTTGTTGGCTTTACTAAACCATTTTAAACCTGACTTCCTTGACTCCATAAAGACATACTCCTTTTGTGTCAACCCTATTTATCTACCACTTTCTCAAAAAAAAAAACTTTCCTTTGATGAGAAATTATTTCTTCAAATCATTTTGGTAACTGTCGATTTGTCGGGAATATTATCAAAGGCTTCTTCAACTCAACTCAAAGCTCTGATTCTTCTACCTTATCCTATGTCCAACTCAATTGGTCATACTCAAGTTTGACCAAATTCTTCAAAATCAAATCTCTTAAATCTCAAGAGCTACTGGAACACTTATTTACCCTGATAAATTTTCTTGAAACCAGAAGAACATACATCAATATCTTTTCCTATCATGACTGGAACCGTAGAACTCGTTTGAATTTTTTCGGAAACACCTTTGAAATTCTTATGGACAAAGTTTGGGAAAATATTCCGTGACCTAATACGACTTCGCACATTGCGTTATAGTCAATTGTCTGAATTATGGAAACTGCGAGTTTACTACAGCCAATTGCGCACTGGCGAGGCAAGGACTCTAAAGTTGAAGTGAATTCAGGTGTTCATAGGTTTTCGGATATTATAATGACTGTCCTAAATGCACCATGTTGATCTTCTTTGTTGCTTAGCCATGAAATGAATAAAGTTGAAAGATTATTCGGTAACCTAAAATTATTCAAGTTATTAGGTCAAAAATTCACTGCAGTCAGGTGCACTCTGGCGAGGCATGAATTTGAGACAAAATGACTTCAAACATATTTGGTTCCCGAATACTATTCAGGCTACATTCATACCATGGTTGTCTTTTGCACTATCAAATTATTTTGACTTTTGCCTGATTAGAGGGTTTACATTTCTAGCGGTTGTCTCAATTTCCAGAAATCTCTTGTCACAACCAGAGATAAAAGATTTCCTACAAAATTCTACTTGATCGTCCTAAAAACTTATTAGGACCATATCAATCTTTTTACCTTAATCTCTTTTCTGTTTCAACCTTAGTACGTTGCATACATACATTCTTATATCTTATTTATTTAGTTATTTATTTATTTATTATTATTTAGTTACAGATTTTGGAAGCCATAGATAGTTATCTTGTAAGTCTTTTCCCGCATATCTTATCTACTGACCGTTGAACAGTGAAACGATGTACTTTCTATCCTCTTTGATCATCACTCGGCTCTCAATGGAAATTTTTCACTCGATTACATTCCTATCATAGGTATATTATTCTAATCATCTCTAATATCCTACTATCGTACGACCTTTCTATCCTTTCCGAGTCACAAATCTTTATAACCCATTCCAACTTGATTTGACAATTAGGTTCCTCATCTCAAAAGATTCCATTACCTTCTGCCTTCTCAATAAAATGTTGACCTCCGCTTCTTTCTTGTCTTTCCTGTTTCACGAAATCTCATTTGGTTCTTTCCTATTCTATGATCCTGGTTGTCTAGGTTCTTTATCGTGCCTAAAATAATTTTGATTACAACAGATATTCCAAATCCCATTTCAGATCATATTCTGATAATTCCGATCGTGCCCGATGGTTTAAATTTCTTGTTGATCAAAGTTAAGGGATTTTGATCGATACCCCGACCCTGCCTTTAATTTCGAGGACAAAATTTTCTAAGGAAGGAAGATTGTAAAACCCAGTTTTGAATGTGTAATATTATTATTATTTTTATTAGTATTATAATATTATTACTATTATTATTATTATTATTTATGAGCTTTAGAAATTAATTTCGAAATTAATTATGGTTTTTGATTGCTGACCCGATTCCCGAAACCCAGACCCGAGTCCTACCCCTTTTCTTTTGAAATCTGATTATTAAAAAAATAAAAATAAAAATAATATTATTTTGCTTTTGGAGCTGGTCCAAGTTTTGACTAGATCCCTTTCATCTCTAACCCCACGTTCTATTTTTTCCCTACACTCCTCGCACCCTACAATTACCCCCGTTCACCACAGCACAACACCTTTTCTCCTTATAACACCACACATACTTCCCACCACCAGAACCCAACTCTCGCACTCTCCCCACTCATCCCATTCTCTCCAGAGCACTCAAAACTCTTCCTCCCTCTCTACTCCTCACAAAGAAAACTCCACCACCATTAACCACTCTTTTTCCCCACACCAGAACACCCCTCTCGGCCACTCGCCCAACACCCCCGCCCTCGGATTTGAGCTCCGGCGCCCGATCCCCGGCCTCCGCGCCCGACCACCGAGCTTCCGTGCGACCCAGAGCGCCCGCCGGCCTCCTCCAGCCGGCCGCCCGCGCCCCCGTGAGCGCCTCCCAGCGGCACCCGACCCTCGGCGCCTTCTGCCGCAGCCGTCCCGGTGTTCCTTCGCCGGCCCGAGCTCCCGTTGGCCGACCCCCGAGCTCCCGTCGCCGATCCGCGCGACCCAGCGCTGACCCCGGCGCACCCCAATACTGCCCGCTGTTCTGGACAGCTCCTGTCCAGCACTCTTCGCTGGATTTCGAGTCCGATCTGTGGATTTGCGCGTCCCGAGTCCGAGACAACCCTTCGGATTTCGTCATTTTGGGTAATCGCTGGTTAATAACAGTAGTTCGTCCCTCCCTAGTGTCAATGATGATATTTGGTCCACGAATTTCTTCAAAAATTCGGTTTTTGGTTACGCGTTTGGTTCCGGGAATTTTTTGGAACCATTGTTGGATTTATTCTGTGGTTTTGGCTTAGTTCTGTTCGTTTCGGGATTTCCCGAGAACCTTCGGAAAGGTTCTGTTGGTTGTTTTGCTTTCTGAAACCTTTCGGAAATGAATTTCTAAATATTTTGGTTTTTCGGATATATTTTCGATATTGTGCTGTGACGTTTCTGGTTGGGTTCGGACTTCCGAATTCGTTTCGGATCGTTCCGAATTAATATTGGAAATGTTGTGGTTATTTATATATATATATTTTGGGATTCCCTGGTTTAGGATTTGCAGGAAAATGTTGGCATATTTCCCAGTTTTTGGGTTGACCAAAAATAGAGGAAATGCTGCCGGATTTTTCGTAAATTTAATTATATTTTAAAATGATTTTAAAACGGTTTTCGGAAAATATTAATATTTTGGATTTTGGGCGACGACCGTATTGGTCAATGGGCCCTGGCTAAGTGCAAACGAAATCGACTTCGCCCGGACGTTGAGGCATTAGCCTATATGACGATTGGACCATATCTGAGACTCACTAAATATTTATTTTATTATTATTATTTCATAATTAATTATAGAAAGTTTTAGAACTAACGACCATTTCGTCTTATTTCAATTTATGTAAATAAATTGTAATGGACATAAGCCCAGCTGGTTGTTGGTTCTGTGACTTGTAATTTGGTAGCGCAGGATTTTCTATTATTTGCTGGTTTTGCGAGTTCTTGTAGCGTACGCGTAAACCTAATAATAATTATTTTCATATAGAAAATTAATAAAGTTTTCTCACATTAAAATTTACAAGTTTTAATATTTAACAACGACCATGTATTTCTCATTAAAATAAGAAATTTAGTTTTATATGTATAATTATGAAAATACAAAGTTTTAATCAAATTAATTTGGTAACGACGAGTTTTTCCAAAATACAAGTTTAAACGATCTTTCCCTCGTTATTAAACTACAACGCACCAATAATCGCATTTTTGTTCGTGTTTAATTAATAAAGATTTAAAATTGATTATGACATAATTAGAGATTTCAACTAGTATAGTTAGCTTGGTAACCCTGGATTCTGAGTCAATTTCTCGAATATAGGAATTCGAGGACGATCCTAATTCCCATCTCGAAGTCTCCAACTTTTCAGTCCAGTCCATTTTGAGGCAAGTACATTTTGTGTTAGTTTACAATTAATTAGTAATCGTTTTAATGCAAGTTTAAACCACGATGCAACACGGAACTCTCTTTGAGAGCACTAACTGTAACTACTGCAACTGTTTGGGGACTGGGGGAGTAGTGTAATGATTATGACCACATCTAAAACAATAACTTAGGCCAGTATTAGCTTACCCCTCTTACACACGGAGATAAGCCGAATCGTATCAATAGGATACAACTGTACAACCCAAGTCGGTCATATTCATTGCCTATTCAAATCACACTGTTTTATCGCTAGAAAACTGTTTACTTCAAATTGTTTAAAAGTGCATGATTCTATTATTATTTTAATTGTCAAATTAGCATGAATTGTACTTTGCTCCCTCCTGACTGGATATAACATTTTTAGGGAACATTGAGGATGCTGAGCTGTTATACTGTACAACAGCTAATATGACCCGGTTCTGTACCCCGTGGTGCTGCCAGAGTCCCCATTGGAGGACGCAGGACCTGAGGCCGATGAGCCGAATGCTTAGATAGATTTTCTTTTCCAGTTTTGTTGTTTTATTTGAAATTCTGTTTATATGATTTCAGTTTTTATTTTAGTACTTTTAAATTCCAGTTGTATTTATTTCAAATGTTCAATAAAGTTTTTAATTTCCGATCATTGAGTTGTGACAAATATAGATATTGTTGTGGTTACCTGCTAATAGAACAGCTTACTACCGTCGTCTCAACAACGGTGCAGGCTGGGCATGATCCGGTTCGACCCAATTATTTGGGATCGGGTCGTGACACTCCGACATCGTCCCATGCTAGCGGGGATCGACACTTCCGACCATACAGTGCCTCGAACGGTGCCATTTGGATACTAGCTTGGAAACTGTTGTTGTATGAGAACTCTACAAGGTGCAGGTGATCTTCCTATGAACCACCGAAGTCGAGCGTACAAGATCTCAACATATCTTCGAGAGTCTGGATCGTGCGTTCTGACTGGCCATCTGTCTGTGGGTGATATGCTGAGCTGAACTGGAGGCGAGTCCCCAAACTCTCTTGCAGGCTACGCCAAAAGTGCGACGTAAATCTGGAATCTCTGTCCGAGGTGATACTGACTAGTACACCGTATAATCTGACAATCTGTCGGAGATACATCTCCGCTAGCTGAGTCGTCGACTGACCAATTCTGAACGGAAGAAAGTGAGCCACCTTCGTGAGCCTGTCTATGACAACCCAAATAGCGTCTCTGCCAGCCGGGGATCTAGGTAATCCAGTCACAAAATCCATGATTACATGCTCCCACTTCCATTCTGGAATTGGCAAGGGCTGAAGAAGTCCAGCCGGCCTCTGATGTTCAGCTTTAACTTGTTGGCAAACCAAACATCGAGAGACAAACCGGGCTATCTTCCTCTTCATGCCATTCCACCAAAAGTGCTGACGGATATCACGGTACATCTTCGTACCGCCGGGATGAACGGAATACTGCGAACTGTGAGCCTCTGTCATAATCTCCTGTCTGATATCTCCACTGGGTACACAAAGACGCTTTCCATGTCGAAGTGTATCGTCTTCATGGATATATAACTCTGGTCTTTGTCCTGCCTCACACTCTGCTCTGAGTCGCTGAAGCTTGGAATCTGCTGACTGTGCCATCCGGATCCTCTCGACTATAGTGGACTGAACCTGCATACTGGCCATTAATGCCATACTGGAAGGAAGAACAACTTCTATACCCATCTTCTGAAGATCTGCTAACAGCTCTGGTTGCGCTGTTAGAAAATAAACTCCGGCTCTCCTGCTCAATGCATCTGCAAGGACGTTGGCCTTCCCTGGGTGATACTGCATGTTAACGTCATAATCCACAAGTAGCTCTAGCCACCTTCTCTGACGCATGTTAAGATCCTTCTGGGTAAAAACATACTTCAGGCTCTTGTGGTCGGTGAAAATCTTCACCCTATCTCCATATAGGTAGTGCCTCCACAACTTAAGTGCAAATACTACTGCTGCCAGCTCCAAATCATGGGTTGGGTAATTCCTCTCATGATCACAAAGTTGTCGTGACACATAAGCTATTACCTTCCCATGCTGCATCAGAACACATCCTAAACCTCTGTCTGAAGCATCACAGTATACTGAAAATCCTCCGGTCCCATCTGGAAGCGTGAGAATAGGAGCCGTCATCAAGCCTCACTTCAACCTCTCAAAAGAATCCTGGCACTCTCCTGTCCAAGCAAACTGCACATCCTTGCGAGTCAACTGGGTCAGTGGTGCTGAAATTCGAGCAAATTCTGAAACAAATCGACGGTAGTAGCCGGCCAATCCAAGAAAACTGCAAACTTCTGCAACTGTGCTGGGCACTGGCCACGACTCAATAGCCACGATCTTCTGGAGATCCACTTCAACTCCTCCTCGGGTAATGATATGACCCAAGTACGAAATGCGATCGAGCCAGAACTCGCATTTACTGAACTTGGTATTCAACTGGTGCTCTCTGAGAATCTGAAGAATAACTCTGAGATGCTGCTCATGCTCCGTCTCACACTTGCTGTAGACTAGGATGTCGTCTAGGAACATAATCACAAACTGATCCAAATAAGGCATAAAGATACGTTTCATGAGGTCCATGAATACTGCCGGCGCATTGGTTGCTCCAAATGGCATCACAAGGAACTCCTAATGCCCATATCTCGATCTAAAAGCTGTCTTCGGGATGTCTTGCTCTCTGACTCTGATCTGATGGTATCATGACCGCAAGTCGATCTTCGAGAACACTTCTGCCCCCTTGAGTTGATCAAACAAGTCATCTATCCTCGGGAGAGGGTATCTGTTCTTGATTGTCACTGAGTTTAAGGTACGATAATCTACACATAATCTGGACGTACCATCCTTCTTTTTCATAAGAAGCATCGGGGCTCCCCAAGGCGATCCACTAGAATGAATGAATCCCTTGGTTCTGAGTTCTTCAATCATCTTGTACAATATCTCTAGCTCTGACGGCGCCATCCTCTAGACTCTCTCTGACACTGGGGCTGTCCCGGGAATCAAGTCGATGGTAAACTCGATCTCCCGCTTTGGCAGCATCCCTGGAAGCTCTTCGGGGAAGACATCTGGAAACTCTTTGACTATCCGAGGCAACTGCACTGCTGCTACTGCCATCCGCAACACTGGAGGGGAAGGTTCCACTTCGCCTCGGGAAAAGAAAAACTCTGGCTCTCCTGGAATGCTAAAAATAACCCTGTCGATATGGCAATCTATCCTAGCATATTGGTCCCTCAACCAATCCATCCCTAAGACCACATCATAATCGGCCATCGGGAACTCTATCAATCTAGCGGGGGACTCTCTACCGCTAACTACGATCCGATACGAGAAAAACACCCTATCTACTCCCACAAGTCCGTTACCAGTAAGTATATTAAGCATTACTGATAATGACTCAGACTCCAATCCTATCCGTGTCGTGAATCGTGCAGACATAAATGAATACGAGGCACCAGAATCAAATAATACTGAAGCTGGAAAGGTGTTGACGAGAATAGTACCTGCCACTACCTCACCTGGTGCTATTCCTTCTTCTTCCATAGTCAAGGCCAGCCCTTGACCATGTCCTCTGGGTGCGGGTCCCCTCTGCTAAAAATTCCTCTGCCTTCTCTGGATCAGGGCTTGGGCTTGGGCATACTGCTGCGGTCTCTGCTGCTGGAATGCATGGGCCTGCGTCGACAATGGCCTCGGGAACGGGTATTGCAGCTGCTGCTGCTGCTGGACTGGTGCTGGTCCTCTAACTGAAGGACTAGAGAAGGCCGATGAACTCCCCCTGTTCGGGCAGTTCCCAATCCAGTGGTCCGGGGCACCACAAACTAAACACAAACCCTGTGCTCTGCGACACTCTGATACCACATGCCCTGGCTTTCCGCAGTGTGAACATCCCACTGCGGAAGACTGCTTCTTCTTTTGCTGCTGAGGGTGCGTCGGGGTGGAATGCTGAACCGACGTCACTGAGGCCGCTCGCCTCGGAGCTCCAATGGTCAAAGCCCTGGCTGCCGGGGCTGGTGCTGATGACTGATTCATCTGGCCGTGAGATCGCTTCCGACCTTCGGTCCTATCTACGATCCTCTGGGAGGTATATTCATGCCTCCGGGCTGCTTTCAATACTGCATCAAAAGTCTGATGCTCAAACTGCTCCACCGCCAATAAAATCTCTAGGTGGAGCCCCTGTTGGAACCGCTGGGCTCTATCGAACTCAGTCGCCACCAAGGTGGGAGCAAACCGACTAAGCCTGGAGAACTCGATCGCATATCCATCGACCGTCCTGCCCATCTGCTTCAGATTTGTGAACCTCGTCTGTAGATCATACCAAGCTACAGCATCAAAATACTTGGTCTGGAATCTCTCCCTGAATACTGCCCAAGCAATGGGTGCCACTAATCCAACGGCCTACGCCGCCCACCAGCTGCGGGCAAGATCCAATAGCTGTAGGCGCACCACGGCCACCTTCTCGGCTTCTGGAGTCCTGGCTGCTTCTAGAATCACCTCTGTGTCCTGAAGCTATGCATCTGCAGCGATCGTATCTTCACTGTCGTCGAAGAAGGGAGGGTTCAAGCGCTTGAAGCTGTTGGCTGTGCTATTACCCTGATGACCTCATCTAGTCAGAGCATCTGTCATCGCCTGGTGCAAGGCATCTCCGTGACGATCCTGGGAAGCTAATAGGGACCTGATGAGACCCACCAAAGTGCCATCATCAGGCTCTGCAGGCTGGATGGGCTGAATTGGTGGTTCTCCTCCGGTAGGCACGACACTGGAGGCTACTCCTGAATGCTGGACTTGATCTCCAGGTTGCGACTGGTCCACGGGAGGTGCTCCGTCTTGTTGATCGGCAGGTCCAGGAATAATACCGCTGAAGAAGACGACATAGGGAACAATAAGGAAGGACCATGACAGACCAACGATACAAGCATATGATCAGGTCAAGAATATAGGGATTCAGAAGATACGAGCAGAGATCAAGGACGAGTACGGACTGAGACATCTATTCAATAAACCCTTACATATCTTGATTTACAAGACCTGCATGGGCCACCACTTAAACCATGTCACGCCCCAGAACCAGAATACTGGAGAGCGGGGGCAGACATAGCCAGCTATGTATATAGAGATGGAATCTATCTCGCTATACGGTCACGGCTGTCTAGATATATGAGGGTTTAAATACAATCTATCAGTCGCCTATGGTCATGAACAAGCCTATTGTCTCAATCTCAAGCAAGTAGTAACAGTATACAAGATGTCAGAGCACCAAATATATAATAGCAAGGCGTCCCATACATTACATATTCGGATGATCATGAAGCTAGTCGTACAAAATGTCAGGACTAGCAAGAGTTTCAGTCATACATGATGAACCATAGGATATGTCAATCATGTTACAGCCCGTAGGCAGACAGTAAGTAAAGGTGCAATCGAGCTAACACGTGCTCGTCGGCTAAACGTCTCAAAAGAATAATTTTACAATAAAGTAGGAGGACAAAAAGAAACCCACTCGTTGCCAGGGTTACGCCTGGTGGTCACCATCTAGCTGAAAGACAGGAGGATCCTCTGGAGCTTCTCCGATATCTGGCCATACAAAACCAGCTGGGTCAGACCCCAGAAAGAGCAAGTACCACAAAGGAGGCTTCACTTAGGAACTAAAACCAGCATATCACAATAGAATATTAAAGATGATAAATAAAGAATTGATAATAATAGAGATCACAACAGTAAACTGAGTACGAAGAAACCATTCAAGTAGCCAGGTCACAACCCTTAAACCAAACAAGGACCGGGGTTGCAGCCCTTCACCTGAATAGAAACCCGTCTCAAATACTATTGGTATAGTATAGACAATAAACGAAGAGAGGACACAGAACAGCTCCGGGAGCTACGTTACAACCCTTAAACTAAACAAGGACCGGGGTTGTAACCCTTCGCCTGAACAGAACTGGACCCCTAATCTTTATTGTTAAGGCCAGGCATAATAAGCAGGACGATATATGATAACATAACCGCGGAACTACTCAGATAGCCAAGTTACAACCCTTAAACCAAACAAGGACCGGGGTTGTAACCCTTCATCTGAACAGAACTTGGTATCCTATCATTTATCGATACAAGAAATCATGTCATGATACAATCTTGTACAGGATCATGACAAACTACACTGGGCTGGACTCCATCCAATCAATCACGGCCAAGCAATAAGTACGGCTTGATACTTTAACTAACTAGGGTTATCACAGGTCTAGTTACTAGCAAGATACAATGAGATTATTCCAACAGCCACAAGTCCTGCAGACCATCCAGGTTATTGTCACTTCTTATTCCCAGAATACGTATTTTTAAAATACATGTACTGTTTAAATGTAAATATTTTATATTTATCATATATTGCTCTGTATTTAAATTCCTTTAATTTTATGTTAATTAATTTCCTGCAATTTTATTTCTGCACTTTACTTTCTGCTTTTATACTCTGCTTTAGCTTTGCTATGGGTTCGGCTCAGATTGGTTTTATTATGTTGGTTCATCATGAACCGAAATAAATCCCCACCTACCACCAATCCTTCATTTAAAGCCCATCTCCTTTCTCTCTCTTTATTACTTCACCATTACTCTTCTTCTTCCTCATAACTCTTCCACCAACCTAGGAGAGCAAGGCAAGTGCCAACTTGCTTCTTGATGGATCCCCATTATTATTGTTCCATCATCTTCCTTATTTGATTCTAAGTCTCTTTAGTAATTAGCATTTTCAATTTCTATGGCTAAATTCTTTTAGATCTAAGTTTATAGTATTTCCAGATTTCTTGAGTTTTGATCTATTAAATATTATTATTTCTAAGTTTGATGGTTCCATGTTGTAGAGAATTTTGTTCTACCCTATTTTGACCTATGGAAGTCCAAATTTGGACTTACGGTGAAGGTTTTATGGAGCTTGGAAGCCAAGGGTTCCATGACCATCCTTCTCAGGTTTTCTGAGAAGATGGGTCCTTACTTTCTCAGCTGCATAAAATTTTACTTCTCAGCTGCATGTAATTTTATTTTCCAACCGCATGAGATTTTATTTCTCAGTCGCATGAAATTTTATTTTCCAACCGCATGAGATTTTTACTTCTCAGCCGCATGAAATTTTATTTCCCAACCGCATGAGATTTTTACTTCTCAGCCGCATGAAATTTTATTTTCCGACCGCATGAGAACTTTATTTCTCAGCCGCATGAAATTTTATTTCCCAACCGTATGAGATTTTTATTTCTCAGCCGCATAAAATTTTATTTCCCAACCGCATGAGATTTTTATTTCTCAGCTGCATGCAATTTTATTTCTCAGCTGCATGAAATCTTTATTTTCCAACCGCATGAAATCTTTATTTTCCGAATTTGGCATTAATTAACATTGATTGTTATCTTGATTAATAATTGATCATGCGTTCCTAGATGGAACTAAGAGACTGGCTAGTCGTCTTATTGAATTAGATGGAATAAGACAAGTTCATATTAACTATGAACTATTGCAATCGATTGGCCAATCCCGAATATCGACATACAGGCACATACAAGCTTTAATTAATTTATTTATTTATTTTCTACAAAAGCAGCATGTGTACTCTATGGTCAAGGCATGATTATTCCGTGGTTAATTTTGATTGTTACGTTACGCTATGTAAAACCTACAGCCTAACCGCACGGACATCGTTGTAGAGTTGTGCATATCGTACTTGTACGAAAGTACTCATTCTGAATGACCATGATCCACGGCATAGGATTTTAATTAACATAGAGGCTACTAAGTTAAATAAAATAATGATTGCATGGAGAGAATGGGTTCCCGAGTTCTTACATGGCAGCCCTCTTCGGGACTATTAAGTGCCCGACTGGCCGGCTGGTTCCCACAGATACTGTATATCTACCACACGGGTAGGGAGCGATATCTGCTTATATTATTATTACATGGTACAATTGACGACGGGCGTCCCGCTGGGACTCGTCTAGCAATTGATTGATTGGATAGACTAGCCTTGTGTAATGCCTGTTGTTTGTAACGTATTTTGGAATACGTATACGTATTTTATTCTGCATTGCATGATTTCCTGGCTTAGCATTTCCTTCTTGGCTCGATTTATTCTTGGCCCGAGTTGGCTTGGTTCGGCCTGGCTTGGTTTTTCTTGGTTCATGATGAACCCAAGTGAACCCCCTACCTACCACCTCTACCATTTATTAACCCCTTCTCTCTTTCTCTCTCTTCATTTATCATCTTCTTCTTCCCCATTTACTTTCTTACCTACCAGAAAGAGGAGAGAGAGGTCTAGGCAAGTGCAACTTGCTTCATGGAGGAACTCCGATTTTATTGCTTCATTTTCTTCCTTACAGCATTCTAACTTACTTTAGAACTTGGCATTTTCACTTTCCATGGCTAGATTCTTGTAGATCTATATTTATATTATTTTCGAATTTCTTGGGTTTTGATCTACATAATCTTGTTAGTTCCAAGTTTTGATGGTTCCATGTTGTAGAGCATTTCGTTCTACCCCATTTTGACCTATGGAAGTTCAGATTTGGGATCCGGATGATGGAGTTGTGGAGCTTGAGAACTTGGCTCTCATGGTGTTCATCTTCTCAGAAATTTGGAGAAGATGAACTGTGCTTAGACTTGACTTGACCGTATGACAATTCATGCGGCAAGCGATTTTGGCCGCATGGGACTCTCAGCCGCATAGGCTGGATCCCATTCCTGGCCGCATGGACTTCTCTCCTAATTGACCGCATATGCACCCTTGCTCCCAGCCGCATAGGCATTGCTCCCCGCTGCCACATAAGGACCCGAGTCCTCTCAGCCGCATGACTGACTGATCCCGAGCCGTGTAGACCCTGATCCCCTTCAGCCGCATGAGACCCCTCCATTCCTGACCGCATAAGCTCCTGCAGCCGCATGCGCCGCACGCCCGCACTGTCTTGAGACCGACCTTTCCGAGCCGTATGAACTCGGATTTCGGGCCGCATGAACCCATATCCATTCAGCCGTATGGGCTGTTCTCTTCCAGCTGTATGTGATCATTCCTGGCCGCATATGCCTTAGCCGCATGGCTCTTCTATAGCCCTGAATATTGATATTTTATTAGATATTTTACGTTCATTTTATATCCTTACGTCTTTTGTCATGAACTTGATAATCATGGATTTGTTTAATATGTTTGGAAATGATACCTGAGCATGACATGATAGTGACCCGTAGTGGTGCACTCTTGACAAGAAAACCTGACATGACATGATAGTGGCCCATCGTGGCGCACTCCTGACAAGAACACTTGACATGATAAACCCGACATGATTATCTTGAACAGCTGTTGCGACGGCTACCTGACATGACATGACCTGTATAATTAATCCTGGACACCGTGGATGATTTTTCTTGTACAAATAATCCAGTCCTATCTTGCATCATGTCTAGGAGGGGACTCCTGAGTACCACGGTCAGGAGTACTTACTGAAATGGACTAAGGTTAATAACTAGATTAATACAGTAGTCATGAAGAGATCTCCCAGCTACAGGCAATCCCGTTACCTGGGCGCGCTTGGGATCTGTAGCCTACCGTCGAGTAGGGCACATTTCCAGCACACTGTCATGTGTTGCACCCTTCAAGCTACCTAAGGGTAGATGCGTTTCCTGGACGGTGTACCCACCTGAATTCAATCCCTAATTTTGACCTGGGTAACCTGGATGGTCTGCAGGGCTTGTGGCTGTGGAGTAATCTCACTGCATCTTGCTAGTAATTAGGCCTGTGATAACCCTAGTTAGTTAAAGTATCAAGCCGTAGTTCTTGCTTGGCCGTGAAATGATTGGATGGAGTCTAACCAGTCTAGTCTTGCCCTGACCTTGTTCCAGATCACTACATGACTTGAATGCCTGTATTTATTTTACCGATAAATGGTGAGAGTTCCAAGTTCTGTTCAGACGAAGGGTTACAACCCCGGTCCTTGTTTGGTTTACGGGTTGTAACCTGGTTATCTGAATAGTTCCATGGTTATCTCGTCGTATATCATCCTGATGTATTTTCTTTATTTCCAGTTCTTACTTTTATTTATACTCTTGTGCTGATTGCTGGTTTTAGTTCCTAAGTGAAGCTTCCTTTGTGGCACTTGCTCTTTCTGGGATCTGACCCAGCTGGTTTTGTATGGCCAGATTTTGGAGCAGCTCCAGAGGATCTACCGACTATCCAGCCCGATGGTGGCGACTAGACGTAACCCGGGCAACGAGTGGGTTTATTTTTGCTCTTCCACTTTATTGTAAAAATATTCTTTTGAGGCGTTTAGCCGACGAGCACCTGTTTAGCTCCATTGTATTTACTTACTGTCTGCCTACGGGCTGTAACATGATTGACAGATCCTAGGGTTGATCATGTATGACTAAACTCTTACTAGTCCTCACATTTTGTAACGACTAGCTTCATGATCAGCTGAATATATAATATTTGGGACACCTTATTATTGTATATTTAATGATCATACATCTTGTAACATTTACTTACTTGCTTGTGATTGAGACACTAGGCTTGTTCATAACCATAGGAGACTGTTGGCTTGTAGTAAACCCTTATGTATCTAGACAGCCGTGACCGTATAGCGAGATGGAATCCATTTCAATATACGTAGCTGGCTATGTCTGCCCCCGCTCTCCAGTATTCTGGTTCTAGGGCGTGACATGGTTTAAGTGGTGGCCCATGCAGGTCATGTAAATCAAGATATGTGAGGGTTTACCGAATAGATGTCTCAATCAGTATGTGCCCTTGATCTCTGCTCGTATCTCCTGAATCCCTGGATTCTTATCCTGATCATATGCTTGTATCGTTGATCTGTCCTGGTCCTTCCTTATTGTTCCCTATGTCATCTTCTTCAGCGACATTGTTCGTGGTCCTACCGGCCAGCAAGGCGGAGCACCTCTCGCGGACCAGCAGCAACCTGGAGATCAAGCCCAGCATTCAGGAGTGGCCTCCAGAGTCGTGCCTTCTGATGGAGAGCCACCAGTCCAGCCAGTTCAGCCTGCCGAGCCTGATGATGGCACCTTGGTAGGTCTTGTCAGAACCTTGATAGCTTCCCAAGATCGTCGTGGAGATGCCTTGCACCAGGCAGTGACGGATGCTCTGGCCAGAGGAGGTCATCAGGGTAACAGCGTGGCCAACAGCTTCAAGCGCTTGAACCCTCCCTTCTTCGACGGTAGTGAAGATGCTATCGCCGCATATGCTTGGCTTCAGGATACTGAGGTAATTCTAGAAGCAGCCAGGACCCCAGAGAAGGAGAAGGTAGCCGTGGTGTGCCTGCAGTTGTTAGATCTTGCCCGCAGCTGGTGGGCAGCTCAGGCCGTTGGATTAGCAGGACCCATTGCTTGGGCAGTATTTAGAGAGAGATTCCAGACCAAGTATTTTGATGCTGTAGCTCGATACGATCTACAGACGAGGTTCACCAATCTGAAGCAGATGGACAGGACGGTCGATGGATATGCGGCCGAGTTTTCGAGACTCAGTCGGTTTGCTCCCACCTTGGTGGCAACCGAGTATGATCGAGCCCAGCGCTTCCAGCAGGGGCTTCACCTAGAGATTCTATTGGCAGTTGAGCAGTTCGAGCATCAGACTTTTGATGCAGTCTTGAGAGCAGCTAGGAGGCATGAGTATACCTTCCAGAGGATTATGGATAGGGCCGAAGGTCGGAAGAGATCCCACGGCCAGATGAATCAGTCTTCAGCCCCAGCCCCGGCAGCCAGGGCTTTGACTATTGGAGCTCCGAGGCGGGCGGCCTCAGTAACGTCGGTTCAGCATTCAACTCCGACGTACCCTCAGCAGCAGAAACAGAAGCAGTCTTCCACAGTGGGATGTTCTCATTGTGGGAAGCCAGGCCATGTGGTAGCAGAGTGTCGCAGGGCGCAGGGATTGTGCCTGGCTTGTGGAGCACCAGACCATAGGGTTGGATCCTGCCCGAATAAGGGTGGTTCATCATCGTCCAACCTTTCTAGCTCTTCGGTGAGAGGACCAGCACCGGTCCAGCAGCAACAGCAGCAGCAGTACCCATAGTCGAGGCCCTTGCCGCCTCAGTCCCAGATGTTCCAGCAGAACCCCCAGCAGCATGCACAAGCCCAAGCCTTGAGTCAGAGCAGGCAGCGAGGATTTCAGCAGAGGGGACCAGCGCCCCGAGGGCATGGTCATGCTATGGTGATGACCGCAGAGGAAGGATTGGCACCAGGAGAGGTAGTGGCAGGTACTATTCTCGTCAACTCCTTTCTAGCTTCAGCTTTATTTGATTCTGGTGTATCGCATTCTTTTATGTCTGCACGATTCACGACACGGGTAGGATTGGAGCCTGAGTCGTTATCGGTAAGGCTCAATATACTTACTGGTAACGGACTTGTGGGAGTCGATAGGGTGTTTTTCTCGTGTCGGATCGTAGTTAGCGGTAAGGAATTTCCCGCTAGATTGATAGAGTTTCCGATGGCCGATTATGATGTGGTCTTAGGGATGGATTGGTTGAGGAACCAGTATGCTAGAATAGACTGCCATATTGGTAGAGTTATTTTTAGCATTCCAGGCGAGCCGGAGTTTTCCTTTTCCCGAGGCGCAGTTGAGTCTTCTCCTCCAGTGTTGCGGATGGCAGTAGCAGCAGTGCAGTTGCCTCGAATAGTCGAGAAGTTTCCAGATGTTTTCCCAGAAGAGCTTCCAGGTATGCTGCCAGAGCGGGAGATCGAGTTCACCATAGACTTGATTCCCGGGATAGCCCAGTGTCAGAGAGAGTCTACAGGATGGCGCCTTCAGAATTAGAGATCTTGTACAAGATGATTGAGGAACTCAGGACCAAGGGATTCATTCGTGCTAGTGGATCGCCTTGGGGAGCCCCGATGCTTCTTGTGAAAAAGAAGGATGGTACGTCCAGGTTATGTGTTGATTATCGTACCTTGAACTCAGTAACAATCAAGAACAGATACCCTCTTCCGAGGATAGATGACTTGTTTGATCAACTCAAGGGGGCTTCAGTATTCTCGAAGATTGATTTGTGCTCAGGTTATCATCAGATCAGAGTCAGAGAGCAGGACATTCCAAAGACAGCTTTTAGATCGAGATATGGGCATTGGGAGTTCCTTGTTATGCCTTTTGGAGCGACCAATGCGCCGACAGTATTCATGGACCTCATGAATCGTATCTTCATGCCTTACTTGGACCAGTTTGTGATTGTGTTCTTGGACGACATCCTGGTCTACAGCAAGAGTGAGACAGAGCATGAGCAGCATCTCCGTGTGGTT
This sequence comes from Iris pallida, assembly GCA_029216955.1. NCBI lineage: Eukaryota > Viridiplantae > Streptophyta > Magnoliopsida > Asparagales > Iridaceae > Iris > Iris pallida. The sequence continues at coordinate 15,035,883 of JANAVB010021799.1, forward strand.
CTTTAGATTCTCAGAAAGTACCAGTTGTACACCAAGTTCAGTAAATACGAGTTTTGGCTCGATCGCATTTCGTACTTGGGTCACATCATCACCCGAGGAGGAGTAGAAGTGGATCCCCAGAAGATTGTGGCTATTGAGTCATGGCCAGTACCCAGCACAGTTGTAGAGGTTCGTAGTTTTCTTGGATTGGCCGGCTACTACCGGCGATTTGTTTCAGATTTTGCTCGAATTTCAGCGCCATTGATCTAGTTGAGCCGTAAGGATGCGCAGTTTGCTTGGACAGCAGAGTGTCAGGGTTCTTTTGAGCAGTTGAAGCGAGGATTGATAACAGCTCCTATTCTTACGCTTCCAGATGGAACCGGAGGATTCTCAGTGTATTGTGATGCTTCAGGCAGAGGCTTAGGATGTGTTCTAATACAGCATGGGAAGGTAATAGCTTATGCGTTACGACAACTTCGTGATCATGAAAGGAATTACCCAACCCATGACTTGGAGCTGGCAGCGGTAGTGTTTGCACTTAAGTTGTGGAAGCACTATTTGTATGGAGATAGGGTGGAGATTTTTACCGACCACAAGAGCCTGAAGTATGTTTTCACCCAGAATGATCTTAACATGCGTCAGAGGAGGTGGCTAGAGCTTCTTGTGGATTATGATGTCAACTTGCAGTATCATCCTGGGAAGGCCAATATTGTAGCGGATTATCACGCCCCAGAACCAGAATACTGGAGAGCGGGGGAATGACTCAGCCAGCTACGTATTACGGGTAGATGAATACCGTATAATACGATCAATGCTGTCTAACCAGACGAGGGGGTACATACTATATGAAAGTCTTACTATGGTCATTTCACATCTATTGTCTCAATCATTCAAAACAAGAAACAGAAATAGAGAACATGTAAGATAAAGCAGTAAGGCGTCCCAAACGCTCAGTCAAAATGTTCTTGAGATCTGGCTTTACAAAACATAGCCAGATGGTATAGCAAGTATATACACAATTGTTATCAGCTGCAGTCTGACTTAATTACAATTATGTAAGGGTAAGTACAAGACAATCCGACTAACATGTCGGTGCCAAACGGCAAAATATAAAGTAAGTAACAAAACGAGCGGGGAAGTAAGGAACCCACTCGAGTCCTCCTGCGATCATTCCTCTAGTATTGACCATCTTGGAGGTGGAAGTAAGCTGAGTCCTCGGGAACCGGCTCTAAATCTGGCCATGCAAAACCAGAGAGGTTAGACCTCTAATAGCAAGTACCACAAGGAAGCACGATATGAGGAATTAAAACCATTAATAAGAGAATATAATAATAGCTCTCTGCTTTCCACTAGGATTCACATAACACCACGACACTTCGAACCAACCTCCCAACCAAACAAGGACAGAAGTTGGCCCGTCACGCCCTGACATTCTGATCATCTTAGTTAGGCAACAGAGTAGATATAAACACAAACAAATCATCTTTGAACGGCCAATCAATTCCTACGGCTTGTTATTGTGAGTCCCAAGTTATCCTGGAATTATGCAATTAGGGATTCCTCAGTTCTTACTATGTGCAAGCAAGGCTAGTCTATCCAATCAATCAATTGCGCCAATCATGTAGTTAGACGAGTCCCAGCGGGACGCCCGCCGTTATAGGATGTACAATAATATAAGCAGATACCGTTCCCTGCCCGTGTGACATATTTACCGTATCTGTGGGAACCAGCCGGCCCGTCGGGCACTTAATAGTCCCAAGGGGGCTGCCATGTAAGAACTCGAGAATCCATTCTCTCCTTGCCATCATCATTTTATTTAACTTAATAGTCTCTACGTTGCGTGAAGTTCCATGCCGTGGATCATGGTCGTTCAAATGAGTACTTTCGTACGGGGTACGATATGCGCAACTCTACAACGATACCCGTGCGGCTATGTTATAGGTCTTACATAGCGTAATGCAACAATCAAATCTAACCACGGAGTAATCATGCCTTGACCATAAAGTACACATGCTATCTTTTTGTAAAATAGATAAATAAATAATTTGAAACCTGCATGTGCCTGTATGCCAATATTCGGGATCGGCTAATCGAGTACAATAGTTCATTATATGAACGTATCTCATTCATTTCATTCAATAAGACGACTAGCCAGTCTCTTAGTTCCAACTAGGAACGCATGATCAATTAGTCAAGATACCCATTATTATCAATGGTATCAAGGCATGAAGGTCAATTAGTATTAAGCATGGTCCAGTCCATAACTAGTATAAAATAGTTGGTAACATATTCTTGAATCCAAGGAAAAGATCAACAAATTCATGTTGGGAGTTGAAAGAAATTCTAGCCACAATTCAGTTAATTAGGACATATAGCAGTCAGAAACAACCAAATTATGCATATGCGGCCTATTCTGCGACATGCATGCAACTGCGACACCATATGCGCCTACTGCGACATGATATGCGCCTCATGTGGCTCAACTGCGACATGATATGCGCCTATCGCGACATGCGCCTCATGTGGCTCAACTGCGACATGATATGCGCCTACCGCGACATGCGCCTCATGTGGCTCAACTGCGACATGATATGCGCCTACCGCGACATGCGCCTCATGTGGCTCAACTGCGACATGATATGCGCCTACCGCGACATGATATGCGCCTCATGTGGCTCAACTGCGACATGATATGCGCCTATCGCGACATACGCCTCATGCAACATGCGCCTACTGCGACATGCGCCTTAATGCGGCTCATGTGCGACATGATATGCGCCTACTGCGACATGCGCCTTAATACGGCTCATGCGCGACATGATATGCGCCTACTGCGACATGCGCCTTAATACGGCTCATGCGCGACATGATATGTGCCTACTGCGACATGCTGTATGCCTTCCGCGACATGCGCCTCATTGCAACATGCGCCTACTGCGACATGCGCCTTCTGCGACATGTTGTTCGTGCTGCAGATGAATATATGAACGAACCAAAATACTTTTTGCCATAACTTCCACAAAATAAATCAAAATCTAACTTTTCAAAAGCCAAACTTTAGTAGAATCAAATTCTCTACAACCTGGAACCACTTAATTTCGAAAACAACAATGTTTGATAGATCAAAACCCTAAATTTCATATGAAAACCAAAACTATGAAGACCAAAACTTAAAACTTAGATCTACACCCAACCATCCATGGAAAACAAAAACTTCAAGACCTAAACTTGTAGAGGAAGAGAAGATGAATAACATAAACTAAAAATAATTGGGGATGCATGAAATCCCTCATGGTGTGCAAGATGTACTTGCCTCTCCAAATGGGTTAGGGTTTGGGGGAGGAGTAAATGTGAATGAATGAAGAGAGAGAGTGGAAGAAGAACTTTTATATCAAGGTCAAGTGGATCTCCACCATTCATTCTCTCCACCAAATCCAAGCCATCCATTCCTTTTCATGTTGAACCAAACCGAACCAAGTTGGTTTCCCATGAACCGAAATGAACCAAGAGCCAAGAAAAAGCAGAAAATAAAATACAAAAATTTAATAAGCGCAAATTAAAGAATTTAAATACAGAACAAATACATGATAAATATTGAATAAGTACATTCAAGAAGTACACGTATAAAATACTTTATTCTGGGAACGGGGAGTGACAAGGATGCATTGAGCAGGAGAGCCGGAGCTTATTTCCTAACAGCGCAACCAGAGCTGTTAGCAGATCTTCAGAAGATGGGTATAGAAGTTGTTCTCCCTTCCAGTGTAGCATTGATGGCCAGTATGCAAGTTCAGTCCACTATCGTCGAGAGGATCCGGATGGTGCAGTCAGCAGATTCCAAGCTTCAGCGACTCAGAGCAGAGTGTGAGGCAGGACGAAGACCAGAGTTATGCATTCATGAGGACAGTACACTTAGGCATGGTAAGCGTCTTTGTGTACCCAGTGGAGATATCAGACAGGAGATCATGTCAGAAGCGCACAGTTCACAGTATTCCATCCATCCCGGCGGTACAAAGATGTACCGTGATATCCGACAGCATTTCTGGTAGAATGGCATAAAGCGGGAGATAGCTCGGGTTGTCTCTCGATGTTTGGTTTGCCAACAAGTTAAAACTGAACATCAGAGACCGGCTGGACTTCTTCAGCCCTTGCCGATCTCAGAATGGAAGTGGGAGCATGTGACCATGGATTTCGTGACTGGATTGCCTAGAACCCCAGCTGGTAGAGATGCTATCTGGGTTATAGTTGACCGGCTCACGAAGGTAGCTCACTTCCTTCCGTTCAGAGTTGGTCAGTCGACGGCTCAGTTAGCAGAGATATATCTCCGGCAGATTATCAGGTTTCACGGAGTGCCAGTCAGTATCACCTCAGACCGAGATTCAAGATTCACGTCGCACTTTTGGCGTAGCTTGCAGGAGAGTTTGGGAACTCATCTCCAGTTCAGTTCAGCATATCACCCGCAGACAGATGGACAGTCGGAGCGTACGATCCAGACTCTTGAAGACATGTTGCGGTCCTGTACACTTGACTTCGGAGGTTTATGGGAAGATCACTTGCACCTGGTAGAATTCTCGTACAATAATAGTTTCCAGGCCAGCATCCAGACGGCACCGTTCGAGGCACTGTATGGTAGGAAGTGCAGATCCCCGTTAGTCTGGAATGATATTGGAGAGAGGAAGATGCTCGGTCCGAAAATGATTGCCCAGACAGTTGAAGTGATCAGAAGGATCAGGGATCATCTTCAAGTTGCTCAAGATCGCCAGCGTCATTGGGCCGATTCTCATCGGCGCCCTCTCGAGTTTTCGGTCGGTGACCATGTATTCCTAAGGATTTTGCCTAACCGTAGCGTCATTCGCTTCGGCGTACGGGGAAAGCTTAGTCCTAGGTATATAGGACCGTTCGACATTCTGGAGCGAGTAGGAGATGTGTCCTATCGTCTCGCTCTTCCGCTGTCGCTAAGCGAGGTGCATGACGTGTTCCATGTATCCTAATTATGACGGTATATCTCGGACCCGAGCCACATCCTGGATCATTCGGAATTGGTTGTTGGTACCAACCTTTCGTATGAGGAGAGGCCCGTGTCTATATTGGACCGAAGAGAGAAGATCCTCAAGAACAAGACTATCAAGTTAGTCCGAGTTGCTTGGGGTCATCACTCTTTGGGGGAGTCAACGTGGGAGCGTGAGGATGATATCCAATCGCGATATCCCGACCTGTTTGACTCGTGAGTGTTTTCCATAAATAAATTCACTTTATTTATTGTGTATCTGGGAAAATTATAATTGTAGGAATCCGATCTAGAAGACGATCGCTTTATCCCTTGGACGATGCGAAGAAGAAAAGCTCTCAAAATTTCAACAGCAATTAGATATCTGTGTATCTGTACAATGAATAAAAAAAGAACTCTATTTATAGAGTCAAAAATAACTGAAAAAGATAACTGTCTTCACAGCCTCTGCATAGTTGAAAATTACGCAGGATTTAACATACGCAGAGTTGTGAGCAGTTACTGGACGTGGCCTGTAACTGTTTGGACACATGGCAATCATGTATGAGTCGTGTGCAAGTTACAGGACACGCAAGCGAGAGATCAGTGGCATGGCTGCCACGTACTCCAATTTGATGAAATCTACGCAGGCTCGTTGAAGATGAAATCCACGCAGACTTGGGTCAGAAAGCTTCAAAATCCACGCAAACTTGGGACAAGAAGCTTCAGAATCCACGCAGATTTGGGGCAAAAAGCTTCAAAATCCACGCAGACTTGGTGAAGGAACATAGAAGTTCAAAATACACGCAGACTTGAGCCAGAAGCTTCAAAATCCACGCAAGCTTGAGGCAGGACTGCCGGCTGTCTTGATTTGACGTGCCTCGACTGACACAAAATCTCTGACAGTGATTACTTTGCCAGTCGCATTAAATGACAAGAAACTCTTTTGCTACGCCAACTTGATGAAGGCTGAGTCTTGCTGAAGAAGATTTCAAAAGTCACGCAATAGTCGGCTGTGATCTCTCGAGTTCCGTGCATACGTGGCATACGAGGAGACATTCTTCGACTGTCGTGCTGTCAGTCATGATGATACTTCTGACAAATGATGATCTGTCACTAGCGTGATTTTTAAACATTGTCTTGATCAACCCAGGGTGACTTTGAGACTCAATTCTGATCAACTCAGCGTGACTTTGAGACTCAGTTCTGATCAACTCAGCGTGATTTTCATTTTGAAGGCCTACAAAACCTCCTTCAAAATTTTCGAAAAATGATAAATTATTTCGAAATACTTTGAAATTAAGATGATAAAATGAATTTAGTCACGCTGAGATGACTTTAAAGAGATATTTTTACTCCTTAATGCTTTGAAAACATGCAAATGAATTTATTAAATGTCATGATGACTCTTCATTTTTCGAGACTGATTGCATCCAATTTATGGTGGAATATGAACCGCCGGCGTGCTTCTTTATATAAACAAGGAGAAGATTCGACTTTAATCTTCATCTCACGTCAACATGACACCGAAGGAGAAAGCTGAGGAAGAAGCACGAAAGTTGGGTTTTTATGCCCATGGCGACCCTACTCTCGGGGGTAAGGAACCGGAGCCTTTAGTTTTTGAGTTCAAAGATGACCCTACACAATTAGCCAAGAACTTCCTGAGCCATTTTGGTCTGTATGGCTCATCTTCTTCCAATGGGCGTAGCCTCGCAGAGCAGTGGGAAGCACTCAACGCTCTGTTACACCGTATGGGGGTCAACAGCGTAGAAGATTTGGGCGACAAGCTCAGTCGTTCCGCAAAATAGGGCGCGTTCTTTTATGTTTCTGTTTTCTTTTGAAAATGTTGCACTTCTTTTCCTCTTTTGTAAGGCCATCAGTGCTCAAACATTTCTGTGGTACGAATTCACGCTGAAAGCTAGCTTTACTTTGAATAGCGTGCGCTAATGAAAAGCATTAAGTGGCTTCTTTGACTATTTCCAATGTTATGCTGTCTTCTAAAGCACACGTGACACTCATTCCGTGGTTATGAGCGCTTTTTACTCGGGTCTTTCCCAAAAATAGGCTTGCACTTTGACCTTTAAATAGATAACTAAGTTCCACCCATACTCATCTCTTCATTCTTCTTCTTCTTCTGAGAATGACCTTTTTACGAGATTCCATTCTCAACAAGAAATTGATGATAGCAATGCTCTCTGATCTTGATTTTGATGGTGAGTCCAGTATAGTAGCCCACTTTTCACTGTTGAAGATAAGCTTTTTTTTTCTGACTGAACAGAGTGTGCGTGACTGGCCAGTGCGTGCCAAATGACATTTCTCTTTTTCTTTGCTGCTTTCTGCAGAAGCTCGGCTACAAAATTTTTTCAGAACTGGCATTGGTGATTTGGATGCTGTGGGGAGCGTTCTTCTGACATCAACATCAGGGAGCTCATGCGCTTTTGACGCGCAAATCAGACAACTCAGAACTCTTCGTGGGATAGAAGGGTCTTCCTCCGATGGTAGGAAGAGCCTTTATACACGGAGAGTTGGACGGTGGAGTTAACTCTACCCCGAGAAATCGGGTAGTAGAGTTCCTTTCACAGCAGAACTAGGAATTGTATCCCAATGTTGGATACATTCCTGTCTCCTTTGAAAGGCCGCTCTTAATCCATCAGTTGTATTGGCAGTAACGCGCCTTCGGGCTGCCATACTCTGTGGTTCTCCTCTCGTCTGAGAGATAAGACCAGAGTTTGATTCCTGCTGCTCTGGTCGCCACTGGAGCTCAGACAATCAGGAATTGCAACAAACAACGAACCCGTCAAAGAAGATCCAAGGAAGAAAATAGATCTCTATTAGATTATTGTTGTATGTATAGAATGAAAATCCAAAATTGTAATAGATTTCCATTATGATTTGTAAGAAAGTCTAAGAAAATGTAATAGACTTTTTATGATGATATGAGAATGGAAATGATAATCCTTCTATGCTCAATGATTTGTATCTATCTGGATGAATTGTGGACATGATAGATAATGAAACCTTCTTTTCTGATTTAGAGTACATAATATTATCAGAGGTAATATGGACGTGATAATATGTAGGAACTCAAAAGAAAATAGATTGATTTCTATGCAGAGGTCAAAGATGGAAAATGATAAATGAGTAGGTAGATTCAGCATTTATTCAGAGGTTATGAAAACGTGATAAATAACGAATTTCCACTTTTTAATAAATTAATAGAAGATAATGAACGGACAAAACGTCAGGTGATAATGAACAAGTGAACCATCGGATGAATGTAATAAATAAACGGATGAACCGTCAAGTATTAATGAACGGACGAACCGTCGGATGAATGTAATAAATGAACGGATGAACCGTCAAGTATTAATGACCGGACGAACCATCGGATGAATGTGTCGTTTCATTATTCAAGGAATTTCTGTCTATAAATATAGCAGAAATCTAACAAAGGACGAACACTTCTACTCTTCAACTTAAAAATGTCGTCTGAAGAAGCATCCAAGAAGGCTGAAATCGTCTCGAAAGTTCAGAAGGACACTGAAGAACGCCCTGTCGATCCAATTCAGCAGAAGAAGGTAGAAGCAGGTGAAGGTTCATCTGCACCCAAGCCGCCACGAGACATTCTGGATTTTCTGCTTGATCCAGGAAGTACTGAAGAAGAGGAAGCCATGAGGATGGCAGTCTGCAAGTTTCTCGTGGGCTCCAGCAAAGAAGTTCTCAGTTCTTTTGCTGATCGCGTTTTCGAGAAAGACGGCAGTGGTCCGCGTCCAAATGTAGAGAAGGATGATAGTGATCTTCCTTAATATCATGTACTATCATTCATTATTAAAATAAAATTTTATTTATAAACATGAACTTGTCTGATGATTTACATTTATATATAATACTTTTTAAGGAATTTGCCATTGATAGGCATCATAACTTTCCGACCATCAAGTTCTGATAGTTGATAAGCTCCATTTGAGAAAACTCTGCTCACAATATAGGGGCCTTCCCACTTTGCGTCGAATTTGCCTTTGCTCATATGAGTCATAGTCATAGGACGTCTGACTGTTAGAACAAGTTCTCCTTTTTGATATGCTCGAACTCTGACTTTCTTGTTAAAAGCTCTTGAAATTCTAGCTTGATAGAATTCGATATTCTGTGGAGCAGATAACCACTTTTTATCCAGAGCTTCCAACTCCTGAAGTCGAAGACGATCATTATTCTCGGCAGTAAGATCATTAGCGATTGCTATCCTTAAAGAAGGAATTTGAATCTCTAACGGAAGAACAGCTTCGCATCCGTACACCAGAGAGAAAGGTGTATATTTAGTAGCATTACGAACTGTAGTCCGGTAAGCACACAAACATTCACCAAGTTTTTCACTCCAATTGCATTTTTTAGTAGAAATAAACTTCTTTAAGAGTTTGATGATGGTCTTGTTGAAAGCTTCTGCTAATCCGTTAGCTGCCGGATTATATGCAGTAGAAGCCACATTGTTGATCCGATGGTCGTCACAGAATCGAGTAAATTTCTGGCTGACGAACTGTGGACCATTATCATGAATAATACGTCGAGGAACACCAAATCTGTATATGACATGATGCTTGATAAAATTGATGACATTGGACGTCTTGACTTCAGATAAAGGAATAGCTTCAGCCCATTTGGAGAAATAATCGGTTATTGCGAGAATAGACCGATGACCTTTTGATGATGACGGATTGATCGGACCAATAATGTCCATGCCCCAAGCTTCGAAGGGCCATGATGCTGCCGTCGGATGCAGAAATTCTGAGGGTTGATGAATAAAATCCGCATGGATTTGACAAGCTTTACACTTCCTCGCATATTCGATGGCATCTGATACCATAGTAGGCCAGTAATAACCCATACGTCGAATACGGTCTTAAAGTTTTGGTCCAGGCTGATGTGCTCCACAAATTCCATCATGTGCTTCACGAATGATTTATTGAATCTCATCACCGACAACACATCGAAGAAGTAAACCATCACAAGCTCGACGATATAAGGTTTTTGTGGTGTGATTGTAATAGAATCTGAGTGATCGTCGTCTGATAGAAGCCGCTTCACTCGGATCCTCTGGAAGAATATCATACAATACGAAATCTAAGAAAGGAAGTCTCCAATCTTTATCCGTATTCTGAGTCTCAGCTGAATTACTGAAGATGAATTCCATGCTAGAATCAGATGAAGATGACAATAATTTACGACTAAATCCAAATCCTCTTGTTGTGTTGACATCATGAGATGTTGATTCTTCAATGTCAACGGAAAGTCCGAGAGTTAGATTGTTTTCGAGATGAAATAATTCTCGATTACAAATAACAATTATTTATTGACGTCTAATTGGAATAGCCAACACCGCCGCAAGATTGGCGAGAGCATCAGCTTCTGTGTTACATGCTCGCCTAACATGCTCAATGAAGAACCCTTCAAATAAAGAAGCCATAGATATAGCCGATCTATGATAAGGAACCAGATCTTGATGGCGAACTTCATAAGTACCCCTTATCTGATTGACAATGAGTTTAGAATCTCCATACGCTTCCAAATGTTGAATATTCAGATGTTTAGCGAGTTGAAGACCAATAAGCAGTGCATTGTACTCAGCTACATTATTTGAACATGGTTGATCGAGAGAATAAGCTCTTTGGATAGCAAGACCTTCTGGCGACACAAGAACGATTCCAACTCCAGCGACAATATCACCGTTAGGACCTATTCTTGAAGCTCCATCAAAGAATAGACGCCAAGTAGGATCTTCTTCAACAATCTAGTTTGAATCTAGGACTTCATCTGGGATTTCATCATAGAGTTTTGAACTTTCTGGAATTGAATGAGCAGCCAGAAAATCAGCTAAAGCTTGTCCTTTGACTGATTTCTGAGGAATATAGTACATATCATACTGAGCAAGTAAGATTCCCCAATTAGCCAATCGAGAATTCAAAACACTCGGTTTCTTCATCATGACCCGTATAGGATTGATCCGGGAAATGACATGAATAGTTTGACCCATGATATAATGTCGTGTCTTTTGGACAGCGAACATCAAGGCTAGACATTCTTTTTTGACCGGTGAATATCGAGGTTCAGCTCCGGTCATAGTACGACTGAGATAATAAATGGCTTGTTCATGACCATTGTTATTATTTTGAGCGAGCAATGCACCCAGTGAATGACTCATTGCTCGGGTATATAAGAGGAACGGTATCCTGAGATAGGAGGTACCAATACTGGAGGGCTCATCAGATATTATTTTATATCATCGAATGCCTTCTGACATTCATCATTCCAGACAAAAGAAACACCTTTCTTCATAAGTTTGTTGAATGGTCTGCAGCATCCTGAAAGATTAGAAATGAATCTCCTGATATAAGCGATCCTTCCTTGAAATTCTCGTAGCTCTTTTAAGGTGCATGGAGGATGCATCTCTTGGATGGCTTTGATCTTCTCGGGATCCACGTGTATACCTTTAGCGGTAATGACGAAGCCGAGAAATTTGCCACTAGAGACGCCTAAGAAGGACTTAGTAGGGTTCATCTATAATTGATGCTTACGCATTAGATCAAAAATAGTCTTCAAATCTTGGATGTGATCCTCTTTTTGTCGACTTTTGACTGCAATATCATCAACATAGCATTCGACTATTTTTTGTAAATGTTCACGGAATATAGTGCTCATAGCTCGTTGATAAGTTGCTCCTGCATTCTTGAGACCGAATGGCATCACTGTATAACAGTATGTACCGATCGGCGTTCTGAAAGAAGTGTGCTTCTCGTCGTCTGGAGACATTTTGATCTGATTATACCCAGAATACCCGTCCATGAATGACATCCGTTCAAACCCACAGGTATTATCGATCATAACATCAGTGATCGGTAGAGGAAATTCGTCTTTAGGACATGCCGTATTGAGATCGCGGAAGTCTATGCATACTCTGATCTTGCCAGTCTTTTTCAGGACAGGAACTATATTAGCCACCCAATCAGGATGTTGTTCTTCTCTAATAAACCTGGAGGCCATGAGTTTATTGACTTCAGCTTCAATTGCATCCATGATGTCTGGACGAAATCGTCGCTATTGTTGCTTGACCGGTTTAGCATTCGGCAGGATATTGAGTTTATGAGTTGCTATCTGTGGATCAAGTCCTGGCATATCTTCATAACTCCAAGCAAAGACATCGATGTATTTACGAATAAGTTTAATTATGTCTTGCTTATCAGTTTCTGGAAGACTTTCACTGATGAATATTGGTTTGGGGGGTCCCTCTTCACCAACATCTATTTGAACAAGTTTGTCTTCAGTCGGAGGTTCTCTTTGTTCGAATCGGAATTCCCATTGATTATCTAACCTTTGGGCCCATTGTTCTGATTCAGGTGAGATTTCAAACCCATCTTCGTCTTCATCACTTTCTTCAGAACGGTCAATGGAGACCATGTTGGAAGACAGAATATTGCAGTAGAATTCACCGGTACTTGTATCAGAATCCCAAGAGGTAGTACTAGAAGAATTGGATCTCTTATCTTCGTCAGATTCAGGATCTTCATGGATAGTATTGATAAAAGGAATAGGAGCAATATAACCTAATCCGTATTTCGTCCGTCCATATTTTAAAGGAGGGATCCGAACAGGCATTCTTCTTCCTCTCCCATTACTGAGGCCAGTTCTGAAGTCATAACCCATATTTTTAATAATGTCTTTAGATTGCTGACTATAATGACGCAGTTGTAATCTTCCAGTATCATCGTTTTTGTCATCATCTTCGGGGTTAGAAGGATTTTGGGGTCCTTTGTAAAAGAATATTGGAATGTCTCCTGGCTTTCTGCTGGGAACTAGAAAGTATGAAGTTTGCGCTGATTCTAGGGATACATCTGTATGGAAAGTCTGTACAACTCCTATGGTTATTGTTCTCAAGTCATCTAACAAATGTAAATAACTATGAACATGATTACACACATCAACATACTGCAAAGATGGATACTTTTTATTAACTTTAAAAGTAGCAGTATTTACATTGGAAGAAGACTGAACCTTAGAGATCTTAGCCAAATCAATAACTAAAGGGAGAGAAGAAGAATGAGAGAGAGTTTTGTTTCGATTAAGATCGATAACAAATGGCTCAGAAGAGGTAAGCTCCCTTGAATTTTGAGATGGAAGAGTAGTCTGCCCTCCAACAGGGATTACCATAGTATCCTGTTTCATATGTGAACATACAGGAACTGTAGTACGCCCACTGACAGGAATGATCAGTGTATCTTGAGTAGACGACTGAGGAAATGGAGAGATCCGTCCACTTACTGGAATGATGAAGGAGCCTTCTCCAGGGGATTTGGAAGATTGTTACTGAGTAGTTCGACCTTTAACAGGAATTATTAAAGTCTCACTTTGTGAATCCTCTTTCTCCATAGCTTGTATTACCCTTGTATACTCTTCTTTATACATCCGGAAATCATTGAAATAAGCTTCAACCCTATGGAAGGGATTTATATCAGCCACTTCTTTTTGTACCCTTCTATTGTTGTCAATGTATTTAAAACACTGATGAAGAGTAGAAGGCACCACATTATTTTCATGAAGAAAGGGCCTCCCCAGAAGAAGATTATAAGACCCTACGATCTCGATCACATAGAAAGTGACTTTGGATCTGAAATCGCCAATCTGAAGTTTTAGATGAATCTTTCCCAGGGGCTCGCTTCGGCTCTGATTGAATCCCAGGATAGTAGTAACCGTCTTGGAAAGCTTATGAAGAGGAATTTTCAATTCATCCAACAGGCTTTTCGGCATTATACTTATAGCAGACCCTGGATCAATGAGGATACGATCTATCTTCATTGTATCGATATAACCGGTGTAGTAGAGAGGTCGATCATGTCGATTATCCTCCAGTAGCATATCGTCTTATGTAAAGGTGATATTTGGGATAATCTCTAATACACTGTTGCAATGTAAGCAAGTGACAGGTTCTTCACTTGGCTTCTTTAATTGTGCAAGACAAGAGTCTGCCTGAAGAAGTGCCTCACTTAACGTCTTCCGAATCTCTTTGGAAAGACGTAGAAGTTCAAAGAGAGATATTCTAGCTGGAGTGTTAGCAAGTTGAGCTAAAATGTCGAAGTTATAAGGTTTCTGAAGCCCAAGAGGAGGGGACGTCTTGATAGGCTTATCAAACCGAGCCTGTTGTTTGCCTTTCTCAAGAGCTGTGGGCTTGGAAGGAGCAGATTCAACTGGTGCAGTGGAAGGAATAGTTGCAGTGGATGGTTCTTCTTCAGGAGGAACATTAGGAACATCTTTGTCAGCATGAGGGATATCAGGAGTATCCTCAGGACTTTTGGAATAATCCTTCAGATAAGGTTTCCCTGTTCGAGTAGCACTAGCAAGTGCTTCTTCCTTGTCTTTTGATTCTGCATCAGAAGTAGATCCGAGAGAAGTCATATGACATGACTTAATCTTTCCAGCCTTCTTAGACTTTCGAGATGTAGTCTTTTGAAGAGGAGGAGATTCAAAGTCTGCTACTAGATCAGGATGAATCCACATGATTTCTCCTATTTCAATAGTGATTGGTACTAACCCATCAGACTGTGGAGGAGGAATATTTACTATCTTAAGAGTTGCCTTGGGGATAGGAACAATCCCGCTTTCAAGGAGTTGAGGAGAGAAATCTCTGAATTGCATAGAGACGACATTGGAGGTGACGGTCTTCTCTTTCGGAGTAAGAGAGATAGCTCCAGATTTAATCATTTCTTGGATCTTTCCTTTCAGTACATAGCATGTACGAATTGTGTGACTCAACATCCTGTGGTATGGACAGTATTTGGGATGATCTGTCTTACCAGCTTCATCAGGTTTCTTGATTTCAGGTAATTGTATTTTATTACCTTTCAGCAGACATTCAAAGATACCAAGGACATCATCGTCATCAAAAGAATATTCTTCCTTGGGGCGAGGTGTTCTCGGTTGTTGAGTTATAGAGGCAGGAGGAGTTTGAACGGTCGATGCGTCTTTACTCTGAAGATTAACTTCGAGAGTTTCTTTTCCCTTGCTTTTATTGAATTTAGCAGTATTTTGACCTGTTTCTTTAGGATTCATCTGTACTCCTAAACCTTTGAAGGTTTCAGCACTAATCTCTGTGGCTTTGGCACTAACTATGAAGGAAGGCCAATCTTGAAATTGAGTAGATCCTGTCCACATGCTGATTATTGGCAATAAATTTGATTTGCATGTGTCAATGGTGACAGCATCAGAAGTTCCAAGAGGCATCTTCAGAGCTTCTCTTCGAAACCGTTCAATGAATTCCTCTGTAGTTTTATTATTTTTCTGCTTGATTCTTATAAGAGCAGACATAGTCATGTCATTGAGCCCTTCATAGAAACGTTCAAGAAACATTTGTTTGAAACCGGCAAATGAAGTAATACACCCATCAGGAAGACTTCTATACCATTCATAGGCCGTTCCTTTGAGACATCCGACAAACACCCGAGTAAGGAGGGCGTCGCTTGGTTGCAGCTGGTCAGTCATCACTTCAAAGTGATTAATAAATTGACTTGGAGAAGTGGTTCCATCATAGAATGAGATAGTAGGAGGCTTGTATTTAGGAGGGTATGATACTTGCTTCCATTCTATCAGATAAGGTTGCTTGATGCCTAACCTTTGTAAACTATCTTTCTGTTTGAATGCCTCAAATTGAGTTCGGAGATTCCTCAATTCTTCAGTAACAACTCCGGAAGATTGTGGAGTTGTAGCTTGTAGAGAATAGTTGGGAGGAGGAACAGTATTATAAGTACTACCCCCAGCTCCAGAGTGACTAGGAACTGTTTGAGCTTGCCCAGGAGTATTGGATTGGACTGCTGGAGGAACATGTACTGGACTTACACCAGTGTCAATTGGTGTAGCTTCTGGTACAGTCTGTCGATTTTGCAGTTGGGCTGCCATGAGTTCATACATCGACTTCATATTATCAGCCATAGACTTCATTTACTGTTCTAAAGAAGCAATTCTTTGTTCTTGAGGAGTCATGGAAGAAGAAGGTTCATCAGTATTCCCATCAACCATATATGTTGTGACTGTACGAGGGATTTTTGATGAACTGGTGGATGTTGTTTGTTCTGAATCACTGCTTTGTGTATCAAAGTCAGTTATAGGAGAACTACCCCCAGTAGGAAGAGGTGGGAAGTTAGATTCCCCAAGAAACTCAGAATCATCTTCAGAAATCGAAGTCCTTTGAGTAGAAGCCAGGACTTTTGATCTGGTGCCTCTATATACTCCATCTGGACTATTATTTCTACCCCCAGTATCCCGGGAGGTCATGTTGACAGAAGCATACAGAGGTTCATCTTCATCAGGCATAGGTTCACACTGAATCCGATTGAAAACAGATTGTCGTTTAGTTTGACGTCTGTATTGCATTGTGACTCTCGGCTGGAAGTCACATTCATGATCAACATGGTTTTGATCCATTGATTGACATCTGCATTGAATTATGACTCTTGGCTGGAAGTCACAGCATGGTCCATTGACACAAAATTATTCCTTCTCTTCTGTTGAAGATGTTCTCGTAGATCTGTCTGCGAAGATTGAGGTATATCAGAGAACATTCTTTGTGCATTTTTAGGTCTTGATGGCTCTTGATTATATAGAGAGTGATTAATGTGAGCCACATAATTTTTAGCATACTCTGCATCTGGATCCCTTGCTTTTGTTCCTGATTGGTATGTTTTTTTGACACCTGAAGTGTTTCCTAAACGGATTTGATCCAGTTTTGTTCTTAGATCAACTGGAGGTAACACATTGGTTTTTGAAACTTGGAGTTTTCCTTCCATTGATCTGGATATTTACAGAGAAGAAAGAGTTGGACAACCCCCTTGATTAGGAGTTGGTAACAAACCCTCTTTTATAGACAAATTTTGTGCCCAATTCGAAGAAGTCGTAGAAGAAGACATTAAGGAATGTTTCTTCTTAGACTTATTCAAGTTTTGGGACATAGAATGTCCTGAAGGAAGAGTAGTCAAAAGACCATCTCCTTTTCTTTGACTAACAAAATTGTCAGTCAAAGCTGTTCCTGAAGTAAAAAACTACAGGAGCAGAAGAAACAACTAAAGAATTATTTCTTTTGAAGGGACTTTATGTGGAGGAGCAAGACCACCCCCAGTTCTAGTAGAACTTGGCAAAGAAGAAGAGATAGATAAAGAGCTATTCCTCTTAGAGTATGGTGGTGACAATTTGGCTAAAGAGCCTATATTGTCAGTGTATAAAGTTTTGGCTAAAGAGCCAGATTTTGGTGAAAGACACGCTGGAACAGATTTGGCTAAGAAGCCAGTACTGCCAGTGTGACTTTTGATGTTAGAAATACACGCTGGAACAGATTTGGCTAAGGAGCCAGTGCTGCCAGCATGACTTTTAGAATTAAGATTGCACGCTGGAACAGGCTTGGCTAAGGAGCCAGTGCTGCCAGCGTGACTTTTGGAATTAAGATTGCACACTGGAACAGATTTGGCTAAGGAGCCAGTGCTGCCAGCGTGACTTTTGGCTGTTGTTGTTTTTGAACACACAAGAGTGTGTGTGCTTGCAGTAGGCTCTTTGCCAGTGTTAGGAGTAGACATGTGGTAGAAGAGTCACCATTGGTTGCCAACTGATTCTTAGGGACATAGACAGATCGTCCCTTCGACTTGGCAGTAGTGATGAAGGCTGAAGTGGACTTGCCACCCTTAGCCCGCTGCATTTCTTCATAGGCGAGTTGATCGAATTGGATCGATATCACCTTCTTCGTCGAGCCGACTGACGATGTGTCGTATTGAGTTGTTGCTATCTCAGAAGAGGAGATAGTTTTCCATAAATAAATTCACTTTATTTATTGTGTATCTGGAAAAATTACAACTGTAGGAATCCGATCTAGAAGACGATCGCTTTATCCCTTGGACGATGCGAAGAAGAAAAGCTCTCAAAATTTCAACAGCAATTAGATATCTGTGTATCTGTACAATGAATGAGAAAAGAACTCTATTTATAGAGTCAAAAATAACTGAAAAAGATAACTGTCTTCACAGCCTCTGCATAGTTGAAAATCACGCAGGATTTAACATACGCAGAGTTGTGAGCAGTTACTGGACGTGGCCTATAACTGTTTGGACACATGGCAATCATGTATAAGTCGTGTGCAAGTTACAGGACACGCAAGCGAGAGATCAGTGGCATGGCTGCCACGTACTCTAATTTGATGAAATCTACGCAGGCTCGTTGAAGATGAAATCCACGCAGACTTGGGTCAGAAAGCTTCAAAATCCACGCAAACTTGGGGCAAGAAGCTTCAGAATCCACGCAGACTTGGGGCAAAAAGCTTCAAAATCCACGCAGACTTGGTGAAGGAACATAGAAGTTCAAAATACATGCAGACTTGAGCCAGAAGCTTCAAAATCCACGCAAGCTTGAGGCAGGACTGCCGGCTGTCTTGATTTGACGTGCCTCGACTGACACAAAATCTCTGACAGTAATTACTTTGTCAGTCACATTAAATGACAAGAAACTCTTTTGCCACAACAACTTGATGAAGGCTGAGTCTTGCTGTAGAAGATTTCAAAAGTCATGCAATAGTCGGCTGTGATCTCTCGAGTTCCGTGCATACGTAGCATACGAGGAGACATTCTTCGACTGTCGTGCTGTCAGTCATGATGATACTTCTGACAAATGATGATCTGTCACTAGCGTGATTTTTAAACATTGTCTTGATCAACCCAGCGTGACTTTGAGACTCAATTCTGATCAACTCAGCGTGACTTTGAGACTCAGTTTTGATCAACTCAGCGTGACTTTCATTTTGAAGGCCTACAGTGAGGTATAATGTCTTTCTTATGCCTCATGCCTTCGATTTCTTGCTTGCATGATTGATTGATTGCCTAGTATAGCTCGCTTGTTATTAGTATAGCTTGTCATTGCCCCTCTAGCCTCTTGATTAAATTTCGAGGACAGAATTCTTTTAAGGTGGGTAGAGTTGTAATGCCTGTTGTTTGTATTACGTATTTTGGAATACGTATACGTATTTTATTCTGCATTGCATAATTTCCTGGCTTAGCATTTCCTTTTTGGCTCGATTTATTCTTGGCCCGAGTTGGCTTGGTTCGGCCTGGCTTGGTTTTGCTTGGTTCATGATGAACCCAAGTGAACCCCCTACCTACCACCACTACCATTTATTAACCCCTTCTTGTAGGTCCTAAAAAATCAAGTTGCATCAATCAACAAAGTCAAGAAATCAAGAAACCTATCATTTTGATGAATTGCGCAGACAACAGATTGCGCAGCAATCCGATTGCGCACACTGCTTTGCGCACACAACCGATTGCACAAGTTGACGTGGCAGAAGTCATCATTACTAAATCAAATCAAATCTTTTCTGACAACTGACAGCGCGAATAACAAGGAGTCTGTTCGTTTCTTGCGCCGCACAGTGCTCGAGGGCGGCTGACAGCTGGCAGCGCAAACCAATGCTGCGCAGTTTGAGTCTGCGCAAATCATGTATGCGCAATTCAACTCTGCGCACTTTATCAAATATAACTGTTAAGTTACACGTGGCATTCATGCCATCGATTGTTCATTACGTGGCAACTGTTCATGCACGATCATGCGCAAATCATGCCATGTGTCCATGATAGTCGGCCCACGATCCAGTAACTATCTGCGCAAATCAATGTTGCGCAAACCAATGCTGCGCAAATCATCCTGCGCAGTCCAAAATAACTGAAAATTAGTTATTTCTAGAACTCTATAAATAGAGTTTCAAGTCTTCATTTCAAGGGGGATCAAGATCAGAAATCAGAAATTAGAGAGTTCAGGAGTTCTTGCCAAAGTGCTGCTGCATTCTTCCGAGACTTTTGTCTTCAACTTCCGAGGCTTTCGCCTTCAGTTTTTTTTGAGTTGTTTTCAACTTCAGAGGCTTCGTCTTCAAAAGTTCACATCGTCCAAGGGATAAATCGATCGTCTTCTAGATCGGATTCCTACAGTTGTAATTTTCCCAGAATTCTTGTAATCTTTATTACAGTTTGTATCAATAAAGTTCTATACTTTTGTTTTTGCAAACAAAATGGCGACTCTGCTGGGGACAACTTTCTCCTCCGACGAGGAAGTAGCAACTCAATGTGACGTAGCGTCTATCGGGAAGACGCAGAAGACCCTGGTTGTCAAGGTCAACCAGACAGCCTACGAGGCAATGCTCAACTCCAAGACCACTCCCCGTACTGCAGCCACTTCTGCCAAGAGCAGAGTGCGCTCAGTTTGGGTCTCCAAGACTGCTGCACAATCTGGCAGTTTTGCCGCTAAAAGTGCTGCACACTCTGTTGCACAAACTGCTAGCCAGTCTGTTGCACAAACTGCTGTGTCAACTGCTGCACAGTCTGTCTCAGCAACTGCTGCACAATCTGTTGCAGTCAAGACTGCGCAATCCGTTGCAAATGTTGCGCAAGCTACTTCATATGCTGCCTTGTCAAAACAGAAGACTCCTATGACTCTGGCGCAATTGGCAGTAGCTTTTCCTGCGCAAAACAGCATTCCAGCAACCAAAGTGCATCCTAAGCACTCTAAAGCAAGGACTCCTACTTCTGTGACCAGAACCAATGCACTCTCCACTCATGCGCAAATCACTTCTGCGCAAACCAAGGGAAACAGCCCTTTGGCTAAATTCTCTCCTTCTCATAATCAAGAGAAAATATCTGATTCTCCTCTTAAACATCCTGCTGTTCTAGCACAATCTACTGGGGGTAGTCCTTTGGCTATTCCTCCTCCTTCTCAGATCAAAGGAAAAGGCCCGTTGGTCTTTTCTCAAACTTCCTTGTCTCATGATTTGGAAGACAATAGAGGGAAATGCTCTTTAGTTATCCCTTCTTCTCAGAACAAAGGAAAAGGCCCTTTGGTCTTTTCTCAGTCTTCTTCGGTCTTTACTGAAGCAGATCAAATTGAACGTGTTTCAACACCCGTCAGTACAAGATCTCCTACGAACAAAGATTCTTTTTACCTTCATAACAAAAGAACTTGCACTGATCAAAGAGGTATTCTGCCTACTCCAGTAGCAGAATTCCAAGACCTCCCAACTTTCAAAATATCCCGTTCCAAACAAGGAAAACTGTTGGTGTCTCAAACAGAAACCCCTGGGGGTGAATTTGCAGACCTACGAACATATCTTAACAGGCCAACTTCAGCAAAACGTAAACAGCCAATGCTGAAGGTTAAGCCTCAAAGACAAATCTCTAAGAACATAAATTCTGATACTTATGCCAATGAGATGAGTACTTCCTTGTATACACAGGGGACAAAATATTTGAAGAATCGGAATCATGTTCCAAATATTGTTAAAGAACATATTCCTCGAACTTTTCCCCGTCCCGGCATGGTTTCTGATCTTCGAGAACATCTCAGACAAAAACGGGATAATGGCTCAACTCCTTCAAATCAACCATTTGATCATCATTGCAATCATAAAGTCATCATCCAATGTTGTTGTCAAACAACAAAGCGATCTATCTTCGATCGTCTAACTTTTGCTAAAACAGAACCAATGTCAGAAGAAGACGAAGTGTTGTACGCTTCTGTCAATATGGCTTCCCGAGAC
>JANAVB010021799.1:15065837-15294144 GCA_029216955.1 Iris pallida
CTTATTTTTTATCTAATAAGATATGCAATACTAAGGAGCCACAACAAAAAATGTCTTTTATTTATGGAAATATGAGACATTACAAAAATGTTTCCATAGCGCAAAAGCAAAGATACAAAAAAAAAAAACATTCTAATCGAAGGAGAATAATTAAATTGTCGATTTGCTGCTTCAATGTCTGCAGCTCTTCTTCGTGACTATTGTTACTCTCATTCTTGCTTCCTCCATCCCATTTTCTTCATCAATATGGCATATCTACTGTCCTGCGGGTAATTTCAGCACTATGAGTCTCATCATACTCATTTTTCTCCTGAATTAGGGTATTGAGTTGTTCAATCATAAATTGTTATGGCAGTTTCTTCTTCAAATTCCTTCTGAAGGCGAATAATTTCCGCTTTCAATCAGCAAGCCTCTGTTCTTTGTTCTCAACTGCCAAAGTAACTGATTCTATCTTTGAGTTGAATTCGCTGACTTTGCAGAATGAGCTTCTAAAAGGTTCTGAAGGTTTATCCTTTCCATATCAGCTTCTTGGGCTAGTCGTTCATATTCAGCTTGCACCAGAGAGTCTATATTCTTCTTCTTGAGCTCTTTATATTTCCTTATGGATACTTCCAACTCATCTAATATATGTTCAAGAAGAACGGCTTGGGCTTCATCTCCTTGGCCTCTTATGGCTTTTATCAGGAAAGAAGTGGGGTCCCTAACCATAATGAAGTTAGCTCCTTCCTTCTCTATCATTTTACGGACAAGAGATCCCAATGACTCAAAGAAACATCTGGTAAAAGATTGGACAACTTGCTGATTGATGGCTATGGTTCCAGGAGTCGAAGCTACCCCTGTTGAGGATGGAGTATTCGGTTGCTCAAACCGTTGCTGCTGAATGATGGGCTCTTTAAATAAAGGAGCCAAAGTAGAGCTGGTTGCTCCTCCTGCTTGTTCTTCTGCAAAAAGTAAAATTATTATTTTACTAATTTGCCAATAAATAAAAAGATCAAATAAAAACAGTCTTACCTTGATTTGATCTATCAACAACTGCATCTCCTGCTGGAATAGACTCCCGTTGAACGGAAGTAGCTTCAATTGCGACAGCTTGGCTGCTGCCCGCTTCAGAGCCGCAAGATAAGTGATGGCTACTACTAACAACCACCGTCGGAATAGGCACCATTGCCAGGTCCATCGGAGGTGTTGGTAGAGTATCAAGATCTGCAAGAACTACAAATGAAGATATTAGATATCAATCTATTTTAAAGAAAGAAGATTGTTAAATCTCGTTTTATATACCTTGGGGTTCGGTGGCGGGATTTTCTTGCTGAACATCTTCACCAGCCGCTTCTTCAGGAGATATTTCTATCTCGACGTCTTCATCTGGGTTAACAACCTTTTCTACGGACGCCTCTACTTCAATATCCTTTTTAGGATCAGAAGCATCATCGGCGGTATCAAGAGATATGTGTTCTTCGTTGTCCCCTTCAGGATTTTGTATATACTCATCAACATTTCCAGATGAAGAGCTTTCTTCTTCCTTATCTTCTTCTTCTTCTTGGGCTGCATTTCCACTATCAGTTGCGGTTAGATCCTCCTGCAGGCTATAACAATCGGCCAAAGCTGCTATCATTTCATGCTCTTCTTCTTCACGAAGAGTCTTAGGAGTAGGAGGAAGCTGAGTTGTTTCCGCGACGGGTGAAAGAGGTTGTGTAATATTTTGCTCATCTTCAATGATGTTTTCTCTGAATGTTTCAACTTCAGTTCTGAGGTCAAGATCTCCCCTCTGTTCAGTTTCTTCAAGGATTTTACTCCCTGATTCAGAAATAGGAGTGGGAGATGGCATTATAAATCCTGCTGCAGCATCTACTGAAGTCAGGAGTTGTTTGGAAGAAGAGGCTTCTAAATTTCTTCTGGTAACCAACTTCTTCTTCTTTCTGTGTAGAGGTCTATCGGGACTCTCTACATTTATTGGTGCTATTTGCTTCTGTACAGAAGTTGGTGTTGTAGCAACTTCCTGAGTTGTCTCGGCTAGTTGCCGAGATTGGGATCTTGTAGTCACTTTATCAGAAGAATGCTCCAAGACCAATTTCTTCTTTGCTGCAGGAGCAGGAGGCTCCTCTCTTCTTCTTTTCTTGGCAGGAGACTTTCCCACTCTTAGAGAGATCCGCATTGCTGCGTTTATCTCTTGTTGGAACATCATTTCTCTTGAAGTTTCTAAGGGTTCATCCGCCGGTTCGTTTGCCTCATCATTGGCAGGGATTGATAAAGCTATCCTCCCTTTCCTCAATCTTATCGCAGAAGCAAAACTATCGGCGAGGTTAAAGTTCTCGGCAAAAGTATTTGCAGATGTGTAGAATACCGAGTATGTAAAGAGCATCCGAGGCCCTTGAGGAGTGCTCTTTGGTGGCATAGAGAAGGTAGCCTTTGTGTCACGGGCATTGTAGTAGGCCCAAGCTCGGGCCCCGTCAATCAAGAAGCCCTTGCCCTGAAGGCAGGTGATTGCGTTCCCTACGTGGAACTGATCATACCCAAATTGTCTAGCAAAACGGCTAGGGAGGTATGGTTCCAAAAAGCATTCTTCTTCAAAGCGGTATACTAAATGAGATGGTCGAATTGTCTTCAACCATTCAAAGGCCACACGGTTTAAGGGCTGCAGTTTTGAATCTACCATGTTGGGTGGCATTTGGTCATGACCGGCCGGGAGAGGGGCGCAACAGAAGTTCCATCCTCTGTTCAAATTTAAAACAAATCTGCACTCACTCAGAGAGGTGTACTTCCATTTACCCTGAGAATATCTGCGCAAGAAGCTGCCATCTACTGGTCCCATACCAGGGTCCATTAAAGTTGGATAGTGGAGGAGTAACCATCCAAAGAGATAAGTGTACGGCATTTCGAGACGGAGGAATTCTTTCTCTCCCTTTGCCTTTAGCATCGAGTCAACATACAAGCGAAGACTCGCATTCAATCTGCAGGTCATTGCCGATAACAAGTCAACCTTATAACCGAAGACTAGCTTGACGGCAGCAAAAAGTACACCGCGATGAAAACGGTCCACTGTACTAGATCCTGGGACCACGAATCGTCTGAGCCAGTGTGTCAGAAACCCTGCTAACTGGGCTTCTTTGGATATGGGTCTGTAACCCATTCTCAAAAAACTTTCCAAAATGTCACCTTTCTTTAAAGGTGGACATTGATAATCATCCTTCATTTCCTTATCATAATGTTTACTTTCTTCCATCATCTTCATGACTTCCGTGTTAATCAGGGGTTTGAAAAAATGAGGGTAACATTTGTCATTTTCCTTGGTTTTCTTCTCTTCAATATGATTTAAGAATAAATATGGCAACCACTTCGAAGAATAGCAAGTGTTGGCCGTAGCACTCTTATAGTACAAAGAGCAAATTTTATAATGGCATAGCAGTTCTTCAAACACTGCTACCATTTCTGCATTGTCTTTTCTGAGTTTCTCTAATTCGTCATTTGTGGGAACAAACTCCTCATATGGAGCATCCGCCATGGGCAAGTATGAGATGTACTTCATCTCATGAAGTGCAAACCCCATTTCTCCACCCGGGGTCATGAAGGTTCCTGTTCTGTAATTGTATCGTTCAGCCAAGGCCAAAAACATTTGAGGGTTAGGAGCAAACCCGTATACAGTGGCATGCACTGCTTGAAACAGGTTAATTTGTTGAAGTTTATCTTGGAAGGTTGTCAGAACCCAATTTGTAATGCAATTCCATCGTTTGTAATCTGGATTCACTAATCCAGTCATCCTGATATCCTGTTCAGGGTATCTTCCTTCTTCCTTCACAAATTCATTTGCGAATATAGGGGTTCTGACGGGCATCAGCATAGATGAGTTTTCCGGTGGGATGCAGCTGGGTCTCAAACCTCTCAACATAACACTGTATCTGTCAGAAGAGCTGTAAAACATATCTTTCCCGTTAACCTTCTTTACAAAAATCTTCCCTGCACGAGCATCCTGGAGAAGGGTGATGTTCCAATCCATTTTCCGTGGGTAGCTCGCATGAGCGTACCGTGACAAAGGAAGGCATCGAGCAATTTTAGGAATGAAGAATGATCTGTCTTCCCGGTGGACTACCATCTCCTCCATCATTGGCCTAGGCTGGGAGATTTTTTCAAAGGCATCACCAAACAAGAATAAGGGTTTCTTGTGGATAACAGCATCTGCTGATTCCAGAGGCTGTCCATTCATCAGACACATTAAAGTTTCGTTGTCCTGAGAAATCAATATTGCCTGACGAGAAGTCGGCAGATCGTATTGAGGATAATGGACGTGAGACAAATCTTCTTTATATTCAGATTCAGACAAAGTTCCCACAAAATGTTCATAGTTTGGATCTTCATTGGTTTCAACTGCATCAAAGATAGATAAAGATCAGTACAAATCAAAAAACTCTATTTTTTCAGCCAAGCAAAACAGAATAGTACACAATCCTCAGATTGCGCTAACATGGATTGCGCAAGATTAGTTTGCGCATCATAATAGGGTGCGCAAACCAATCGATTGCGCTGACATTCAGCGCAAATCAATTGATTGCGCTGACTTTCTGTCAGCGCAATTCGATAGATTGCGCAGGATTACAGTTTTCATAAAAATGAAGATTGACTATTTATGCAACCAAAAATCCTAAAAAGGATGGCGCAAGATGAACTCATCTCTAAAAAGAAATGAGTTTCGAAGATCAAGGGAAATCAAAACACCCTAAAAAGGGTTTTCGATCGGTTAAACAACCTCTCAGAGCGGGCAGCGCAGCTTCGTGACGAGAGGCTCGTCGCGCAGTCCTGGATGAAGACTCGGCCGGAGCTTTGCCTTTCGCGGCGGCGGCGGCGGTGGAGGATCGTCGGGGGGCCATTGTTTGTCGAAGAAGGAGGACAGCAAGGGTTCGGGGGAATTTCTCTCAAAAGATCAACGGATGCAAAGTAAAAATGAAAGTGAAAAGAGGCTATTTATAGCTTTCGAAATACGAAACGGCTGCCATGGATTGCGCCTGAAATTGGGGGCACTTCGCTTTGCGCAGACAGCTCATCATCATGCGCAACTTGATTCAAAAATGCAAAAATTCAAAGTATTTCGAAACTTTGAATCAAATCAACTTTCGAAAACTTTGAAGGGGGTCTTGTAGGTCCTAAAAAATCAAGTTGCATCAATCAACAAAGTCAAGAAATCAAGAAACCCATCATTTTGATGAATTGCGCAGACAACAGATTGCGCAGCAATCCGATTGCGCACACTGCTTTGCGCACACAACCGATTGCGCAAGTTGACGTGGCAGAAGTCATCATTACTAAATCAAATCAAATCTTTTCTGACAACTGACAGCGCGAATAATAAGGAGTCTGTTCGTTTCTTGCGCCGTACAGTGCTCGAGGGCGGCTGACAGCTGGCAGCACAAACCAATGCTGCGCAGTTTGAGTCTGCGCAAATCATGTATGCGCAATTCAACTCTGCGCACTTTATCAAATATAACTGTTAAGTTACACGTGGCATTCATGCCATCGATTGTTCATTACGTGGCAACTGTTCATGCACGATCATGCGCAAATCATGCCATGTGTCCATGATAGTCGGCCCACGATCCAGTAACTATCTGCGCAAATCAATGTTGCGCAAACCAATGCTGCGCAAATCATCCTGCGCAGTCCAAAATAACTGAAAATTAGTTATTTCTAGAACTCTATAAATAGAGTTTCAAGTCTTCATTTCAAGGGGGATCAAGATCAGAAATCAGAAATTAGAGAGTTCAGGAGTTCTTGCCAAAGTGCTGCTGCATTCTTCCGAGACTTTTGTCTTCAACTTCCGAGGCTTTCGCCTTCAGTTTTTTTTGAGTTATTTTCAACTTCAGAGGCTTCGTCTTCAAAAGTTCACATCGTCCAAGGGATAAATCGATCGTCTTCTAGATCGGATTCCTACAGTTATAATTTTCCTAGAATTCTTGTAATCTTTATTACAGTTTGTATCAATAAAGTTCTATACTTTTGTTTTTGCAAACACTTCTCTCTTTCTCTCTCTTCATTTATCATCTTTTTCTTCCCCATTGACTTTCTTACCTACCAGAGAGAGGAGAGAGAGGTCTAGGAAAGTGCAACTTGCTTCATGGAGGAACTTTGATTTTATTGCTTCATTTTCTTTCTTACAGCATTCTAACTTACTTTAGAACTTGGCATTTTCACTTTCCATGACTAGATTCTTGTAGATCTATATTTATATTATTTTCAGATTTCTTGGGTTTTGATCTACATAATCTTGTTATTTCCAAGTTTTGATGGTTCCATGTTGTAGAGCATTTCGTTCTATCCCATTTTGACCAATGGAAGTTCAGATTTGGGATCCGGATGATGGAGTTGTGGAGCTTGAGAACTTGACTCTCATGGTGTTCATCTTCTCAGAAATTTGGAGAAGATGAACTGTGCTTAGACTTGACTTGACCGCATGACAATTCATGCGGCAAGCGATTTTGGCCGTATGGGACTCTCAGCCGCATAGGCTAGATCCCATTCCTGGCCGCATGGACTTCTCTCCTAATTGACCGCATATGCACCCTTGCTCCCAGCCGCATAGGCATTGCTCCCCGCTGCCGCATGAGGACCCGAGTCCTCTCAGCCGCATGACTGACTGATCCCGAGCCGCGTAGACCCTGATCCCCTTCAGCCGTATGAGACCCCTCCATTTCTGACCGCATAAGCTCCTGCAGCCGCATGCGCCGCACGCCCGCACTGCCTTGAGACCGACCTTTCCGAGCCGCATGAACTCGGATTTTGGGCCGCATGAACCCATATCCATTCAGCCGCATGGGCTGTTCTCTTTCAGCCGCATGTGATCATTCCTGGCCGCATATGCCTTAGCCGCATGGCTCTTCTATAGCCCTGAATATTGATATTTTATTAGATATTTTACGTTCATTTTATATCCTTACGTCTTTTGTCATGAACTTGATAATCATGGATTTGTTTAATATGTTTAGAAATGATACCTGAGCATGACACGATAGTGACCCGTAGTGGTGCACTCTTGACAAAAAAACTTGACATGACATGATAGTGGCCCGTCGTGGCGCACTCCTGACAAGAACACTTGACATGATAAACCCGACATGATTATCTTGAACAGCTGTTGCGACGGCTACCTGACATGACATGACATGACCTGTATAATTAATCCTGGACACCGTGGATGATTTTGCTTCTACAAATAATCCAGTCCTGTCTTGCATCATGTCTAGGAGGGGACTCCTGAGTACCACGGTCAGGAGTACCTACTGAAATGGACTAAGGCTAATAACTAGATTAATACAGTAGTCATGAAGAGATCTCCCAGCTACAGGCAATCCCGTTACCTGGGCGCACTTGGGATCTGTAGCCTACCGTCGAGTAGGGCACATTTCCAGCACACTGTCATGTGTTGTACCCTTCAAGCTACCTAAGGGTACATGCATTTCCTGGACGGTGTACCCACCTGAATTCAACCCCTAATTTGGACCTGGGTAACCTGGATGGTCTGCAGGGCTTATGGCTGTGGAGTAATCTCACTGCATCTTGCTAGTAATTAGGCCTGTGATAACCCTAGTTAGTTAAAGTATCAAGCCGTAGTTCTTGCTTGGCCGTGAAATGATTGGATGGAGTCTAACCAGTCTAGTCTTGTCCTGACCTTGTTCCAGATCACTGCATGACTTGAATGTCTGTATTTATTTTACCGATAAATGGTGAGAGTTCCAAGTTCTGTTCAGACGAAGGGTTACAACCCCGGTCCTTGTTTGGTTTACGGGTTGTAACCTGGTTATCTGAATAGTTCCATGGTTATCTCGTCGTATATCATCCTGATGTATTTTCTTTATTTCCAATTCTTACTTTTATTTATACTCTTGTGCTGATTGCTGGTTTTAGTTCCTAAGTGAAGCTTCCTTTGTGGCACTTGCCCTTTCTGGGATCTGACCCAGCTGGTTTTGTATGGCCAGATTTCGGAGCAGCTCCAGAGGATCTACCGACTATCCAGCCCGATGGTGGCGACTAGACGTAACCCGGGCAACGAGTGGGTTTATTTTTGCTCTCCCACTTTATTGTAAAAATATTCTTTTGAGGCGTTTAGCCGACGAGCACCTGTTTAGCTCGATTGTATTTACTTACTGTCTGCCTACGGGCTGTAACATGATTGACAGATCCTAGGGTTGATCATGTATGACTAAACTCTTGCTAGTCCTCACATTTTGTAACGACTAGCTTCATGATCAGCTGAATATATAATATTTGGGACACCTTATTATTGTATATTTAATGATCATACATCTTGTAACATTTACTTACTTGCTTGTGATTGAGACACTAGGCTTGTTCATGACCATAGGAGACTGTTGGCATGTAGTAAACCCTCATGTATCTAGACAGCCGTGACCGTATAGCGAGATGGAATCCATTTCAATATACGTAGCTGGCTATATCTGCCCCCGCTCTCCAGTATTCTGGTTCTGGGGCGTGACACCATGCTTGTACATAGTAAGAACTGAGGAATCCCTATTGCACAATCTCAGGATAACTTGGAACTCACAATAGCAAGCCGTAGTAGTTACATGCCCGCTTAAGTTGGCTTGTTTGTGTACTGTACCTACTCTGTTGACTAGTGAGATGATCAGAGTATCAGGACATGACGGGTCAACTTCTGTCCTTGTTTGGTTGGGCGGTTGGTTTGAAGTGTCGCGATACTATGTGAATCCCAGTAGAAAGCAGAGATCTATTCATCATATTTTCTCATTACTGGTTTTAATCCCTTATATCGTGCTTCCTTGCGGTACTTGCTATTAGAGGTCTAACCTCTCTGGTTTTGCATGGCCAGATTTAGAGCCGGTTTTCGAGGACTCAGCTTACTTCCACCTCCAAGATGGTCAATACTATAGGGATGATCGCAGGAGGACTCGAGTGGGTTTCTTACTTCCCCGCTCGTTTTGTTATTTACTTTATACCTTACCGTTTGGCGCCGATATGTTAGTCGGATCGTCTTGTACTTACTTTTATATAGTTGTAACTAAGTCATGCTGCAGCTGATAACAATTGTGTATACTTTTGCTACATCATCTGGCTATATTTTGTAAAGCCAGATATCAAGAACATTTTGACAGAGCATTTGGGACGCCTTAATGCTTTATCTTACATGTTCCCTATTTCTGTTCCTTGTTTGAATGATTGAGACAATAGATGTGTAGTGACCATAGTGAGACTTTCATGTAGTATGTACCCCCTCGTCTGTTTAGACAGCAATGATCAT
Organism: Iris pallida; assembly: GCA_029216955.1. Classification (NCBI taxonomy): domain Eukaryota; kingdom Viridiplantae; phylum Streptophyta; class Magnoliopsida; order Asparagales; family Iridaceae; genus Iris; species Iris pallida. The sequence continues at coordinate 15,075,100 of JANAVB010021799.1, forward strand.
ATTATACGGTATTCATCTACCCGTAATACGTAGCTGGCTGAGTCATTCCCCCGCTCTCCAGTATTCTGGTTCTGGGGCGTGACAAGGTTTTAGTGGTGGCCCATGCATGTCTGATTTCAGACTTGTAGGGTGTTTTGATTTATAGGATGTCTCAATCACACATGTTTCTCCTTGATATCCTGATTTGTTATTCTCGATTCTAGCGTGACATTCCGGTATCCTTTGACTTCATTGATCTTCCCTGTCCGATCGTTTGATTGTTCTCTTGTCCCTTTTCTTAGGGGCACTTCGTCCGCATCTGTCAGAACTGGACAGCAGCAACAAGGGCAACATGGGCAACCTGACCAGGTTGGACCAGTACGACCTCAAAAGACTATTCAAGAAGAAGTAATAGTGGAACCAGCAACTGGACCGCAGTATCCGGAGGTTCCCACACCACCAATAGTTCCACCCACCCCAGTGGAAGTGGATACACCAGTCCTTCTGGAGATCATGAGAGGGATGATGGCTACTCAGCAACATCAGATGTTAGCCTAGCAGTGCATGCACGCTCAGTTACAAGAGCAGAATGTATTACTCAACCAAGGGTTATAGACGGCATTGGAAAGAGGGGCAAGGACGGATTCAGAAGCGTCAGCCCGGTTTTGCAAGTACAACCCCCGACATTTCGAAGGCACGGAGGATGCCATCTCAGCAGATGCATGGCTTAAGGACATTGAAGCTATTTTGATAGCAGCTAAGGTACCGGCAGAAGAACGTGTGGATCTAGTGAAGTTGTTACTTCAGAATCTCGCACGTGATTGGTGGGAATCAGAGGAAGTAGGCATCAGATGTCCTGTTGCTTGGGACAATTTTACTACAAGATTCAAGAGAAAGTACTATAGAGTTGTGGCGCAGTTTGAGCTACAACAGAAGTTTATCAACCTCAGACAGGCTGGCAAGACTGTAGATGCTTATGCAGCGGAGTTCTGCAGATTGAGTAGGTTCGCCCCAGAGATGGTAGCAACAGAGAGCCAGAGGGCTATGAGGTTCCAGCAAGGGTTTCATCTTGAGCTCTTGCAATTGATAGAGGGGCACAATTACCAGACTTTTGATAAAGTATTGACGGCAACCCGAAGGCATGAGATCACCATTCAGAGGCTTGCGGCAAGGACTGGAGGTCAGAAGAGATCCCACAGTCAGATTGAAGGAGGAGGGGGAGCAGCGCCCCGAACAACAGCACCGTCCCTTGGCATCCGCATTCATGATGTGGCGATACGAGGGCCAGAACCACCACCCAGGCAGCAGCAATAGCAACAGAGGAAGAACCAGCAACCCCCAGCGGGCTGCACTTATTATAGGAAGGTAGGGCACACTAGAGATGTTTGTCGGACATTGAACGGACATTGTTTGATATGTGGAAATCCAGGTCATCGGGTTACCACATGTCCCCTGAATTTGAGGTCAGGATGACCAGGGCAACAGTTTCCTGCTCTGCCAGCACCAGGGACAGGCCAATATCAAGGACCAGCGGTAGCAGTAAGATCGTTGGCACAGCGCCCCTTAATGCCGCAGGCTCAGATGTTTCGGCAGCAGGGACCGCCGATGCAGCAACACCAGCATAGACCACCCCAGCATCATCAGAAAAGGGGCCAACAGCAGCACCAGGCTAGGCCACAACATGGGAATCAACAAGGAGGTCGAGGGCAGGCATTCACTCTGTCCTTGGAGGAGGCATTAGCATCAGGAGATGTTGTGGCAGGTAACATTCTCGTCGCCTCATATCCTGCAGTAGTATTGTTTGATTCGGGAGCATCACACTCATTTATATCTGCACAATTTACAACACGACTAGGAATAGAATTCGAGGCATTGCCAGGGAGGTTAAATATACTCACTGGTAATGGGCTCGTAGGAGTTAGTAGAGTTATTCTAGCATGTAGCGTTGTAGTTTGCGGGCATTCCTTACCCGCCCGGTTGATAGAAATTTCTGTTGGAAATTTTGACGTTATCTTAGGCATGGACTGGCTGAAAGACAGTCATGCAACAATAGATTGTCGTAGAGGGAGTGTATCTTTTGATATTCCAGGCATGAAGCGGTTCACCTTAGTCAGATCAGTGGCAACTCAACAAGAGCATGAAGTAGTGACGGCAATGGAAGAAGTTCAAGTTCCAAAGGTAGTTGAACAGTTTCTAGACGTATTTCCTGAAGAACTTCCAGGTCTACCACCGATTAGAGATATTGAGTTCAGTATAGAATTGGCACCTGGAACTAAACCGATATCAGATTGAGTTTACAGAATGGCGGACTCAGAGCAGGCCAATGTATATCAGTACATAGAGGAACTAAAGGAGAAAAAGTTCATCCAAGCTAGTATATCACCATGGGCAGCACCAGTGGTACTTGTGGAAAAGAAGGATGGGTCATCCAGATTGTGCATCGATTACAGGAAGATAAATGTGGCAACAATAAAGAACAAGTGCCCACTACCCAGGATCGACGACTTGTTTGATTAGTTGAGCACAGCTAGAGTTTTCTCCAAGATAGATCTTCGTTCAGGGTATCATCAAGTGAGGGTTCGGAAGGAGGACATTCCCAAGACAGCATTCAGGTCGAAGTATGGGCATTATGAATTCTTAGTAATGCCGTTTGGTTTGACCAATGCTCCAGCAATCTTTATGGACTTGATGAACTGCATCTTTATGCCGTACTTAGACCAATTTGTCGTTGTGTTCCTCGACGACATTCTAGTATACTCAGCTAATGAAGAGGAGCATGAAGACCACCTCAGGAAAGTGTTGCAGGTTCTGAGAGAGAACCAGTTGTACGCCAAGCTCAGCAAATGCGAGTTCTGGACGTATCGTATTTCATTTTTGGGTCACATCATATCAGGAGCTGGAGTAGCAGTGGATCCCAAGAAGGTAGAAGCCGTAGAGAGTTGGCCAGTACCCAAGACTGTAGCTGATGTACGGAGTTTCTTGGGATTGGCAAGATATTACAAAAGGTTTGTATCAGATTTTGTAAGACTTTCAGCGCCCATGACATGCTTGACACGGAAGGATGTGCCATTCGTCTGGTCGACAGAATGCGAAACATCATTTGAGAATTTGAAGCAAAAGTTGATATCAGCGCCTATTCTTACATTGCCAGTTGGACCCGGAGGTTTTACAGTATATTGTGATACGTCAGAAAAAGGACTTGGATGTGTCCTCATGCAGCATGGGAAGGTGATAGCGTACGCATCTAGGCAACTTCGGGACCACGAGAAGAATTACCCAACTCATGATTTGGAGTTGGCGGCAGTAGTATTTGCTTTAAAGCTATGGAGGCATTATTTATATGGTGATCGAGTGGACATGTACACAGACCACAAAAGTCTGAAGTACATTTTTACTCAGAAGGAACTGAACATGAGGCAGAGAAGATGGTTGGAGTTGATTAAGGACTGTAACGTGGAGCTTCAGTATCATCCAGGCAAGGCTAATGGGGTAGCAGACGCTCTTAGCAGGAGAGACGGCACATTTATGTTGAAAACACAAAAGCACATTTTAGAAGACCTTCAGGAGATGGGCATCGAGGTTATACTTCCTAGTGATGTAGGAGTACTGGTGAGTCTACAAGTTCAATCTGACTTGGTAGACAGGATCAAGGCAGCTCAGGCGCAAGACCCAAGGATTCAAAAGCTTAGGACAGAATGTGAGTCAGGACTCAGAAAGGAGATGCAAATCCATAAGGATGGTATACTTAGGTTTGGATCGCGTCTATGTGTGCCTAGTGGAGATATCAGACAGGATATTATGGTAGAAGCTCACCGCTCTCAGTATTCCATACACCCGGGAGGGACCAAGATGTACGAAGATATCAAGCAGCACTTCTGGTGGAACGGGATAAAGAGGGAGATAGCTAGATTTGTTTTCCGTTGCTTGGTATGTCAGCAAGTAAAGGCAGAACAGCAGAGGCCAGCTGGATTATTGCAACCGCTTCCTATTCCGAAATAGAAGTGGGAACATATTACAATGGACTTTGTGACCGGTTTACCGAGATCACCAAGTGGTAAGGATGCTATTTGGGTAATCGTAGATCGGCTTACGAAGGTGGCACATTTTCTTCCTTTTAGAGTAGGTCAATCTACGGAGAAATTGGCAGAATTGTATATGCAACAGATAGTCAGGCAGCATAGAGTCCCTATCAGTATTGTGTCAGACAGAGATACCCATTTTATATCACAATTTTGGAAGAGCTTACATCATAGCCTGGGTACCAAGTTAAGATTTAGCACGGCTTACTATCCCCAGACAGACGAACAATCAGAAAGAACAATTCAGACTTTGGAAGACATGTTGCGAGCTTGCACTCTGGAATTTGGAGGATCTTGGGAGAGCCACCTGTACTTAGCTGAGTTTTCGTACAACAACAGTTATCAAGCCAGTATCCAGATGGCACCATTTGAAGCACTATATGGTAAGAAGTGTAGGTCGCCACTAGCATAGGATGATATTGGAGAGAGGAAGATGCTAGGCCCGAAAATGATGTCCAGACAGTTGAAGTGGTTAAGGAAATTAGAGAGCGACTTCGAGTTGCGCAAGATCGGCATCGTCATTGGGCGGACCAGCATCGTAGGCCGCTAGAGTTTTCCGTCGGGGACCACGTGTTCTTACGGATCTCACCTACCCGTGGGGTCATTAGATTTGGCGTTCGCGAGAAGTTGAGTCCGCGGTACGTGGGCCCATTTGTTATCCTTGATCGGATAGGCGATGTTGCTTATCGTTTATCCCTTCCACCTTCGTTACGAGAGGTGCATGACATGTTTCATGTATCTCAGTTACGAAGGTATGTATCGGACCCAAGCCATATCCTTGATCATTCTGAGCTGGTTGTTGGTACCAACTTGTCTTGCGAGTAGCAGCCTGTGTCCATCTTGGACCGAAGAGAGAAGATACTCAGGAACCGAACAATTAGCCTTGTCCGGGTTGCTTGGGGTCATCACTCTTTAGGAGAGTCAACGTGGGAATGTGAGGATGATATCCGATCACGGTATCCATACATGTTTGACTCACAAGGTATATTTCTTCCTGTAGACCTTGATTGTCTTAACTCCTCATGCTTGTCACCTTATGAGTAGAATTGCGTGGTGTCGTCGATAGTTAAACATAGGTATGTTACTTGCTATTGGCATTGTAGAATAATTGCTTACTTAAATTGCTTGTACCTGGATTAGTTCAGCTCTGATGTTTCTATCCTGCTTGGATTTGAAATTCCGGGGACGAAATTTTTCTAAGGAGGGTAGAGATGTCACTTCCCATTCCCAGAATACGTATTTTTAAAATGCATGTACTGTTTAAATGTAAATATTTTATATTTATCATGTATTGCTCTGTATTTAAATTCCTTTAATTTTATGTTAATTAATTTTCTGCAATTTTATTTCTGCACTTTACTTTCTGCTTTTATACTCTGCTTTAGCTTTACTATGGGTTCGGCTCAGATTGGTTTTATTATGTTGGTTCATCATGAATCGAAATAAACCTCCACCTACCACCAATCCTTCATTTAAAGCCTATCTCCTTTCTCTCTCTTCATTACTTCACCATTACTCTTCTTCTTCTTCATAACTCTTCCACCAACCTAGAAGAGCAAGGCAAGTGCCAACTTGCTTCTTGATGGATCCCCATTATTATTGTTCCATCATCTTCCTTATTTGATTCTAAGTCTCTTTAGTACTTAGCATTTTCAATTTCTATGGTTAAATTCTTCTAGATCTAAGTTTATAGTATTTTCGGATTTCTTGGGTTTTGATCTATTTAACATTGTTATTTCCAAGTTTGATGGTTCCATGTTGTAGAGAATTTCGTTCTACCCCATTTTGACCTATGGAAGTCCAAATTTGGACTTACGGTGAAGGTTTTATAGAGCTTGGAAGCCAAGGGTTCCATGACCATCCTTCTCAGGTTTTCTGAGAAGATGGGTCCTTACTTTCTCAGCCGCATGAAATTTTACTTCTCAGCCGCATGAAATTTTATTTTTCAACCGCATGAGATTTTATTTCTCAGCCGCATGAAATTTTATTTCCCAACCGCATGAGATTTTTACTTCTCAGCCGCATATTTCCCAACCGAATGAGATTTTTACTTCTCAGCCGCATGAAATTTTATTTCCCAACCGCATGAGATTTTATTTCTCAGCCGCATGAAATTTTATTTTCCAACCGCATGAGATTTTTATTTCTCAGCCGCATGAAATTTTATTTCCCAACCGCATGAGATTTTTACTTCTCAGCCGCATGAAATTTTATTTTCTAACCGCATAAGATTTTTACTTCTCAGCCGCATGAAATTTTATTTTCCAACCGCATGAGATCTTTATTTCTCAGCCGCATGAAATTTTATTTCCCAACCGCATGAGATCTTTATTTCTCAGTCGCATAAAATTTTATTTTCCAACCGTATGAGATTTTTATTTCTCAGCCGCATGAAATTTTATTTCCCAACCGCATGAGAATTTTATTTCTCAGCCGCATAAAATTTTATTTCTCAGCCGCATGAAATCTTTATTTCCCAAACGCATGAAATCTTTATTTCCCGAATTTGGCATTAATTAACATTGATTGTTATCTTGATTAATAATTGATCATGCGTTCCTAGATGGAACTAAGAGACTGGCTAGTCGTCTTATTGAATTAGATGGAATAAAACACGTTCATATTAACTATGAACTATTACAATCAATTGGCCAATCCCGAATATCGGCATACAGGCACATGTAGGCTTCAATTTATTTATTTATTTATTTTCTACAAAAGCAGCATGTGTACTCTATGGTCAAGGCATAATTATTTTGTGGTTAATTTTGATTGTTGCATTACGCTATGTAAAACCTACAACCTAACCGCACGGACATCGTTGTAGAGTTGTGCATATCGTACTTGTACGAAAGTACTCATTCTGAATGACCATGATCCACGGCATGAGATTTCAATTAACATAGAGGCTACTAAGTTAAATAAAATAATGATTGCATGGAGAGAATGGGTTCCCGAGTTCTTACATGGCAGCCCTCTTCGGGACTATTAAGTACCCGACAGGCCGGCTGGTTCCCACAGATACTGCATATCTGCCACACGGGTAGGGAGCGATATCTGCTTATATTATTATTATATGGTACAATTGACGACGGGCGTCCCGCTGGGACTCGTCTATTTCATGATTGGCACAATTGATTGATTGGATAGACTAGCCTTGCTTGCACATAGTAAGAACTGAGGAATCCCTATTGCACAATCCCAGGATAACTTGGAACTCACAATAGCAAGCCGTAGTAGTTGCATGGCCGCTTAAGTTAACTTGTTTGTGTACAGTACATACTCTGTTGACTAGTGAGATGATCAGAGTATCAGGACATGACGGGTCAACTTCTGTCCTTGTTTGGTTGGAAGGTTGGTTCAAAGTGTCGCGATACTATGTGAATCCCAGTGGAAAGCAGAGATCTATTCATCATATTTTCTCATTACTGGTTTTAATCCCTCATATCGTGCTTCCTTGCGGTACTTGCTATTAGAGGTCTAACCTCTCTGGTTTTGCATGGCCAGATTTAGAGCCGGTTTCCGAGGACTCGGCTTACTTCCACCTCCAAGATGGTCAATTCTAGAGGGATGATCGCAGGAGGACTAGTGGGTTTCTTACTTCCCCGCTCGTTTTGTTATTTACTTTATACCTTGCCGTTTGGCACCGACATGTTAGTCGGATCGTCTTGTACTTACTTTTACATAGTTGTAACTAAGTCAGGCTGCAGTTGATAACAATTGTGTATACTTTTGCTACATCATCTGGCTATATTTTGTAAAGTCAGATATCAAGAACAATTTGACAGAGCGTTTGGGACGCCTTACTGCTTTATCTTACATGTTCCCTATTTTTGTTCCTTGTTTGAATGATTGAGACAATAGATGTGTAGTGACCATAGTGAGACTTTCATGTAGTATGCACCCCCTCGTCTGGTTAGACAGCAATGATCATATTATACGGTATTCATCTACCCGTAATACGTAGCTGGCTGAGTCATTCCCCCGCTCTCCAGTATTCTGGTTCTGGGGCGTGACAGTTATCCAAGTCGAATATCCGTTTATGAAGGATGCGACACGTGACAGTGTGCTGGAAATGTGCCCTACTTTTCGGTAGGCTACAAGTCCACTTAATGCGCCCAGATAACGGGATTGCCTGTAGCTGGGAAAATCTCTTCATGACTACTGAATCATTCTAGTTAATTAGCCTTAGTCAATTTCAGTAGGTACCCCTGACCGTGGTACTCAGGGATCCCCATCCAAGACATGATGCAAGATAGTACCAGTTTATTTGTACAAACACAATCGTCCACGGTGTCCAGGTATTTCATACTTGTCATGTCAGGCTAGCCGTCGTAACAGCATGTCATGATATATCATGTCAGTTGCTAGTTAAGAGTGCACCACAGTGGGCCATTATTGTGTTCTATTCTTACCTTATCATGAATGAGAGAAACTTGCATAAAATAACTAGTGACATATTCTTGAAGCCAAGGAAAAGATCTACAACTTTTATGTTTTGAGTTTTTCAAGATTCTAGCTACAAAACAACTTAAACAGGCAAAAATCAGTAAAATAGAGCAATTTCGGCGCATGGAATTCCTGTACAATCGGCGCATGGGATTCCTGCGCAATCGGCGCATGGGATTCCTGCACCAATCGGCGCATGGGATTCCTGCACAATCGGCACATGGGATTCCTGTACCAATCGGCGCATGGGATTCCTGCACAATCGGCGCATAGGATTCCTGCGCAATCGGCGCATAGGATTCCTGCACAAATCAACGCATGGGATTCCTGCACAAATCGGCACATGGAATTCCTGCACAATCGGCGCATGGGATTCCTGCGCAATAGGTGCATGGGATTCCTGTACAATCGGCGCATGGGATTCTTGCACAAATCGGCGCATGGGATTCCTGCACAAATCGGCGCATGGGAATTTAAACTCACGTTGTGTCTTCAGTACATGTGCGTAAGGAACCTACGCACATGACATGCTTGGAGTCAGAGAATGCGTTGCCGGGACTTCACGGTGCATGGCTTCCCAGGCGCATGGGGTTCCCGGCGCATGGGGTTCATCGTCCCTAACAGCAAGTTCAGCCATAAAAGTTCCGAAAACTTGCCATGGCCATAACTTCCTCATCTGAAGTCGAAATCAAGCAAAACAAAAGCCAAAGCTGCATGAAATCGAATTCTCTACAAAATAGTTTTTGGAAATACCAAGTTTTTAGAGGTCAAAACCAAAAAAACTAAACAAGAAGGAACTTAAAACTTAGATCTACAAAAATATAACCATCAAAATAGAAAATGCCAAGTTCTAAAGTATCTTAGAATCAAGTAAGGAAGAGAATGGAACAATAAAACTTAAGATCCATCATGAAACAAGTTTGCACTTGCCTAAGCGCTCTCTCTCTCTCTCTCTCTCTCTCTCTCTTCCTGGTAGGTGTAGAATTAAATGTGGAGAAGAAGAAGAGTAATGAAGAGAGAGAATGAGGAAATGGGTTAATAAAGGATGTTGGTGGTGGTAGGTAGGTAGGGGTTCTTCCTTTGGTTCATGATGAACCAAGGCAACCCAAGCCTATCCGAACCAACCCAAAATAAACCGAGCCAAGCCAAGAAATATGCGAAACAAGATAAAATACGTATACATATTCCAAGATACATAATACGAACTACAGACTGATACAGAAGTCGGTTCGTCTGTACCTAAAAGGCCGAGGAAAGCGACGACTCCAAAGGCTGTGTCAATGGAATCCGTCCCTGATGAGGTAAAGAGTCCTCCGTAATCTGGCTCATTTTGTCATTTTGGTGACCTGTACTTTTCTTCTTGTAGGGATCGTCGAAGAAGAAAACCCGTATTTCGAAACCGGACATCAGTAAACCGAAGGAGGTGGCAATCTCCTCTGACGAGCGCATTCCTCCGATGGTGATGTATCCAGTAGAGGAAAATCCTGAAGATGTTGTTCCTGCGAAGACTTTTGTATCTCCAGACTATGTCGGAAGAGACACAGAGGTTGCAACCATTTCCGGGATGGTATCGGCCGATGTAGGGACCTTGGACGTTGAGGGTCCAGCAGACACGGGGCTTCCAAATGAGGAAGTGGAGTGGAGTTCATCGTCTTCAGATGACGTCCCTCCAGAAATGCATGAGCCTGTTGCGGAGGCAACAGATGTAATTGTAACAGAGGAGAGGGTTGATTCCCCTCCTTGTCATGATGAGGGGAGGTCGGCTGCAGCATTGTCGAGTCCTATCCCAAACTCAGCAGCGGAGGCTGAGGCGACTACTGACCGAGAAGTAGCAATAGATCCTATCCCTGCGGAGGGATTTGATGGTGAAAGTGGGACTTGTCCGTCGATCCTGACTTCAAGGGAGCCGAATCTGGAGACAAGCGCCGATCTTGCTGTTCTGGGGGAGGAAGAATGTCCCGTACTGCCCGCCGATAGTGTATTGGGGATGGGTGAGGTAGCCGCTAACGTCGGTGGTTCCTCCGAGCTTGAGAAGGGTAAGGGTTTTCCGGAACCCTCTGTTGCTCCTTCTACTTAGGGTACGATATCGATGCCTCTCTCGGCCCCTCCTGTTCTTTTGGCTCCTCGGACTAGTAGTCAAGCCCCTATTGAGGAAGAGCCTGTTGATGCTGAGGTTCCAGCCTCGCAGTTTGAGGTCGGCGGGCCTTCTTCTGGTCCGCTAACTAGAGCAGCTCCTCTGACTCCTGCTATGACGCCGCAGGTGCTGGCGGATGCAGATGAATATGTAAAGTTTATCATTGAGGCAGTGTATAAGATGCTGCAGAGGGGTGTATCAGCAGTGACGGATGCCAATGGGAGCTTTGCAATGGCAAAAACTCTAGCACTGCCTCATATCAACCTGATCCGTCTCCATCAGGGCCATGATCATATGGCCGACATTCTGGAGGCCTCGGTGGCCGAGCTGGACCAGCGGCTTTTCCGAGTTTCAGTGTATCCAGCGAAATGATCTCTCCGTCCTGATAAACACGGAAAAGGAGAAGCTGATCGCTGAGACTGAGTCCTCTTGTCAGGCCACCATGAGTGTCTGGGAACGCGAAGTGGCTGTGTCAGTTCCCGTTCCCAAAATACGTATTTTAAATGCATGCACTATTAGGATGTATTTATTTTATATTTATCATGTACTGCTCTTTAATTCTCATATTAATTAATTTCCTGCAATTTTATTTCTGTATTTTACTTCCTGCTTTTATGCTCTGCTTTAGCTGTGCTTTAGGATCGGCTTAGATTGGTTTAATTAGGTGGGTTCATCATGAACCGAACCAAACCCCCACCTACCACCACCCCTTCTATTTAAAGCCCATCCCCTTTTCTCTCTCTTTATTACTCACCATTACTCTTCTTCTTCTTCCTCATAACTCTTTCACCAACCTAGGAGAACTAGGCAAGTGACAACTTGCTTCTTGATGGATCCCCACTTTTATTGTTCCATCATCTTCCTTATTTGATTCTAAGTCTCTTTAGTACTTGGCATTTTTTATTTCCATGGTTTATTTATTGTAGATCTAAATTTGTTGTATTTTTGGATTTCTTAGGTTTTGATCTAGTAAACTTTGTTATCTCCAAATTTTGATGGTTCCATGTTGTAGAGAATTTCGTTCTACCCCATTTTGACCTATGAAAGTTCAGATTTGGGCTTAGAATGAAGGAATTAAAGAGCTTGGAAGCAATAGTTTCCATGGTTCTGTCCTTAGGAATTCGGAGAAGAAGAACAGTTCTGGCCACATGACAAAGCTTGACCGCATGAGTCTTCATGCGGCAAGTCCCCTGACCGCATGGGCACTTTGGCCGCATAGACATGGACTTTCCAGCCGCATGCGTTCATTCGTTTGAGCCGCATGAGACTGTTCCAATTCCAGCCGCACGAGACCTATCTGCCGCATGAGTTCTTAGCTAGCCGCATATGCATTCAGTCCCGCAGCCGCATGGCACTGATCATTCCCAGCCGTATGGCGCTGCATGACCTCTCAGCCGCATAAAGGATTGCACCTAGCCGCATGGAATTAGTTTTCCTTAGTCGCATGTAGGCTTGTCCTAGGTTCAGCCGCATGGGCGCATGTCATTTCAGTCGCATGGGCGTATGTCATTTCAGCCGCATGGGCGCATGTCATTTCGAGCCGTATGGGGTTTGCTATCCTCCAGCCGTATGGAATTTTCCCTGGCCGTATGGTTGCATGTTAACCCTAGCCGCATGAGACTGTAACCTTTTCCCAGCCGCATGGCTTGGGCATTGCAGAACCGCATATGCGCATATCGTCCCGGCCGCATGAATTTAAGCTTCCTTAGCCGCATGACTTCCTGGCCGCATGAACTTGATTCTAAAGCCTTTTGGCTGATCCTTGTTCCAAATTGACATTGATTGACATTGACTGACATTGATTAACATTGATCAATTACCTTGGCTTTTATTAACGTCAATTATTGTCTGGACATTAAAATAACATTGTTGATTAATAATTGATCATGCGCTCCTAGTTGGAACTAAGAGGCTGGCTAGTCGTATTATTGAATTGAATGAATGAGACACGTTCATATTATGAACTATTATACTCGACTGGCTAGTCCCAAAACATTGGCATACAGATACATACAGGCTTCAGTTATTTATTCATCTAACTATTACGAAAGCAGCATGTGTACTTTATGGTCAAGACATGATTATTCCGTGGTTAATTTTGATTGTTGCATTACGCTATGTAAGACCTACAACCTAACCGTACTGGTATTATTGTAGAAATACATATCGTATCCCGTACGAAAGTACTCATTTGAATGACCATGATCCACGGCATGGGATTTCGCTTAACATAGAGGCTATTAAGTTAAATAAAATAATGACTGCATGTAGAGAACGGATTTCCGAGTTCTTATATGGCAGCCCTCTTGGGACTAGTGGTGCCCGACAGGCCGGCTGGTCCCTACAAATACTACAAATCTGCCACACGGACAGGGAGTGGTATCTGGTTATATTATTTATTGTATATTGTATATTGATGACGGGCGTCCTGCTGGGACTCGTCTAATTCATGATTGGCGCAATTGATTGACTGGGTAAACTAGCCTTGCTTGCACATAGTAAGAACTGAGGAATCCTTTATTGCATATATCCAGGATAACTTGGAAATCACAATAGCAAGCCGTAGTAGTTGAATGGCCGTTTAAATTGATTTGTTTGTGTAGTGTATCTACTCTGTTACCTAACTGAGACGATCAGAATGTCAGGACATGACGGGCCAACTTCTGTCCTTGTTTGGTTGGGAGGTTGGTTCGAAGTGTCGTGATGTTATGTGAATCCCAGGGGCAAACAGAGATCTATTATTATATTCTCTTATTTACTGGTTTCATCTTTTATATCGTACTTCCTTATGGTACTTGCTATTAGAGGTCTAACCTCTCTGGTTTTGTATGGCCAGATTTAGAGCCGGTCCCCGAGGATCCAGCTTACTTCCACCTCCAAGATGGTCAATACTAGAGGAATGATCGCAGGAGGACTCGAGTGGGTTCTTTACTTCACTGCTCGTTTTATTATTTACTTTATACTTTGTCGTTTGGGACCGACATGTTAGTCGGATCGTCTTGTACTTACTTTTACATAATTGTAACTAAGTCAGGCTGCAGCTGATAACAATTGTGTATACTTTTGCTACATCAATCTGGCTATATTTTGTAAAGCCAGATATCAAGAACATTTTGACAGAGCGTTTGGGACGCCTTACTGCTTATTCTTACATGTTCTCTATTTCTGTTCCTTGTTTGAATGATTGAGACAATAGATGTGAAGTGACCATAGTGAGACTTTCATGTAGTATGCACCCCCTTCGTCTGGTTAGACAGCATTGATCGTATTATACTGTATTCATCTATCCGTAATACGTAGCTGGCTGAGTCATTCCCCCGCTCTCCAGTATTCTGGTTCTGGGGCATGACAAGGTTTTAGTGGTGGCCCATGCAGGTCTGATTTCAGACTTGTGGGGTATTTTGATTTATAGGATGTTTCAATCACACATGTTTTTCCTTGATCTCCTGATTCGTTATTCTCGATTCTAGCTTGACATTTCGGTATCCTTTGACTTCATCGATCTTCCCTGTCCGATTGTTTGATTGTTCTCTTGTCCCTTCTCTTAGGGGCACCTCGTCCGTACCTGTCAGGACTGGACAGCAACAACAAGGGCAGCATGGACAACCTGACCAGGTCGGTCAGCAACAAGGGCCAGTACTACCTCTAGAGACTATCCAAGAAGAAGTGATAGTGGAACCAGCAACTGGACCACAGTATCCGGAAGTTCCAACACCACCAATAGTTCCGCCGACCCCTGGGGAAGTGGACACACCAGTCCTTCTGGAGATCATGAGAGGGATGATGGCCACTCAACAACACCAGATGTTAGCCCAGCAGCGCATGCACGCTCAGTTGCAAGAGCAGAATGTACTGCTCAACCAAGGATTACAGACGGCATTAGAAAGAGGGGCAAGGATAGATTCAGGAGCGTCGGCCCGGTTTTGCAAGTATAACCCCCGCCGTTTCGAAGGCACGGAGGATGCCATCTCAGCAGATGCATGGCTTAAGGACATTGAGGCTATTTTGACAGCAGCTAAGGTGCCGGTAGAAGAACGTGTGGATCTAGTAAAGTTGTTACTTCAGGATCTCGCACGTGATTGGTGGGAATCAGAGGAGGTAGGCATCAGACGTCCTGTGGCTTGGGACGACTTTACAGCAAGATTCAAGACCAACTACTATGGAGTTGTGGCATAGTTTGAGATACAACAGAAGTTTATCAGCCTCAGACAGGCTGGCAAGACTGTAGATGCTTATGCAGCGGAGTTCTGCAGATTGAGTAGATTCGCCCCAGAGATGGTAGCAACAGAGAGCCAGAGGGCCATGAGGTTCCTGCAAGGGTTTCATCTTGAACTCTTGCAATTGATAGAGGGGCACAACTACCAGACTTTTGACGAAGTATTGACGGTAACCCGAAGGCATGAGATCACCATTCAGAGGCTTGCGGCAAGGATTGGAGGTCAGAAGAGATCCTACAGTCAGAATGAAGGAGGAGGGGGAGCAGCGCCCCGAACAACAACACCATCCCCTGGCATTCGTATCCACAATGTGGCGATACGAGGGCCAGCACCACCACCAAGGCAACAGCAACAGCATCAGAGGAAGAACCAGCAACCCCCGGCGGGCTGCACTTATTGTGGGAAGGTAGGGCACACTAGAGATGTGTGTCGGACATTGAACGAGCTATGTTTGATATGTGGAAATTCAGATCATCGGGTTAGCACCTATCCCATGAATTCGAGGTCAGGAGGACCAGTGCAACAGTTTTCTGCTCTGTCAGCACCAGGGGCAGGCCAGTATCGAGGACCAGCGGTGGCAGTAAGGCCGTTGGCGCAGCGCCCGTTAATGCCACAGGCTCAGATGTTTCGGCAGCAGGGACCGCCGATGCAGCAACACCAGCATAGACCACCCCAGCATCATCAAGGCAGGGGCCAACAGCAGCACCAGGCTAGGCCGCAACATGGGAATCAACAAGGAGGTCGAGGGCAGGCATTCACTCTGTCCTTGGAGGAGGCATTAGCATCAGGAGATGTTGTGGCAGGTAACATTCTCGTCGCCTCATATCCCGCAGTAGCATTGTTTGATTCGGGAGCATCCCATTCATTTATATCTGCACAATTTGCGACACGGCTAGGAATGGAGTTCGAGGCAATACCAGGGAGGTTAAATATACTCACTGGTAATGGACTCATAGGAGTTAGTAGAGTCATTCTAGCATGTAGCGTTGTAGTTTGCGGGCATTCCTTACCTGCCCAGTTGATAGAATTTTCTGTTGGAAATTTTGACGTTATCTTAGGCATGGACTGGCTGAGAGATAGTCATACAACAATAGATTATCGTAGAGGGAGTGTGTCTTTTGATATCCCGGGCATGAAGCGATTCACCTTAGTCAGATCAGAGGTAACTCAGCAAGAGCAGGGAGTAGGGACAGCAATGGAAGAAGTTCAAGTTCTGAAGGTAGTTGGAGAGTTTCTAGATGTATTTCCCGAAGAACTTCCAGGTTTACCACCAGTTAGAGATATTAAGTTCAGTATAGACTTGGCACCTAGAACTAACCCGATATCAGATCGAGTTTACAGAATGGCGGATTCGGAGCAAGCCAAGGTATGTCAGCATATAGAGGAACTGAAGGAGAAGAAATTCATCCAAGCTAGCGTGTCACCATGGACAGCACCCGTGGTACTTGTGGGGAAGAAGGATGGGTCATCCAGATTGTGCATTGACTACCGGAAGCTTAACGCGGCAACAGTGAAGAACAAGTACCCACTACCCAGGATCGACGACTTATTTGATCGGTTGAGCAAAGCTAGAGTTTTCTCCAAGATAGATCTTCGTTCAGGGTATCATCAAGTGAGGGTTCGGAAGGAGGATATCCACAAGACATCATTCAGGTCAAAGTATGGGCATTATAAATTCTTGGTAATGCCGTTTGGATTGACCAATGCTCCAGCAATATTTATGGACTTGATGAACCGCATCTTTATGCCGTACTTAGATCAGTTTGTCGTTGTGTTCCTTGACGACATTCTCGTATACTCTGCTAGTGAAGAGGAGCATGAAGACCACCTCAGAAAAGTGTTAAAGGTTCTGAGGGAGAACCAGTTGTATGCCAAGCTCAGCAAGTGTGAGTTCTGGACGGATCACATTTCATTCTTGGGTCACATCATATCAAGAGCTGGAGTAGCAGTGGATCCCAAGAAGGTAGAAGCAGTAGAGAGTTGGCCAGTACCCAAGACCGTAGCTGATGTGCGGAGTTTCTTGGGATTGGCGGGTTATTATAGACGGTTCGTGTCAGACTTTGCGACAGGGGCTCATGCGGCTGAGTCTGAACAAGGCTATGCGGCTCAATTACTTGCCGTATGAAGATTCATGCGGTCAAGTACTCAAGCAAGTCTTATGCGGCTAGGAAGGACTTTCCATGCGGATGAGCTCGAACGAGTCTCATGCGGCTGGAAAGGCCATGCGGCCAGAGGCTTGCCGCATGAGGATTCATACGGTCAAGTACTGCTCTTCTTCTCCACTTGTCCGAGAAGAGGAGCCAAGCAACCATGGCTTCCAAACTACACAAAACCTTCATCCGGAGCCCAAATCGGAACTTCCTAGGGTCAAAATGGGGTAGAACAAAATTCTCTACAACATGGAACCATCAAAACTTGAAAATAATGAAGTTTGCTAGATCAAAACCAAGAAAATCCGAAAATGGTTAAAACCTAGATCTACAAAGATTAAAGCTTCAAAATGGAAAACTTCAAGTTCTAAACTAGTATAGAATAAGGAGAAGAACATATTTTGACAAATAATTTTGTAAGAAAACATCAACAATATTTATGGATCCATCTCTTGAGCAAGTTGGTACTTGCCTTGGTTGGTGGAGAAAAGTAAATGAGAGGAAATAAATGAGAGGAGAGAGAATGAGTTGAGTTATTATATAGAATCTTGAACCCATGGGTTCATGATGAACCAAGGTGAACCAAGAATAGGTTATCCAAATGAGCCAAAACTGTAGGCCCAAATGCAGAAAATAAATTACGAAATAATATTTTGTCGAATATTTTTAGAAAATGCATGAAGAAATACAGCATAATAAATATAGTAAAAATACAAGGAAAATACAATTTATCGGTTTACGTATTAAAATACGTATTCCCAGGATCGGGGAGTGACATCTCTACCCTTCTTAGAAAAATTCCGTCCTCGGAATTCCAGCCAAGACAGGATAGTGAAATTAGGGCAAGCAAGGCTCAATCACATACAAGTTAACTATCATAGCAGTTATTATCATACATCACAAAGTGCAAAACAAGCAGGTGCAGATAAGCATGGAATCGTGTCAATAAGGTGCAAAAATATACCTTATCAGTCAAACAAATACGGATACCGAGATCTGATCTCGTCCTCGCGCTTCCAGGTTGACTCTCCCGGAGAGTGATGGTTCCAAGAAACACGGACAAGGCTTATCGTCCGATTCTTGAGTACCGTCTCTCGCCGGTCTAAAATAGATACGGGTTGTTCCTCGTAAGTTAGGTCGGTACCAACGACTAACTCAGAATGATCGAGGACATGACTCGGATTCGGGACATACCCACGTAATTGGGACACATGAAACACATCATGTATGCCAGTTAACGAAGGCGGAAGGGCAAGTCGATAAGCCACATCGCCTACCCGAGCGAGAATCTTAATCGTATCTTGGACTAAGCTTTCCTCGGGTTCCAAATCTAATGATACCCCGAGTTGGCAAAATCCGCAGAAACACTTGGTCGCCAACTCTGAACTCTAGAGGCCTACGATGTTGATCTGCCCAATGACGATGTCGGTCCTGTGCAACTCGAAGGCGCTCTCTGACCAACTTAACTATCTCTACAGTCTGCGTGATCATCTCTGGTCCCAACAACTTCCGTTCTCCGACGTCGTCCCATGCCAAAGGGGACCTGCACTTCCTTCCATACAATGCTTCGAACGGGGCCATCTGAATGCTAGCCTGGTAGCTATTGTTATAGGAGAACTCTACTAGATGAAGGTGGTCCTCCCAAGATCCGCCAAAATCCAAGATGCACGCCCGTAGCATATCTTCTAACGTCTGAATGGTTCTTTCTGATTGCCCATCGGTTTGTGGATGATAAGCAGTACTGAATCTTAACTTAGTTCCCAAACTTTGGTGTAAGCTCCGCCAAAAATGGAAAGTAAACCGCGTATCCCGATCTGATACTATACTAACTGGAACACCATGCTGCCTTACTATCTGCTTCATGTATATTTCTGCTAGCTGTTCAGTAGTCTGTCCAACTCGAAAGGGAAGGAAATGAGCGACCTTCGTGAGTCGATCTACTATTACCCAGACTGCATTCTTGCCAGCCGGGGATCTAGGTAAACCGGTCACAAAGTCCATCGTGATGTTCTCCCATTTCCATTCTGGGATAGGAAGCGGCTGTAGCAATCCTACTGGTCTCTGCTGCTCGGCTTTCACCTGCTGACATACCAGACACTTGGATACAAATCTCGCTATCTCTCTTTTTATGCCATTCCACCAAAAGAACTGCCTGATATCTCGATACATCTTCGTTCCTCCTGGATGAATGGAGTAAATAGAACTATGAGCTTCGGACATAACTTCTTGCCGAAGGTCTCCACTCGGTACACAGAGTCTGTTTCCAAACCTGAGCGTACCATCTTCATGAATCACTAACTCCTTCCTACGGCCTGATTCACACTCCGACCGCAACTTCTGAATCTGTGGATCTCCTGCTTGTGCTGCCCTTATCCTCTCTACTAAGGTTGACTGAATCTGCATACTGGTCATTCTTCCTATATCCCCTGGCAAAACTACTTCGATTCCCATACTCTGAAGGTCTTCTAAAATATGCTTCTGTGAGGTCAGGATAAAGGCACTGTTTCTCCTACTCAGTGCATCTGCAACTATATTCGCCTTGCCTGGATGATACTGAAGATCTAAATCAAAATCCTTCAGCAGTTCTAACCATCTTCTTTGCCTCATGTTCAAATCTCGCTGCGTGAACACGTATTTCAAACTCTTATGATCAGTATAGATCTCTACCCGATCCCCGTACAAATAATGCCTCCACAACTTGAGTGAAAATACCACAGCTGCTAACTCCAAATCGTGAGTCGGGTAATTCTTCTCATGGTCTCGAAGCTGTCGAGACGCATATGCTATCACCTTTCCGTGTTGCATCAATACACATCCAAGGCCCTTCCCAGATGCGTCACAATATACTGTAAAGCCTCCCGCTCCTACTGGAAGCGTCAAGATCGGGGTTGAGATCAATCTCTTCTTCAATTCTTCAAATGATGCCTGACAGCTAGCTGACCAAACAAACTCTACATCCTTGTGCGTCAAACGCGTTAAGGGTGCAGAGATCTTGGCAAAGTCTGCCACGAACCTTCTGTAGTAACCAGCTAATCCCAAGAAACTTCGTACTTCTGCAACCGTTCTCGGGACTGGCCAATACTCTACGGCCTCAATCTTCTTCGGATCCACTGACACTCCTGCCCCAGCAATTACATGCCCCAGGAACGAAATATGATCTAACCAGAATTCACACTTGTCGAGCTTCGCATAAAGTTGATGCACCCTCAATGTCTGCAAGACAGTCCTAAGATGTTTCTCATGCTCCTCTTCACTGCTGGAATAGACAAGAATGTCATCTATGAACACCACCACAAATTTATCCAAATACGGCAGAAAGATGCGGTTTATTAAATCCATGAATACTGCGGAAGCGTTGGTTAGTCCAAAGGGCATTACTAAAAACTCATAATGCCCGTATCTAGATCTGAATGCTGTCTTCGGTATGTCTTGCTCCCGGACTCTTACTTGATAGTATTCCGACCGAAGATCGATCTTGGAAAAGACACTGGCCTTGCTCAACTGGTCAAACAGGTCATCAATCCTTGCTAGCGGGTACTTATTCTTCACTGTTACTGCATTCAGCTTGCGGTAGTCGATGCACATCCTCGTCGACCCATCCTTCTTGGGAACTAGAATCACTGGCGCGGCCCAGGGCGATTTACTGTCTCGGATGAATCCCTTAGACTTCAACTCTTCCTCATGTTGATACAACTTATCCTGTTCTGACGGCGATATTCTGTAAACTCTGTCTGCAATAGGCCCCGTTCCAGGGTTCAACTCAATGCTAAATTCTACCTCTCTGACTGGGGGTATCCCTGGGAGCTCATTAGGGAAGACGTCGAGAAAATCTTCGACCACTCTCGGAATCTGTCCTGGCTCTGACACTGCTGCTGAGATGAAGCCTCCGGCCTGATTCTTCAAGATTCGAGTAAAGATGAACTGCTCCATCCCAGGAACGCTGAATATGACCCTACCTCCTCTACAATCAATTATCGCATGACTGTCTCTCAACCAGTCCATGCCAAGAACGACATCAAAATTCCCCATAGGGAATTCAATCAATGATGCGGGCAGTAAATGCCCACACACCTCCACCGGACATGAAAAGCGCACTCTGCTAACTTCTACGAGCCCATTGCCGGTGAGTATATCCATCCTCTCCGGCAATGCCTCAAACTCTAATCCAATTCGTGTAGCATATTATGCAGAGATGAATGAATGAGTAGCGCCTGAATCAAATAATGCTACAGCGGGAAATGAGGTGACGAGAATTTTACCTGCCACCACGTCACTAGACGCTAGAGCCTCTCCCAAGGTCAATGTGAGAGCCTGGCCCTGCGGAGCCCCTTGTTGCGGCCTTCCTCGACCATGTTGTTGCTGCCTCTGAGGGCCTCCGGCTTTCTGTGCCTGGCGAAACATCTGAGCCTGCGTTGGTAGACGCTAGGCTAGGGGCCTTACTGCTAATACTGGCCCTCCACTCGGGGTTGCCACCGGAGCTGGCAATGCTAGAAACTGCTGAGCTGGCCCTCCTGGCCTCTGCATCATAGGACAAGTAGAAATACGGTGGTCTGAACTACCACACCTCAAGCATAAGCCATTCGCTGACCGGCACACCTCCCTTGTGTGCCCTGCCTTCCCACAGAATGTACAGCCCTGGGGTGCTCCCTGACGTTGTTGTTGGTTCCTCGGCTGCTGATGCCGAACTGGCGCTGTATTAGTTGACACGGCCGTCCTCCGCGGCGCTTCCGCATCATGAATACGTACACCGGGTGCTGGTGCCGATGTTTGCTGTATTGCTCCTCCTCCAACCTGGGAATAAGATCTCTTCTGACCTCCTGCCCTCGATGCCAACCTCTGCTGGGTAAGCTCGTGCCTCCGGGCTGCCGTCAAGACAGCGTCAAACGTCTGGTAGTCGTGTCCCTCCACAAGCTGTAGTAGTTCCAAATGAAGTCCCTGCTGGAACCTCATAGCTTTTTCTGGCTCCGTTGCCACCATTGATGGGGCAAAATGGCACAATCTGCAGAACTCTGCTGCATACCCATCTACGGTCTTGCCTGCTTGCTTGAGATTTGAACTTCTGCTGGAGCTCATATCGAGCTACTACACCAAAATACTTGGCCTTGAATCTGTCACTGAAGGTGGTCCAACGAACAGGGCATCTTGTACCAACTTCTTCTGATGCCCACCAGTCGCGGGCAAGATCCTGAAGTACCAGTTTGACCTGATCAACCTTTTCATCATCTGGAACCTTGGCTACCACAAGAATGGCTTCGATGTCTTGAATCCATGCATCCGCAGTGATGGCATCCTCCGTGCCATCAAAATACCTCGGGTTCAAGCGACGGAACCTTCATGATGCTCCCGAGTCAACCCCGGCACTCCTCTCAAGAGCTAACTGAATCCCTTGGTTCAACAACACGTTCTGCTCCTGCTGCCGAGTCTGTTGCTGTTGGTTAGTGACAAGAAACCCCCGGATGATCTCCAGGAGTGCTACGGCGTTTGGTACAGCCGTTGCTGCTGGTGCTGCAGGAGTTTCAATACCCTGCGGCTGTACTGCCTCTGGTTCCATTTCTGCTCGTGCCTGCACTGGAGAAGGTTCTCTCCCCTGTTGCTGCCCAGTCGAGCCATGCTTTTGCTGCTCTTCCTCATGGGCCTCACCCGCTACTGAGAATGAAGCACCCCTATAGAGAAGAATATAAGATTATCAAGTCCGGACGAGGAAGATTTCGAGGATGCAAGTCAGGTTAGGGATCAAGGCAAGGACAGAGAATTCGAAACCAAATTTCAAGGGGAATAAGTTTTGATTGAGACTCCTAATAATTCGCAATACCCCATAAGTCTGAAAATCAGACCTGCATGGGCCACCACTAAAACCTTGTCACGCCCCAGTACCGAAATACGGAGACGGACTAGGCCAGCTACACCATATGAGGTACGTAACGTCATACGGCGATCGTGGCTGTCGAGAGACGAGGGGGTACATGCTACAATCAAGTCTCCTATGGTCCCACAGAGTTCTATGTCTCAATCAATCAAATCACATCAGCAAATAGATGAACATTAAAGATAAAGCAGTAAGGCATCCCCGACGCTGTATCAAAATGATCATGAGAGACTAGCTTCATAATTTAGCTATCTCGGAGAGTCAGGAGTACAAAATTATACACAACTGCAGTCTGTTTAATTATAATTATGTACTGACACAAAATATCAAGTAATCCGGCTAACAGGTGCCGGTGGCTAAACGCCACAAAAGTATAAGCAGGAGTGGTGGAGAAGAAACCCACTCGAGTCCCCGAACTGCCATGCTCCTAGTATGCACCATGGATGTCAGGGAGGAAGATCGTGTCCTCAGGCTCTGCTACGGGATCTGGCCAAACAAAACCAGAATAAGTCTTCCGTTCATAACTTCGGTCCACAGCCTATCATAGTACGATAACCAACCCAACAATCAAACAAGAACATGGGTTGGATCACGTGCCATGACAGTCTGCTTCCCTCAGTTATTCACGAAAGGTAATAGGATACAAGCAAGTCATTTTCACGGCCAATCAAGTCTACGAGTTTCTAGTGGGACGAGGTTATCCTCGCATCATGTTATGTAGAAATCCTTAGATCGTATCTTTCCAGCAAGGCTAGCCAACCCAGGGGTTCGCGTAGACAGGTATGATTGAGCACAGGTTCCTCGTAAGGCCACCTTACTAAAACATATAATATGTAGCAGGAATTAATCGGATACAGTCATCCACTCGTTGCAGATGACACAGTATCCGTGGAGACCAGTCGGCGCGTCAAAACAGCATCTCAAGGCGGCTGGTGTAACACGATCTCGGGATTTTGCCCTCCCCATGCATCTAGTATATTTAGTTGCCTAATTTAACCCTAGGTAAAATCTTGGACTTTCATGCTGTGGCCTGCATGATTATCCTCCTAAAGTCGTACTTTAGTACGGGCACCCCAAAGAGGATCCATGTCAATCAGTATGTCAACATGTTCTACCCTCCGTAGTGTAATGCATCATTGCAAATACGCCACGTGGAGTTACGAGTCTTTTGTCGAGCATGAACAAGAACTGGGACATTCAGGTACATGTATCAGGTAGGAACACTTTGTTCTCCGGGGTCACATTAGTGCTCATATCATGCTCGGGACAAAAGACGTAAGGATATAAAATGGGAATATAATATAATAATAATAATAATAATAATAATAATAATAATAATAACAAGGTAACAATATAGGGCACAAAAGTCCATGCGGCTCAAAGGGAGTGAGTCCATGCGGCTGGGTCACTACAGGTTCATGCGGCTGGGACTGCACGCTCATGCGGCTCAAGGAGCCCAAGGCGCATGCGGCTGGAAAGGCGGGTTCATTCGGACGAAGGGGTATCAGCGTATGCGGCTACGATCAGACGAAGTCCTATGCGGCTGAGCATGGGCGATACATATGCGGCTGGATGATGGATGAGCTTTATGCGGCCCAAATCAGTGGCGCATATGCGGCTGGGTGCAAAAGAACTCATGCGGCTGCGAAGGCTAGCCGCATGAAGTCCATACGACAGGGGCTCATGCGGCTGAGTCTGAACAAGGCTATGCGGCTCAATTACTTACCGCATGAAGATTCATGCGGTCAAGTACTCAAGCAAGTCTTATGCGGCTAGGAAGGACTTTCCATGCGGCTGAGCTCGAACGAGTCTCATGCGGCTGGAAAGGCCATGCGGCCAGAGGCTTGCCGCATGAGGATTCATGCGGTCAAGTACTGCTCTTCTTCTCCACTTGTCCGAGAAGAGGAGCCAAGCAACCATGGCTTCCAAACTACACAAAACCTTCATACGGAGCCCAAATCGGAACTTCCTAGGGTCAAAATGGGGTATAACAAAATTCTCTACAACATGGAACCATCAAAACTTAAAAATAATGAAGTTTGCTAGATCAAAACCAAGAAAATCCGAAAATGGTTAAAACCTAGATCTACAAAGATTAAAGCTTCAAAATGGAAAACTTCAAGTTCTAAACTAGTATAGAATAAGGAGAAGAACATATTTTGACAAATAATTTTGTAAGAAAACATCAACAATATTTATGGATCCATCTCTTGAGCAAGTTGGTACTTGCCTTGGTTGGTGGAGGAAAGTAAATGAGAGGAAATAAATGAGAGGAGAGAGAATGAGTTGAGTTATTATATAGAATCTTGAACCCATGGGTTCATGATGAACCAAGGTGAACCAAGAATAGGTTACCCAAATGAGCCAAAACTGTAGGCCCAAATACAGAAAATAAATTACGAAATAATATTTTGTCGAATATTTTTAGAAAATGCATGAAGAAATACAGCATAATAAATATAGTAAAAATACAAGGAAAATACAATTTACCGATTTACGTATTAAAATACGTATTTCCAGGATCGGAGAGTGACAGTATGTCCGCAAGTGAAGGCAAAACAACAGAGACCAGCTGGATTATTGCAACCGCTTCCTATTCCAGAATGGAAATGGGAACATATTACAATGGACTTTGTGACCGGTTTACCGAGATCACCAAGTGGTAAAGATACCGTTTGGGTGATAGTGGATCGGCTTACGAAGGTAGCACACTTTCTTCCTTTCAGAGTAGGATAATCTACAGAGAAGTTGGCGAAGTTATATATGCAACAGATAGTCAGGCAGCATGGAGTCCCTGTCAGTATTATGTCAGACAGAGCTACCCGTTTTACATCACATTTCTGGAAGAGCTTACATCATAGCCTGGGTACCAAGTTAAGGTTTAGCACGGCTTACCATCCACAGACGGACGGGCAATCAGAAAGGACAATTCAGACTTTAGAAGATATGTTGCGAGCATGCACTCTGGATTTTGGAGGATCTTGGAAGAGCCACCTGCACTTAGTCGAGTTCTCGTACAACAACAGTTATCAAGCCAGTATCCAGATGGCGCCATTTGAAGCATTATATGGTAAGAAGTGTAGGTCACCACTAGCATGGGACGATATCGGGGAGAGAAAGATGTTAGGCCCAGAAATGATTGTTCAGACAGTAGAAGTGGTTAAAGGAATTAGAGAGCGACTTTGAGTTGCGCAGGATCGGTATCGTCATTGGGCGGACCAGCATCGTAGGCCGCTAGAGTTTTCCGTTGGGGACCACGTGTTCTTACGGATCTCACCTACCCGTGGGGTCATTAGATTTGGCGTTCGCGGGAAGTTGAGTCCCCGATACGTGGGCCCGTTTATTATCCTTGAGAGGATAGGCGATATTGCTTATCGTTTATCCCTTCCACCTTCGTTACGAGAGGTACATGACGTATTTTATATATCTCAGTTGTGTAGGTCCAAAAAATCAAACCGCGCCTAGGTTTGATTCAACTGATTGATCAGAACGCGCCTACAAACAAATGGCGCCTATTTCACCAACAAACTCAGAGTGCGCCTATTTCTTCATCACAGAGGCGCACTTCACAAACCGCGCTTAGCTGACGTGGAGTCATCATTACCCGACAAACACGAAGATCTAGGCGGCGCTATCATTCCTCTGATGGCGCGGCGCTCGAAGAAGATATGACAGCTGTCCAGGCGCTGTTTAATCAAACTGCGCCTACTTCCATCTGAACTCAGCAGACTGCGCCTATTTCCATCTGAACTCAGCAGATAGCGCCTACTTCCCTCTGAATTCAGCAGATAGCGCCTACTTCCATTCGAATTCAAGCGCACTTTGCAGATTGCGCCTACGTCTCAGTGAAAAAGGCGCAGTTCAATACAACATCAATTTAGAGCTTGCCACGTGTCCCTGAAACAGGTGCGCTTTGACTAAATCAACGCCTAACTACCACTCTACATGTCCAACACGTGTCTCACTAACTGTACACGACCAAGCGCATTTTAATCAAACAATGCCACGTGTCTAGAGCAGTTGGTGCACGTTCGTGATAATGGAGTGAAAACAGGCGCAGTTTGTCATACGTGCTCAAAACAGGCGCACTTCAATCAGGCGCTCTCCAGAATAACTGCCCAAAACAGTTATTTCAGAACTCTATAAATAGAGTTTCGTTTCCATTCAACACATCACAGACAAGATCAAGAAAAATCAGAGTTTTCGTCCAAGTGCTGCTGCGTTCTTCAGAGATTCAAGTCTTCAAAGTTCACATCGTCCAAGGGATAAAGCGATCGTCATTCAGATCGGATTCCTATAGTTGTACTTTCCCAGAATTCTTGTAATATTCTTTACAAAGTTTGTGAAATAAAGATCATACTTTTGTTTTTACAAACAAAATGGCGACTCTGCTGGGGACGACCTTTTCCTCTGATGAAAAGGTGACAACTCAATGTGACACAGCGTCTATCGGCTCGACGCAGAAGACTTTGGTTGTGAAAGTCGACCAAACGGCCTACGAAGCAATGATTAATGCACAAAGCACTCCTCGCCGCACTACGACTTCCGTCAAGAGCAAGACTCGCTCAGTGTGGGCTCCCAAGAACTCTGTTACTTCTCTAATGAAGGACACTGCCACTTCTTCGGCACAACCTGCTGTTTCTAAGACACCAGTGTCTATCTCTGGCAATCAGGCGCAGTCTGTTCTCTCTTTAGAGAAACAGGCGCAGTCTGCTGTCAAACCGTCTTTTGGCACAATTCATATCAAAACAGCACAATCTCTGCCTGGCAATCAGGCGTAGTCTGTTCTCTCTTTAGAGAAACAGGCGCAGTCTGCTGTCAAACCGTCTTTTGGCACAATTCATGTCAAAACAGCACAATCTCTGCCTGGCAATCAGGCGCAGTCTGTTCTCTCTTTAGGGAAACAGGCGCAGTCTGCCACCAAACCTTCTTCTGGCACAGTGTGTGCCAAATTGGCACAAGTCAAATCTTCTGCTGCTGCTGCCCTGACTAAACAGGCGCAGTCTACTCAGGCGCAGTCTGCTCAGGCGCAGTCTACTCCGAATCACTCCAGAATCCAGAAATCCCAAACTGCTCAGACGCAGTTTGCTGAGGACAGTCCTTTGGCTGTTCCTTCTTCCATTCTATCAAAAGGAAAAGGCCCCTTGGTCTTCTCCCAATCTTCCCAAGCTCAAAACTTGAAAGATAACAGAGGGAAATGCTCTTTAGCTATCCCTTCATCTCAAAACAATGGGAAAGGTCCTTTGGCCTTTTCCAAGTCTTCTTCGGTTCTTATCAAGGAGGATCCAACTGATAGTGCTTCTGCACCTATTAGTACGAATATTCTCCTTAACAAGGGTTCTCGTACTAATCAGAGAGGTATTTTACCTACTCCCAAGGCAAATATTCAGGAATTGCCTAATTTGCGGATTTCACGATCCGAACAAGGCAAATTACAAGTTTCACAAACTGAGGTTCCCAGGGACGGTTTAAATGATTTACGGGCATATCTTAATAGAAAACCCCAATCAAAACCTACCTCTGTAAAACGCAAGCATGCTAAGATCAATTTGCCTCAGTATCAACCTTTTGAGGCAAGGAATCCTGACAATTACGCCAATCAGATGAGTACCTCTCTTTATACTCATGGAATCGAACGTTTACAAAATCGGAATCATGTTCCAAATGTCCTCTATGAGTATATCCCTGCTACTTCTTCTCATCCCGTTGTCTCTTATCTTCGGGATCATCTCAGGCAGAAACGGAATATCACCCCCAGTTCTCCCAAACAATCACAAGTTCATCATTGCAATCATCCTCACGAAGTGGTTATCAAATGTTGTTGCCAAACAACCAAACGTTCTGTCTTCGAGCGTCTGAATTTCCCTCATATCGATCAAAAGAGTGATGATGAAGAAGAGGTAATGTTTGCCTCCGTCAACATGACTTCCAGAGACTCTGGGGGTAGTAAATGCAAGCATGGAAAGATCCGGAGACCTAGCCAGCACTATCTTGACCGACTTAGAGAATCAGATGATGGTGTTTACCAGCATACTCGATCTCGAAGCCGAGAAACAATCGGTCAAAGGAATCTTCCTTACAGTGATCGGTCTACTTCTCATGATGGGGGTAATTCAGACTTTGCTGTTGACAGTGATGCCTCTGAACAAACTGTGTCATCTGTCATGGCATGAGAAGTGACAGCATACGTCGTTGAAGAACAAGATGCTTCTGGTTCTAACAATCAGAATCAAAGGATTGTTGCACTAGAAGAACAATTGAAGACTATGGCCGAAATGATGGCTAAAATGCATGATGTTATTATGGCTCAGCACATTCCACCGGTCATAACTCCTGAACCATTGGTTTCTTCCACTCCTCAGAATCCTGGTCTGGGGGTACCACCTCCTCCAATCACCACAGTACCAGTTCAGGTTACTCTTAGCCAAACTGGTGCTGGGGGTGATGCTTACCATGCGGTTCCTCCTCCGGCTATTACCAATCAATCTAGCAATCCTCAATCTTCAGAGAATGCTAATGATGCTGTTGAACAATTACGGAATCAATTTGAAGCCTATACACAAAGGGAAGGCTTACAACGGTTGGGCATTAAACAACCCTATCCCGCCGAATGGAAGAAAATGCAGTTTCCGCCAAAATACAAATTCCCCACCATTATGCAGTTCGATGGCACTTCATCTCCCAATCAGTATATTAATCATTTTGAATTGATGACTGATCCTCTTCAGCCTAATGATGCCCTTCTTACTCGGGTATTCGTCAGTTGCTTAACTGGCGCTGCTTATGACTGGTACCGAAGTCTACCAGACGGATGTATCACTTCTTTTGCTGGTTTTAAACAGATGTTCCTTGAACGATTTTATGAAGGCGTCAATGACATGACTATGTCAGCCCTCATTAAAATCAAACAAAGAAATAATGAGCCTGTTGAGCAATTTATTGAGAGGTTTCGTCGCGAAGCTCTCAAGATGCCAATGGGGACTCCATCTGCTGTCACCATTGACACTTGCAAGAATAATCTCTTGCCAATTGTTAGTATGTGGACAGGGGCAACTCAATTCCAAGACTGGCCTTCTTTCATTATCAATGCTAAAGCAGCAGAACTTAGCGCTGAAAAATTCAAGACATTGGGGGTTCACATGAATCCTGACCAAGGCGATCATGGCTCAAACTCTAACAACAATCGCCAGAATAATAATAGAAAAGGCAAAGATACATCTGCTCCTAAAGAAACTTTGGCCATTGATTTGAGAAGTAAAGAAGCACTGGCTGTCAATGTTGCTCAATCTGCACCTATTCCATCACAACAACCTCAAAGAGCACCACGTCCTAAAGAAGAATACTCTTTCGATGAAGATGACATCATGGGTATCTTTGAATGTCTTACAAAAAGCAACAAACTGCAATTACCCGACCCTAAAAGGCCGAAAGAGGTTGGTAAGACTGATCATCCTAAGTATTGTGTTTACCACAGATTTATCGGACATCCTACTCGAGCATGTTATGTGCTTAAAGGAAAAATACAAGAGATGATCAAATCTGGAGCAGTGACTCTTGAACAGGATGAAAAGACGGTGACGGCTAATGTCGTCTCTGTTCAGTTCGGCGAATTTTCACCAATGCAGATAGAAGATGGTGTAGTTCCCATTCCTCGAACCACTCTCGAGCTTGTAAACCTTCCACCTTTTCGAAATGAAGGACTAGTCCCTTTATCTACTTCTAAAGGGGAAATCATGTGGATTCATCCAGATCTGGTCTCAGATTTTGAATCTTCCGCCTCTTCTTCATCTAAACAAAAGAAAAATTCCAAAAGCAAGTTTAAAAGTTGTAATATGGTTTCTCTTGAACCATTAAATGAAGAAGAGATCTTATTGGGTACCAGGTCTGGTAAGCCCTATTTACGGGAATACTCAGAGAATCAGGAAGCTCCAACCTCATCTTCCACTCCTGACACGCCTCCTGAAATTCAACCCTCTTCATCTTCAACTAACCCAACTCCTCCTCCTGCTAAACCAGCAGTTACTGATCAAGGGAAACAACCAGCTCGTTTCGATAAAGCTCTCAAGAAGTCCACTTCTTTCGGACTCGAGAAGCCGTATAACTTTGACATACTGGCTCAATTGGCCAATACTCCTGCCAGATTGTCAATATTCGAGCTCTTGCGCCTCTCTAAGGAAACTCGAGAGACGTTAAGTGAAGCTTTGTTGCAGGCAGAAAATTGTCTTGAAATTCTGAAGAAACCAGAGAAAGAGCCTCTCTCTTGTCTCCATTGTCATAGCGTGTTGGAATTAATTCCAAATATTACCTTCACGCAAGATGACATGCTCCTAGAAGATAATCGACATGATCGCCCTTTGTATTTCACAGGGTATGTTGATACCATGAAGGTTGATCGTATCCTGATAGATCCAGGTTCTGCACTCAGCATTATGCCTAAAACAATGTTGGATGCTTTGAAAATTCCTGTACGTAGTCTTACTGGTACAATCACTACTATTCTGGGGTTTAATCAAGGAAGAAGTGAACCTCTGGGCAAGATTCGCCTAAAATTCCAAATAGGCAATCTTCGTACAAAGGTAACCTTTTACATCATTGATAACCATGGTTGTTCCTACAATGCTCTTCTGGGAAGACCGTTCCTTCATGAACATAATATTGTGCCATCAACTCTTCATCAATGTTTCAAATATGTTGATGACAAAGGAGAAGTCCAAAAAGAAGTTGCTGATCTCTATCCTTTCAAGGGTGTCGAAGCATACTGCAACGATGCTCGCATGTACAAAGACGAGTTCATGAAAGTTGTCTTGGCTTTAGATATTGAAGAAGAGCAGGGAATTGAATCTCAAGACACTCTTGTAATTCCTGTTAAAGGGCGCGTCTCTCAACCCTCTTCTTCTGAACCACTAACCATCTATCTTCCTCCTAGCAAAAAGGAACAAGAACCAAAGTCACAGGATACTCTTGTGATTCCTGTCAAAGGGCGCGTCTCTAAGCCCTCACATGCTGAACCACTGGTCATTCGACTTCCTGCCAAGAAGACAACTTCTATGACTGACCAAGGAAAAAAGGAGCTCACTTCTTCTGAGCCACTTGTTATCGACCTTCGTCGTAACAAGCCTTCTCCTCTTCCTCCTCGTTCTTCTTCTCCCCCTCTTGTTATCAATTTGACTAAGCCTGCTAAGGTTAAAGGTCCTACTGTAAACACTGTTGTAAATATCAATAAAGATGCATCTCCTTTACAGTATACTGATGTGTTATATCATGCTGAGTGTTATTTAAATCTGTTAGATAGGTTAAAGCCACTCACAATTGAAGTTGTACAATCCTATCAGACAGATGTATCATTGGAATCAACGGATAGTTCATACTTTATAGTTCCTGCTCGAAAAGCTGACGAAAGTCCAATAATCTTTATTAGAGGACCAGAACAAAAGTTTTCTTATACCGAAGATTGCAAACACGATGACACAGGACATTTACAACTCCGTCGTTACAGTACTCAGTCTAAAGAGATCATCCGTAAAATGGGATATGATTTCAAGAGTGGACTCAACTATGGAAGAGGGAGACGAACTCCTATTCATGTTACTAGCAAGAGGAATAAGCTCGGCCTTGGTTATATATTTACATTTCCTGCTATGGCTACAGCTCCTAAGATAATTGAAACTGATGATGATGAACGCACTGTTTCATCTGATACAGTTTCATGGGATTCTGATACTAGCATTGGTCACGTACATCGTATTGCCATATCCTCCAACATGGTCTCAGTTGAATTTCCAGATATCAACAACGATGCTACTGATGATGACTTCGAAGAAAGCCCTGAAACTGATCCTTGGGTACAAAAGATGGACAATCAGTGGAAGCTCCGGTTTGAAAAACGAGAACCACCTACCGAAGATCAGCTAATCCAAATTGATGTAGGAGAAAACGGTATATCCCGTCCTATATTCATTAGTAAGAATCTCCCCGAAGATGATAAGCAGGAGTTGATTCATCTCATTCACGAATATATTGACGTCTTTGCTTGGAGCTATGAAGACATGCCAGGTTTAGATCCCAAAATTGCTACGCACAAGTTGAATATATTACCTAATGCGAAACCTGTTAAACAACAACAACGGCGCTTCAAACCTGAAATGATGGATGCAATTGATGAAGAAGTTCGAAAACTCATCGCTTGTGGCTTTATTCGTGAAGAGCAACATCCAGACTGGGTTGCTAATGTTGTTCCAGTTTTGAAGAAGACTGGGAAAATCAGAGTCTGCATTGATTTTCGGGATCTGAACGACGCTTGTCCAAAGGATGAGTTTCCCC
Source organism: Iris pallida (assembly GCA_029216955.1). Classification (NCBI taxonomy): domain Eukaryota; kingdom Viridiplantae; phylum Streptophyta; class Magnoliopsida; order Asparagales; family Iridaceae; genus Iris; species Iris pallida. The sequence goes on from JANAVB010021799.1 coordinate 15,108,294, forward strand.
TCCCAATCACCGATGTCATGATTGACAATACCTGTGGGTTCGAGAGGTTATCTTTTATGGATGGATTCTCGGGATATAATCAAATCAAGATGAATCCTGACGATGAAAAGCATACTTCTTTTCGTACTCCTCGAGGAGTTTATTGCTACACTGTGATGCCATTTGGTCTCAAGAACGCCGGTGCAACTTATCAACGAGCCATGAGCACTATCTTTCGAGATCATTTAAGAAAGACTGTTGAATGCTATGTTGACGACATTGCTGTCAAAAGCCGTCTGAAAGAAGATCACATTCAAGACTTGAGAACTATCTTCAATCTTATGCGCCAACATCAACTCAAAATGAATCCCACCAAGTCATTCTTGGGTGTCTCTAATGGTAAATTTCTCGGTTTTGTTATTACCTCTAAAGGTATACACGTAGATCCTGAGAAGATCAAAGCCATTCAAGAGATGCGTCCTCCACGCAACCTAAAAGAGCTACGAGGATTTCAAGGTCGACTTGCGTACATCAGGAGATTCATTTCGAATTTATCTGGACGATGCAGACCGTTTACACAACTCATGAAGAAAGGTGTATCTTTTGTTTGGACCGAAGAATGTCAACAAGCATTTGAGGACATAAAACAGTATCTTATGAACCCACCAGTCTTGGTGCCACCAATCTCCGGCATACCTTTCTTAATGTATGTCAGAGCAATGGATCATTCATTGGGTGCTTTACTTGCCCAAAAGAATAAAGAAGGACATGAACAGGCTATCTACTATCTCAGTCGTACTATGATCGGAGCCGAACATCGATATAGCATGGTTGAGAAAGAATGTTTAGCCTTAATGTTCGCTGTACAAAAGACAAGACACTATATAATTGGTCAAACAATCCATGTCATCTCCCGAATTAACCTTCTACGGGTGCTCATGAAGAAGCCCAGTACTCTCAATTCAAGGCTGGCTACATGGGCTATCTTACTTGCCCAATACGACATGATTTATGTACCTCAAAAGTCAGTAAAAGGACAAGCCCTCGCTGACTTCTTAGCTGCTCATCCTGTTTCTGAGACTTCTAAACTCTACGACGAGATTCCTGATGAGACGCTTGAAATAAATCTGATCTCGAAAGAATTTCCCACATGGCGTCTATTCTTTGACGGAGCTTCCAGAATTGGACCAAATGGGATTATTATAGCAGGAGTTGGGATTGTGCTCGTTTCGCCAGAAGGATTAACTATTCAACGGGCTTATTCTTTGGATGAACCTTGTTCTAACAATGTTGCAGAGTATAATGCTTTGCTTATCGGCCTTCAACTGGCTAAACAATTAGACATACAATATCTTGAAGTATACGGTGATTCTAAACTGGTTGTTAACCAGGTTAGAGGAATATATGAAGTTCGTCATCAAGATTTGATTCCATATCATGAAGCAGCCATTGCTATGGCCATTTCCTTCAAAGCTTTCTATATTGAATACGTTCGTCGGGCTTACAACACTGAAGCAGATGCTCTAGCAAATCTTGCAGCAGTCTTGGCGATTCCTGTCCAAAGACAGCAGTTGGTTGTTATTTCCAACAGAGAGTTATTTTGTATTGAAAATAATCACAATATTGAGTTTAGTAATTCTGCTGAGGTCAATATCATCAATGAAGATTGGAGAACTCCTTTTATTGATTTTGCAGTCTATGGAATATTGCCTAAAGATTCCAAAGAAGCCACCAGCATTCGAAGACGATCTCTCCATTTCTATTATAATCATACAACAAAAACTCTCTACCGACGAACTTATGATGGTCTACTATTACGTTGTCTTGCTGGTAATGAAGCAAAACAAATATTACGTGAAGCTCATGATGGTGTTTGTGGAGCGCATCAACCCGGTCCTAAATTGCAAGATCGTATTCGTCGTATGGGCTATTACTGGCCTTCTATGGTTTCCGATGCTATTGAATACGCAAAGAAATGTAGAGCATGTCAAATTCATGCGGATTTCATTCATCAACCATCAGAATATCTACATCCTACGGTTGCTTCTTGGCCTTTTGAAGCTTGGGGCATGGACATCATAGGTCCAATCAACCCTCCTTCTTCTAAAAGGCACCGGTTTATCCTGGCCATCACAGACTACTTCTCTAAGTGGGCTGAGGCTATACCTCTGGCTAAAGTCAAAACCAGCAGTGTCATCAACTTCATCAAACACCATGTGATATATAGGTTTGGTGTACCGCAGCGAATCATTCATGACAATGGACCTCAGTTCATTAGTCAAAAGTTCACTCGGTTCTGTGACGATCATCGCATCGACAATGTTGCTTCGACAGCCTATAACCCTGCAGCAAACGGTTTAGCTGAAGCTTTCAATAAAACCATTATCAAACTCCTCAAGAAGTTTGTCTCTACTAACAAACGGAATTGGAGTGAGAAGCTTGGCGAATGTTTATGGGCTTATCGCACTACAGTTCGCAACCCTACCGGCTGTACACCTTTCTCCTTGGTGTATGGTTGTGAAGCAGTTCTGCCACTAGAAATTCAAATCCCATCTCTGCGGATAGCCATTGCCAATGAACTTACAACGGAGAACAACGATTTACTTCGATTGCAAGAGTTGGAGGCACTTGATGAAAAGAGGCTTTTGGCTCAACAGCACATTGAGTTATACCAGGCCCGTATCTCAAAAGCCTTTAATCGCAAAGTTAAAGTACGAGCATTTCAGAAAGGTGATTTGGTTCTTACAGTCAGACGTCCTATGACTATGACTCATATGAGTAAGGGCAAGTTTGATGCCAAATGGGAAGGTCCTTTTGTTGTAAATAAAGTATTTTCCAATGGTGCTTACCAGTTAACAGAGATGGATGGCAGAATAGCTATGATGCCTATCAATGGCAAATTTCTTAAGAAATACTATGTATAAATGTGTAAAGATTTCTTGATAGACAATGTAAATAAAATTTCTTTTTTATTTTCAAAGAAGATATTACATTACATTAAGGGAGATCACTATCATCCCTATCAAACTTAGGACGAGGGCCAAGCCCCTCTTTCTCACAAGCAAAATCAGCAAAGGAGTCGAAGACATCTTTGTCTGAACTCAGCAAGGATTTGAGGAAAGCTATCCTCTTTGCCTCTTCTTTCGCAGTCTTCCCCGGCTCTATCAGAAAGTTGAGGATATCTTGTGAAGGCTTTGGTGCAGAGGAGCCTTCGCCCACCTCCTTTTGATCCGGTAAGATTGAGTTGACGAGAGGCTTGGGTGCAGACGACCCTTCGCCCTTCTTCGTTCCAGCAGAAGGTTCCCCGGTGACGTTCTCGGCTTTCGGCACGATTTCAGTCTCCTTAGACATGTTGTTGGAAGACATCTTTCCTGTTGAAGGCAGTGATAAAATTCTTTCATGAGTCCTGTACTATTTATATTAGTCTACTGACTCTTCGTGAATCGAGGTGACTGTTCACCCCCCTTCGATGAATCTAAAGGTTCATTCATTAAAATCTCTAGCAGACATTTTTGATGAATCATTCATTCTGACGGTTTATTTTCAACCGTTCATCATATCATCATCGCCATTAAAAAAGAATTCATATCCATAATACCTTTGAGTTCTACATATTTTCTATTTGCAACTTGTTACGTCTCTATTACCTCTGATTAAGTTGTCTATTGAAATAACAAATATTCGATATTTATATTTTGCCATGTCCACATTACCTCTGAGCAAGATATAAAGAATATAGTTATTTTCTATATCAAGAAAATATATCACGTCCTGTACCTCTGAATATGTTTTCTCATTTGCTTATCTCCTATAATAGGGTATGTAACAAGTAAATAGAATCATCCAAAATATCATTCCATTTCATTTAAAATAAGGTCCATTACAATTGGTCAAAACAAAGAAAGACATCACAAAAATTCATTTATTCAGAAGGCCGGGTACTGAGCTCTGCAACACGTCTTTTAAAAGCAGCTATCGTTTCATTTTGAGAGTTCAGAATCCTTTGTCTAATTTGATTCCTTGTTGACTCGAAGTCAAAGGGCTTTAGATTAGCAAAACGAGCATTCAGCTCTTCATGATGAGTCTTGGTATTAAGCTCCTTTTGACGCTCCAGTGCAACGAGGTGATCTGCAGTTTCTTTGTTTAAGAGAACCTTTTCTTCCCTTTTCCGCTTCGCCAGAGTCAGACGTTCTTGAAGCTTGGCAATTTCTTCGTCAATTTCTGCTATTTCAGCTTCATTGGTCTCCAGCTTCGAAGATGTTTCTTCAATCTGGGTTTCCATATCAGCAGTAAACTGAGCAAAGGCTGCCAAAAATGTTTCAAGATCTTTTTCCTTCTGTTCAGCTTCCCGAGCCAAAGCTTGACATTCTTCTTCAATTAGTGAATCTATATTCCCAGATGATAGATTCTTTATTGCAGTCTTCACTTCTTCAAGCTCATTGAGGATATGTTCCAGATAAATGGCCTGAGCTTCATCTCCGTGGTCACGAATCCCGTTGATCAAATATTTTACGGATTTCCTGACTTTGGAGAAAGGAATGTTCTCACTCTCCACCATCGGCTTGAGTGTTAGATAGAATGCGTTTGTATAAGATCTTATAACGATTCTATTTGCCTCAGAAGTGATGGGAGTTTCTGCTATCTCGGCTGGAGTAGCTTCAGTTGCGACAGATGGCGTCGTCAAAGCAATAATTTCAGAAGATCTTTCTTTTGGTATCTGGGTTATCTTTATTGGAGGAGCCGTAGTAGAGCTTGTAGCTGCTTTGACTGGTTCTTCTGCGAAATATCCTCATTAGCAAGTTTTATTTTACAAAATTGACAAAGTTAAAGCTTTACCTGATTGAGGCAATTCAATCTGGACTTGTGATGGCCCAGGTATAGGCATTTCTGTAGAACTCTCTTCTCTGGCAGGAGTCTCCAATGGAGCCATTTTTGAGCTAGTTACACTCCTTATTTGTTCTCCTGAAAGTTAACGTATTGCGTTAATTTTCTAAGAATGTTATGAAGTTCAGAATAATAAACTAGCAATTTACCAGTATCCATTGTTCGAGCAGGGGTGCCTATCACAGGAATAGTATATGTCACCATTGCTTGACTACTACCCGCCTCTGAACCGCCTGATAGGTGTACATTACCTTCAGCTATTAAAAAAAAAAGGAATCAATATGCTACAAAAACAAATATCATTATTGATAACATTCTACAGGATTCAAGAAACTTAACCTGGATCAGGTATGTATGATGTATCCACCAATACTGTTACCTCCTGAGGAATTTGAGCTGGCATTTCTTCTGAGACTTCCTCTGCATGATTACTTCCCTCATCGGAAGTACTAAGTGAAGGCTGATCTTCTCTGGTAGGGGTATTCATAATATTGACATGTGCTTCCTTCAATGGTTCATTGTCAATGTTCTCAACATTCTCTTCATTCAATTTATGAGCGTCAGATGGCTCATTTGTATTTTCAGCTTCCGGATCAGTAACAGTCTCCTCAAGATATTCAGTGCATGCCTGTAATGCATCAATCATTTCGCTATCTGAATATATTGGATCATCGGCATAAGTTTGAAGATGATCTAACGTATTGACCGGAATAGTATTAGGTACTGTTTCTGGAAGCGCTTCAGGAAGAATCGCCAAAGTTGAAGGCTGGCCAATCACAGAAGATGCGTTTATTTCCATAACCTCTTTGCCAGAATGTGTTGGTTCTTCTGTAGTTAATGGTTCTGATCCAGAGATGGGAGTAGGGGAAGACATCATATGCCCAGCAACAGCACTAGCTAGGATGGATGCAGCACGAGACGGACTTAATAATCTTAATTTTCTACTAACTACTCTCTTTAAACTCGGCCTTCTTCGAAGAGGCACATCCGGACTTTCTTGGTCAGCAGAAATACCCTGTTGTTTCTGTAAAGACGTAGGAGTTATCTCTTCACTCCTTACAGATTCTTCTGCCAGTTGTCTCGATTGTGACCGAGTGGTAACTCCTTCAGGGAATTCTGCAGTGGTCTTCTTTTTCTTTGGGTCTGGAGAAGCAACAGGATTGTCACTTTTTCTTTTCTTCTTCTCCTTCATAGGAGATTTTGTTACTCGGAGAGAAATGTTTAAGGCTTCAGTAAACTCCTCAAGGAAGTTCATATCTCTGGAGATTTCAAAAGGTTCGTCAGCAGGTTCTTCGTCATTTGGATCTTTATAAAGAATGCTCGGCTTTCCTTTCTTGGCTCGTTTGTCAGAAGCGAAGCTATGTGCTAAATCAAAAGTCTCCACAAAGGTATTAGCCGAAGTGTAAAACCTTGAATAGGTGAATAACATTCGCGGTCCATGATTTGTATTCTCAGGCATTGAGAAAACGGCCCTCGTATTCTTAGCATTATAATAGTACCAAGCCCTGGCACCATCAATCAAATATCCTTTCCCTTGTAGGCATGTTGTGGCATTCCCTACATGGAATTGATCATAGCCGAATTGGCGTGCAAAACGGCTAGGCAAATATGGTTCAAGAATACATTCATCTTCAAATCGATGTACGAGGTGTGAGGGTCGAATCGACTTCAACCAATTGAATATAGCTGGATCTGTTGGTAGAGTATTCACTGAATCTAGGATATTAGCTGGCAATAACTCGTAGCCAGCTGGTGGATCAACACAATAAAAATCCCAGTTATCGCCGCGGTTCAATACTCGCCGGCAATCTATCAAGGAGGTGTGATTCCATCTACACCCTTCATACTTTCTTAAAAAGTTTCCTCCAATAGCTCTTTCGCCAGGGCTCATCAAAACTGGACAGTGGAGTAGAAGCCACCCAAATAAATAAGTATGGGCGATTTCAGTACGTGGAAAGCCATCTTTCTTATTATTTAGCATGCCGTCCACAAAGCAACGCAGACTATGATTAAGTCGACTTGTCATCGCCGATAAAATATCCATCCGATAACCGAACACTAGGCGGACTGCAGCAAAAAGAACACCTCTATGGAAGCGATCGACTGCACTTGCTCCAGGGACTACATACCTTCGTAGCCAAAAAGCAAGAAAGCCTGCCAGATGGGCTTTCTTAGACATACGTCTGTATCCCATCCTCATGAAACTTTCTATTTTATCTCCTATCTTGAGTGGAGGATAATCTTCATCATTTTTAACTATTATATCTTCTTGGCGAAACCTTGCCATCAACTCATTTATCTCTTCCTCACTGAAACGTTGAAAGGTAAGCGGATCAACAGCTTTCTTCTCACTAATTTGTTTCTCTTCATCATCATGTTTGAGGAAAAGATAAGATATCCATTTAGTGAGATAGCAGGAGCCTGAGCTTTCAAAATAACAACAACAGATGTGATAGTGACATAACAGCTCATCAAAGATTTCTACCATTTCAGCATTTTCAGATTTCAACCTGTTTAATTCATCTTCAGTGGGAACATACTCCTCATAAGGAAAATTTCCCATAGGCAGCTTGGAGATATGATTCATCTCGTGAAGAGCGAAACCGATTTCTCCTTTTGGGGTCATGAAGGTTCCCGTCCTATAATTGTACCTTTCTATCAATGAAAGGAATAGGTATGGATTTGGAGGGAAGCCATGTACTGAAGAATAAACAGCTTCATACAGACTGATATTAAGAAGTTCTTCTTCATAATGTTCTAAAACCCAGTTGGCAATGCAGCTCCATCGTTTATAATCTGGGTTGACTAAACCTTGCATCCTCAAGGTGTTATCAGTATAATACCTACCTTTCCTAGCAAACTCATTTGCAAAAATTGGTATTCTCACTGGTAATAGACGAGATGAATTCTCGGGAGGGATACAACCTGGTTTCAAACCCCTGAGATGAGTTACGTAAATATCAGATGAACTATAAAAGATATCTCTGTTGTTCACCTTTTTATAACATATTTTGCCCACCCGAGCCTGCTGAACGGGAGTGATATCCCACGCCATTTGGCGGGGATAACTGGCAAACTCATATCTGGAAAGAGGTAAACTCCTAAGCATATCTGGCAAATATATAGTCTTTTCACCTTTCTTAAAAATCCTCTCTTCCACCCGCTGTTTTGGCTGAGATTCCCTGCCAAAGGCATCTCCAAACAAGAAGAGTGGTTTCTTGTGGATAGCTGTATCCTGTGACTGTAAGGGTTGGCCGTTCATCAAACACAGAAGAGTCTCATTATCCTGAGTAGTCAGAATTGCTCTTCGAGACTCTGGTAGTTCATAATGAGGGAATTTAACGTGTGACAAGTCCTCTTTGAATTCAGGTTCAGACATAGTTCCTTGGAAGATCTCGAAGTTGGGATCTTCCCTGATATCAACTGCAAAATAGAAAAGAGCAACATCACAACAAAGTTATCAGATTGCGCCTAGTTGACTGCTTAAAGACAGACTGCGCCTAATTTTTCAGCCAACTAGATTAAACTGCGCCTAATTCATGAATCTGGGCAGACTGCGCCTAGTTTTCTGTCAAATAGGGCAGATTATGCCTAGCTTTCATTCAACAACAAACAGCGCCTGTTTTTTATACAAAGCTTTATCCGATAGCGCCTAAATTTTGTTACTAGGCGCGATCGAATAAACAGCGCCTGTTTTTCAGACAAAGCTTTATCCGATAGCGCCTAGCTTTGTTACTAGGCGCGATCGAACAAACAGAGCCTAATTTTCTAGGCGCTATTTGATGGAATGTTTAAACTTCATAAATATGAAGTTTAAAGAATCACCGAACCCTAGAAAGAGTTGGCGACTACAACTGAGCCCTAAGAAGAGCCAGTGTGCGTTCCTATAACCCACCATTAATGGCTGGATGTGCAGTTTCGTGTCGAGAGACACGAGTTTGTCCAGGCTCTCGTATTTGAAGAGAACCACGTGATTCGACTACGGGAGGCAGTGCGGTCTTCTTCGATTTCTTCGAAGATTCAATTGGTGCGGGCTCCTTTCCCTTATCAGCTCGTCGAGGCGCCATCGGAGTTGATTTGAAAAGCTTGTCGGAGGAGAAAGAAAATTAGAAAAGAAAACTCACTCTTGAAGACAATAAAGGGTTTACGAAGGATTTTGTGGGCTATTTATAGTTTTCGAACAGCTGCAATGAAACGCGCCTAAACAGATTGCGCCTATTCAGCCTGAAGATCCGTTCTCGCCTTAAATTGCGCAACTTCTTCAAATATCAAGCGCGGTTTGACTTGGTCATATGGAAATTCAAAGTATTTCGAACTTTTGAAAATTCAAAATTCGAAAACTTTGAAGGGGGTCTTGTAGGTCCAAAAAATCAAACCGCGCCTAGGTTTGATTCAACTGATTGATCAGAACGCGCCTACAAACAAATGGCGCCTATTTCACCAACAAACTCAGAGCGCGCCTATTTCTTCATCACAGAGGCGCACTTCACAAACCGCGCTTAGCTGACGTGGAGTCATCATTACCCGACAAACACGAAGATCTAGGCGGCGCTATCATTCCTCTGATGGCGCGGCGCTCGAAGAAGATATGACAGCTGTCCAGGCGCTGTTTAATCAAACTGCGCCTACTTCCATCTGAACTCAGCAGACTGCGCCTATTTCCATCTGAACTCAGCAGATAGCGCCTACTTCCCTCTGAATTCAGCAGATAGCGCCTACTTCCATCCGAATTCAAGCGCACTTTGCAGATTGCGCCTACGTCTCAGTGAAGAAGGCGCAGTTCAATACAACATCAATTTAGAGCTTGCCACGTGTCCCTGAAACAGGCGCGCTTTGACTAAATCAACGCCTAACTACCACTCTACATGTCCAACACGTGTCTCACTAACTGTACACGACCAAGCGCATTTTAATCAAACAATGCCACGTGTCTAGAGCAGTTGGTGCACGTTCGTGATAATGGAGTGAAAACAGGCGCAGTTTGTCATACGTGCTCAAAACAGGCGTACTTCAATCAGGCGCTCTCCAGAATAACTGTCCAAAACAGTTATTTCAGAACTCTATAAATAGAGTTTCGTTTCCATTCAACACATCACAGACAAGATCAAGAAAAATCAGAGTTTTCGTCCAAGTGCTGCTGCGTTCTTCAGAGATTCAAGTCTTCAAAGTTCACATCGTCCAAGGGATAAAGCGATCGTCATTCAGATCGGATTCCTATAGTTGTACTTTCCCAGAATTCTTGTAATATTCTTTACAAAGTTTGTGAAATAAAGATCATACTTTTGTTTTTGCAAACAAGTTGCGAAGGTATGTATCGGACCCAACCTATATCCTTGATCATTCTGAGCTGGTCGTTGGTACCAACTTGTCTTACGAGGAGCAGCCTGTGTCCATCTTAGACCGAAGAGAGAAGATACTCAAGAACCGAACAATTAGCCTTGTCCGGGTTGCTTGGGGTCATCACTCTTTGGGGGAGTCAACATGGGAACGTGAGGATGACATCCGATCACGGTATCCGCACCTGTTTGACTCCCAAGGTATATCTCTTTCTGTATACCTTGATTGTCTTGACTCCTCATGCTTGTCACCTTATGGGTAGAATTACTTGGTGTCATCGATAGTTAAACATAGATGCGCTACTTGTTATTTATCATTGTAGAATGATTGCTTACTCAATTTACTTGTACCTGGATTAGTTCAGCTCTGATGTTTCTATCCTGCTTGGATTTGAAATTTCGAGGACGAAATTTTTCTAAGGAGGGTAGAGATGTCACTTCCCGTTCCCAAAATACGTATTTTAAATGCATGCACTATTAGGATGTATTTATTTTATATTTATCATGTACTGCTCTTTAATTCTCATATTAATTAATTTTCTGCAATTTTATTTCTGTATTTTACTTCCTGCTTTTATGCTCTGCTTTAGTTGTGCTTTAGGATCGGCTTAGATTGGTTTAATTAGGTGGGTTCATCATGAACCGAACAAAACCCCCACCTACCACCACCACTTCCATTTAAAGCCCATCCCCTTTTCTCTCTCTTCATTACTCACCATTACTCTTCTTCTTTTTTCTCATAACTCTTTCACCAACCTAGGAGAACTAGGCAAGTGCCAACTTACTTCTTGATGGATCCCCATTTTTATTGTTCCATCATCTTCCTTATTTGATTCTAAGTCTCTTTAGTACTTGGCATTTTCGATTTCCATGGCTTATTTATTGTAGATCTAAGTTTGTTGTATTTTCAAATTTCTTAGGTTTTGATCTAGTAAACTTTGTTATCTCCAAGTTTTGATGGTTCCATGTTGTAGAGAATTTTGTTCTACCCCATTTTGACCTATGGAAGTTCAGATTTTGGCTTAGAATGAAGGAATTAAATAGCTTGGAAGCAATGGTTTACATGGTTCTGTCCTTAGGAATTCGGAGAAGAAGAACAGTTCTGGCCACATGACAAAGCTTGACCGTATGAGTCTTCATGCGGCAAGTCCCCTAGCCGCATGGGCACTCTGGCCGCATGGACTTTCCAGCCGCATGCGTTCATTCGTTTGAGCCGCATGAGACTGTTCCAATTCCAGCCGCACGAGACCTATCTGCCGCATGAGTTCTTAGCTAGCCGCATATGCATTCAGTTCCGCAGCCGCATGGCACTGATCATTCCCAGCCGCATGGCGCTGCATGATCTCTCAGCCGTATATAGTATTGCACCTAGCCGCATGGAATTAGTTTTCCTTAGTCGCATGTAGGCTTGTCCTAGGTTCAGCCGTATGGGCGCATGTCATTTCAGCCGCATGGACGCATATCATTTCAGCTGCATGGGCGTATGTCATTTCGAGCCGCATGGGGTTTGCTATCCCCCAGCCGCATAGAATTTCCCCTGGCCGCATGGTTGCATAATAACCCTAGCCGCATGAGACTGTAACCTTTTCCCAGCCGCATGGCTTGGGCATTGCTGAACCGCATAGGCGTATATCGTCCCGGCCGCATGAATTTAAGCTTCCTTAGCCGTATGACTTCCTGGCCGCATGAACTCTGATTCTAAAGCCTTTTGTTTGATCCTTGTTCCAAATTGACATTGATTAACATTGATCAATTACCTTGGCTTTTATTAACGTCAATTATTGTCTGGACATTAAAATAATATTGTTGATTAATAATTGATCATGCGCTCCTAGTTGGAACTAAGAGGCTGGCTAGTCGTCTTATTGAATTGAATGAATGAGACACGTTCATATTATGAACTATTATACTCGACTGGCTAGTCCCAAAACATTGGCATACAGATACATGCAGGCTTCAGTTATTTATTCATCTAACTATTACGAAAGCAGCATGTGTACTTTATGGTCAAGGCATGATTATTTTGTGGTTAGTTTTGATTGTTACATTACGCTATGTAAGACCTACAACCTAACCGCACTGGTATTGTTGTAGAAATATATATCGTATCCCGTACAAAAGTACTCATTTGAATGACCATGATCCACGGCATGGGATTTCGCTTAACATAGAGGCTATTAAGTTAAATAAAATAATGATTGCATGGAGAGAACGGATTCCCGAGTTCTTACACGGCAGCCCTCTTGGGACTAGTGGTGCCCGACAGGCCGGCTGGTCCCCACAGATACTGCAAATTTGCCACACGGGCAGGGAGCGGTATCTGGTTATATTATTTATTGTATATTATATATTGATGACGGGCGTCCTGCTGGGACTCGTCTAATTCATGATTGGCGCAATTGATGACTGGGTAAACTAGCCTTGTTTGCACATAGTAAGAACTGAGGAATCCTTTATTGCATATATCCAGAATAACTTGGAAATCACAGTAGCAAGCCGTAGTAGTTGAATGACCATTTAAATTGATTTGTTTGTGTACTGTATCTACTCTGTTACCTAACTGAGACGATCAGAATGTCAGGACATGACGGGCCAACTTCTGTCCTTGTTTGGTTGGGAGGTTGGTTCCAAGTGTCGTGATGTTATGTGAATCCCAGGGGCAAGCAGAGATCTATTATTATATTCTTTTATTTACTAGTTTCATCCTTCGTATCGTGCTTCCTTGCGGTACTTGCTATTAGAGGTCTAACCTCTCTGGTTTTGCATGGCCAGATTTAGAGCCGATCCTCGAGGATCCAGCTTACTTCCACCTCCAAGATGGTCAATACTAGAGGAATGATCGCAGGAGGACTCGAGTGGGTTCTTTACTTCACCGCTCGTTTTGTTATTACTTTATACTTTGCCGTTTGGCACCGACATGTTAGTCGGATCGTCTTGTACTTACTTTTACATAATTGTAACTAAGTCAGGCTGCAGCTGATAACAATTGTGTATACTTTTGCTACATCAATCTGGCTATATTTTGTAAAGCCAGATATCAAGAACATTTTGACAGAGCGTTTGGGACGCCTTACTGCTTATTCTTATATGTTCTCTATTTCTGTTCCTTGTTTGAATGATTGAGACAATAGATGTGAAGTGACCATAGTGAGACTTTCATGTAGTATGCACCCCCCTCGTCTGGTTAGACATCATTGATCGTATTATACGGTATTCATCTACCTGTAATACGTAGCTGGCTGAGTCATTCCCCCGCTCTCCAGTATTCTGGTTCTGGGGCGTGACAGGCTGAGACTGAAGCTGCAGTGGAGCGGTTGTCTCAGTCTACACAGGAGAAGGTGGAGTTGCGAGCTACGTTGGACGCTAGTATCGCGGAAGTTGATTCCCAGATCCGCCGCCTTGAGGACCAGCGGGCCCGACTCCTATTAGATGTCGAGCGTGTCCAGGCTTAACATGTGGCATTCAAGAAGGAGGAAGCAGCTTTCACCCACCGGGCTCTTACCCTGGCTCAGCAGCGGTAGCAGTTGGATGAGAAGCATGAGAATGATACTTCTTCTGAGGCCATAGAAGTGATGTGTCAAGAAGCTGAACGCCGGGTCTCGACGACTGTGGAGACTCGGGCGGCAGACTTGAAGCGTCGGATAGAAGAGCTTTCGGCCAACCCCGGGGATGTTTAGGGATTGTAGTCTCTTCCTTTTTTTTGTAATTTGCAACTCTTGCTGGGGATGTAGTTCTTTACTTTTAAACATAAAGAATGAAGAGTTTTGTGGTGTGTTCATTTTTGCTGTCATGAACTTGTTGATTTGTGTGGACCTATTATCTTTTGCGCACCTTGGTTTTTAGGTACAGATAATAAGTTCGAGAGAACCGACATGTTTGCTCAGAGGTGATGTGGACGTGGCAAATATGAGATTCAAATGATGGAATCTTCCTACTCAGAGGTATTATGGACGTGGTAGAAATGACTCTGGAGGGATGCGCGGAACTACTTAGAGGTAATATGGACAAGGAAGTTCTGCGATCAATGTACGGCAACGCAGGGATTATCTGTACGGGATGTTTACTCAAAGGTAATGTAGACGTGGTAAACATGATGGGTAGCGTAGTCTTACGGAGTGTAAGATCCCGTTTTGTAGGGCGTAGGGGAACAACTCAGAGGTAATATGGACGTGGTTGTCCTTCTACTGGAGGATGCCACAGAACAGCTGGATTCTGGAGGCAAAGATTTCTTTTGTGGAAGGGAATTGTGTGTGAGTCCCGCTGATTGGGTCCACAGACTCCCTTGTTGGGTGGAGATGGAAGTACATGTCTGAAAGATGTCAAGAGTAGTACTTCTTTAGGAACTTGCCGTTGATGGACATCATGAACAAGTCCCCATTGGGTTTGGCGAGGCGGTAAGCACCGTTTGAATATACCGTCTCTATGATGAAAGGTCCTTCCCACTTGGGCTCGAACTTTCCTGGTGTCTTGTGAGTCAACACCATCGGCCTTCTGACTGCCAGAACCAGGTCGCCTACTTAGAAAGTTCTCTGCTTGACCTTCTTGTTGAAAGCCTGTGATATACGGGCTTGGTAAAGTTCGATGCGTTGTTGAGCTAGGAGACGCTTCTCGTCAAGTGCCTCCAATTCTCGCAGACGGCGACATTGATTGTCTTCTTCTATGAGTTGATTTGTGATTGCTACACGGAGTGAGGGTATCTGGATCTCGAGAGGCAGTACCGCTTTGCTTCCGTAGACCAGGAAGAATGGTGTGTTGCCCGTCGGGGTCCGTACCGTTGTACGGTAGGCCCAAAGGCATTCGCCGAGCTTTTCGTCCCAGTCGCGTTTATTGGATGACACGACCTTTTTGAGTAGCTTGACGATAGTCTTGTTGAACGCCTTGGCTAATCTGTTTGTTGCCGGATTGTAGGCGGTTGAGGCCACATTTTGAATGCGATTCTTGTCACAGAATCTGCTGAAAACATGGCTGATGAACTGGGGACCGTTATCGTGGATAATCCTTCGAGGTACCCCGAAACGGTATATGACATGGTGCTTGATAAAGCTGACCACCCTAGAGCTTTTTACTTTCGCCAGTGGAACTGCTTCTGCCCATTTGGAGAAGTAGTCGGTGATGGCCAGGATGAAGCAGAGTCCCCTTGATGAAGGAGGGGTGAACGGTCCTACGATATCCATGCCCCAAGCTTCAAAGGGCCAGGAGGCAACCGTAGGATGTAGTAGTTCTGACGGTGTATGAATGAAGTCCGCGTGAAGCTGGCACGCATGGCACTTCTTAGCATAGTCGACAGCGTCAGCGGCCATGATTGGCCAGTAGTAGCCCATGCGTCGCAGTCGGTCCTGCAACTTAGGACCAGGTTGATGAGCCCCGCAAGTTTCGTCGTGAGCTTCTCGAAGGGCTTCGGCTGCTTCTCCGTTGGATAAATATCGTGGGAGAAGTCCATCGTAAGAGCGTCGGTACAGCATTTTAGTAGCTGTATCGTAGTAGAATCGAAGGGAGCGCCTCCTGACTGAGACGGCTTCTTTCGGGTCCTCTGGGAGAATTTCGTTGACAGCGAAGTCGATGAACGGGAACCTCCAGTCTCGGACATTAACATCCGTACTTGTTGACATGGCATGGGCCATTTGTGGGCACAGGTTGTTTTTAGGACAGACCAAGTCTCGACCCACTACCGTGACGTAGTATTAAGTCCCGAAGGGTGCTGCCAATGAGGCTGCGAGGCCAGCCAGAGCATCAGCCTCCAAATTTTGTAAACGAGGTACATGTTCGATGAAAAACTTGGTGAAGGTTGAAATAATGTTCAACGCAACTTCATGGTAAGGGATCAGATCTTCATGGCGAACTTCGTATTGCCCTCTGATCTGGTTTACGACGAGTTTTGAGTCGCCGTAGGCTTCCATATGATCCACCCCTAGCTGTTGCGCCAGTTGGAGTCCCATAATGAGCGCGTTGTACTCGACAACATTATTGGAGCACGGCTTCGAAAGGGAGTAAGCGCGCTGGATGACCAGCTGATCGGGGGAGACTAAGACTACCCCCACTCCTGCAATGATTTGGCCTTTGGGGCCTGTTCTTGAAGCGCCATCGAAAAACATCTGCCAGACGGAGCTTTCTTCGGCGACGTTTGATTCTTGGACCTCATCGTGGATGTCTTCATAGAGTCTTGAGGACTCTGGGATGGGATGTGCAGCTAAAAAGTCGGCTAGGGCCTGACCCTTGACGGCTTTTTGTGGAACGAACACCATGTTGTATGGCGTTAGCAGGATCGCCCATGTAGCAAGCCGGGAGTTTAATGACCCTGGCTTCGTCATGAGAACTCTGAGTGGATTGACTCGAGAGATGACATGAATTGTCTGACCCAAGACATAATGGCGAGTCTTCTCGATGGCGAATACCAAAGACAAATACTCCTTTTCAACGGGGTTGTACCGGTGTTCGGCCCCGATCAGTGTTCTACTGAAGTAGTAGATAGCTTGCTCATAGCCTGCATCGCTGTTCTGAGCCAGCAGAGCGCCGAGGGAATGATCCATGGCACGGACGTAGAGAAGAAATGGTTTGCCGACGACGGGTGCCACCAGGACTGGCGGGCTCGTCAAGTAAGCCTTGATATCGTCGAAAGCTTTTTGGCATTCCTCTGTCCAGACGTAAGAGACTCCCTTCTTCATGAGTTGAGTGAAGGGTTGACATTTTTCGGACAGGTTTGCTATAAACCTTCGGAAGTACGCCAGACGCCCCTGCAGGCCTCGAAGTTCTCGGAGGTTCTTCGGAGGATCCATGTCAAGGATGGCTTTGGTCTTCTCAGGATCGACATAAATGCCTTTCGCCGTGATGACAAAGCCCAAGAACTTTCCGCTAGAAACCCCCAGGAAGGATTTAGCAGGGTTCATCTTGAGTTGGTGCGCTTGCATGAGATCGAAGACTGTCTTCAGATATTGTAGGTGATCTCCTTTGAGACGGCTCTTGACTGCGATGTCATCAACATAGCATTCGACTGTCTTGCGCAGATGCTGACGGAAGATGGTGCTCATAGCTCGTTGGTATGTCATACCTGCGTTCTTCAAGCCGAAGGGCATCACTGTGTAGCAAAAAATACCCTTTGGAGTCCTGAATGACGTGTGTTTTGCGTCATCGGGGAACATCTTGATCTGGTTGTAGCCCAAATACCCGTCCATGAAAGACATGCGTTCGAAGCCACATGTGTTGTCGATCATTACGTCGGTGATTGGAAGCAGGAATTCGTCCTTCGGGCAAGTAGTGTTGAGATCCCTAAAATCGATACAAACTCGTATCTTCCCGTTCTTCTTGGTGACAAGGACGACGTTAGCTACCCAATCCGGGTGCTGTTCTTCACGGATGAAACCGCTGGTCAAGAGTTTGTCCACCTCCTGATCGATGGCGTTCATGATGTCAGGACGAAAGCGTCGCTGTTGTAGTTTGATAGGCTTGGCATCAGGTAGGATGTTGAGCTTATGCATCGCGATCTGAGGATCAAGTCCTGGCATATCTTCGTAGCTCCAAGCGAAGATATCAATGTATTCTTTAGCCAGTTGGATTAAAGACTCCCAGTCTTCTCCTTTTAGGCTTTTGCTGATGAAGATGGGTTTGGAAGAAGATCCGTCCCCAAGGTCGATCAGCTCGACTTCGTCTTCGGTAGGGGGTTCGCGTAATTCAAAACGAGACTCCCACTGTTCTCCCAGGCGTTGAGCCCAAGGTTCTTCTTCAAAAAATTCTGGCATTTGGTCTTCGCCTTCTTCTTCTTGAGTTTGTGCAGATGTCACGTTGGCTGACAGCACTCTCTTGAAGACTGAGCCGATACTGGTATCGAAATCCCAAGTTGATGCTTCGGAGGAATGAGAATGTTCAACTTCTTCTGCCTCCGAACTTTCTGGAGTTGACGGTGGCGTGACATAGCCCACCCCCCGTCGAGTTCGATTATAGTAGTCCTGCGGCTTTCCTTTAGGTGTTGGAAGCCGGAGAGGGAGACGTCGACCCTTTCCATAGTTCAGGCCTTTGTTGCTTTTTAGGTCGTACCTCATATTCTGGATGAGGTACTTTGCGATGTCCGTGCACCGATAGACTTGTATTCTACCGGTATCTGGTTCTGGCTCGAGTGGCGGGAGGTCTTGATGACGCTCAACTTTGCCGAAGATGATGGATTCTTCGTCTCGATTCCACGGTGGGACTATAAAACAGACCCCTTGGGACAGGACTACTCGATTTACATGATGGACGGTCGTTATTTGTGTTTGCAACGACCGTAGAGCGTTATGTAATGTATACATGGCAATCCAATGTGGAAGACTAGAATAATTAAAAGACACTCTATTATTGATGAAACACGAGATTTTGTCCCGCGGGATTATATTGTCCAGAGAGGGTGCATCTACATCAGCAGAGATATATTCCCCCAACTCTTCATCTGTGAGTACTGGGATTGGATCAGGGGAGTCCACCACAGCTTTGATCTTGGGGTCCGAGAGGGCTATATGGGCCTTCTCCGGTAGCTTGGATGAGATAGATGATTACAACGGCTTGTCTTTAAGACGCACCTGTCACGCCCCAGAACCGGAATACTGGAGGGCGGAGGCGTACATAGCCAGCTACGTATATTGAAATAAAATATATCTCAACTATACGGTCACGGCTGTCTAGATATGAGGGTTTACTACAAGCCAACGGTCTCTTATGGTCAAGCCTATTGTCTCAATCTCAAGCAAGTAATATGATCACAAGATGTTTGACCACCAAATATACAATAAAAGGCGTCCTAAATATTACATATCAGCTGATCATGAAGCTAGTCGTACAAAATGCTAGGACTAGCAAGAGTTAAGTCATACATGATCAACCCTAGGATTTGTTAATCATGTTTACAGCCCGTAGACAGACAGTAAGTAAAGTGCATCGAGCTAACAGGTGCTCATCGGCTAAACGCCTCAAAAGAATAACTTTACAATAGAGTGAGCGAAACAAAATAGAAAACCTACTCGTAGCCCGGGTTCCTTCTAGTCGCCACCATCGGGCTGGAGGTTCGAAAGATCCTCAGGAGCTGCTCCGAAATCTGACCACACAAAACCAGCTGGGTCAAACCCCAGAAAGAGCAAGTGCCACAAAGGAGGCCACGAAATAAGAACAAAGCCAGCATATCAGAACATAAGAAAATAGAAGAAAAGTACAAGTAATAAAGAGTACAACAGGACAATAAACGGCTAGGGACGTGGAACCATTCCGGAAGCCGGGTTACAACCCTTAAACCAAACAAGGACCGGGGTTGTAACCCTTCGCCTGAATAGCACTTCTGTCTCTACCAATTTATTGTTAAGATAAGTAAAACAATCATGTTCAGGAATACCAGGTACTGGGACTAGACAAGACTTAGACAGGGCTAGACAACATCCATTCACAAGCGGCCAAGCAAATACTACGGCTTACTACTTTAACTAACTAGGGTTATCACAAGCCTAATTACTAACAAGATGCAAGTGAGAATTTCCCAGTCCCAAGCCCTGCAGACCATCCAGTTATCCTTCCGCGGGTTGAGAGTATAGTTGGGTACATCGCCCAGGAGACGATATACCCTTAGGTGACTTAGAGGGTGCAACACATGACAGTGCACTGGAAATGTGCTCTACTCGTCAGCAAGCTACAAGTCCAATTAAGAGCGCCCAGATAACGAGATTGCATGTGACTGGAAATTCTCCATGAACTATAGTTTGATCTAGTCATTAGCCTAATCCATATTCAGTACGAATCCCTGACCGTGGAAACCAGGGAGTCACGTCCTAGACAAGATGCAAGACAAGACAAGTGGATTGCACAAGCAAGCAAGCAGGAACACCCACGGTGTCAAGTTGATTATACGAGTCAAGTTAGCCGTCGCAACAGCATCAAGATAAATCATGTTAGGGTACTTGTCAGGAGTGCGCCACGACGGGCCACTATCATGTCAGGTTGGTCATGTCATGAGTGCACCACTACGGGTCACTGTCGTGTTATGCTAGTTCCTTGTCATACCATGCCATGTACAATAGTCATTCCAAACATATTAAGTAAAATCAAGTTCGTGACAAGCTTAAGGAAAAATAAAACCAATTCTCCATGATTGGACAGATTGCGCAAGGGTCCCTGGGGTCGGGTTGCGCAGGAGTAAACTGCGCAGGAATGGTTGGCGCAGGAATGGATGGCGCAGGAATGGATGGCGCAGGATTAAACTGCGCAGGGGTGAAGAACGCAGGGTCCAAACGCGCAGGGTTAGATTGCGCGGGGAGCCAACTGCGCAGGGGTAAACTGCGCAGGGGTTAGATTGCGCATGAGCAGACTGCGCAGGAGTGAACTGCGCAGGGGTGAACTGTGCAGGGGTAAAGTGCGCAGGAATGGTTGGCGCATAGGGTTGAGCGCAGTTCGCCAAGGGACGATCAGCGCGGTCGGCGCTGCACTAAATAGCGCAGGCCGAGAGGGGATGCGCAGGCCAGCACTGCGCTAAAGAGCGCAGGCTGCAGTCTTCTACTCCAGGCCGAGAAGAACACCAAGAACACCAAAAATTCAAATTTTCATATCTTTGTCAAATCAAAGCCAAATCTAGATTTTCAAAGTTCTAACTTGAGTAAAATTGAATTCTCTTCCACATGGAAGCATCAAAACCCACAAAAATCCAACCAAAATAGATCAAAACCATGTAAATCCAAAAATAGTTAAAACCTAGATCTAGAACAATGGAGACTCCAAATCACAAAATGTCAAGCACTGATGTTGATCATCATGGCCTAATCTAGCTAATGAACAAATAAAATGTGGTTCTCATGTGGTGGCAAGGTGCACTTGCCTATGGGTGGAGTGCTGTGTAGAGAAAGGAAGAAGAAGAAATTAGTGGAGGGAAGTAATAAGGAGAGAGAGTGTTAGGTGGGGATAATAAAGAGGGTGGATTGTGGTGGAATGAGGGTTGAACATAGGCTAAGGTGTTCCAATACATGTTAAACCAAACCAAACCAATTCTCCTCCACAAAATAAACCAAGCCAGGTAAAACCCAATTACGAGAACCAAAATCTGCAAGTCAAGCCAATTACAAGTACATGCCAAAATCCGAGAAAATAATTACAGGTCTGAAATACATGCAAGCTTGACAAAATACGTATTCACAATATGGGTGTTACAGCACCTTCAGAGGTGCCTCAACTGTGCCTTCAGTAGTTGGTGCCTTTCCCTGTAGTTTTGCCACAAGGGGAACCGAAGTTTGAGGCAGCTTTTTCTTGAGCCGAATCTTCAAGGGAGCTTCAACTGGTGTTCTACCCGGAGCAGTTGGTGCTTTCCCAGGTAGCTTGATGTGCATGGGAGGCAACTTCTGAGGCGGTTTGCCTTTGAATCGGATCTTCAAAGGAGCGTCAGGAGTCATCTCTGGCTCCATGTTCGATTCTGCTGCCGTTTCTGCTTCATCGTCAGCATCACTGGCTTCCTCCTCGTCAGGTGACTTGTACAAGGTAGAATCAGTGAAGTAGGCTTCAACCCCTTTGAAAGGGTCAATGTCCGCAAACTCCGTCCGGACGATGTCATTGGTGGATACGTACTTCATACATTGGTGGAGTGTAGATGGCACCACCATGTACTCGTGCAGCCATGGACGACCCAGTAGGAGGTTGTAGTTGACGTCGGCATCCACAACGTAGCAGGTCACATCGGTTCTGTGGTTACCGATATGACACTTCAGCCGTATTTTATCCAGCGGCTCGCTTTTGCTAGCGTTGAAGCTGCTGATTGTTGTGTTGGAAGGCGCCAATCGGTACATTGGGATCCCCAGTATTGAGAGCAGCGTCTTCGAGATGATGCTGAGGTAAGACCCCGGATCGATCTGAATCCGCTTCACCTTGACGGAACCGATGTACCCTGTATAATACAGCGGTCTGTTGTGTCGGTTGTGCTTGAGCAGCATGTCTTGTTGGGTGAAGGTTATGTTGGGGATAACCTCATCCGTATAATGACAGTGTGCATATATAGTCGGAGTATCCTCGGGCTGCTTGACCTGACTGATGAAGGACTCAGCATCCTTCAGGGCTTCACAGAGAGCTTTCCGAATGTCTTTGGAAAGGCGAAGGAGCTCAAACAGAGATAGACGGGCAGGAGTACTGGCCAGTTGTACCAGTATGTCGAAGTTGTGGGGCTTGGCTAGCCCCGAAGCATTCTCCTTTCATAGAGGTCTGTCGAAACGAGCCTCTACATGCTTCTGTTTATTGGCTGCTGGGGGCTTAGATGGACCCTCTTTCTGGGTAGCAGGGATGGTGCAAGGAGGCACCACCTCGACGGCAGCTCCGTCGGGTTGGGCGTTCTGTTGTGAATGCGTCTGTACAGGAAGTGCCTCATCCACAGAGGAAGAGACCATGCGGCAAGACTTGATCTTCCTGCCTTTGGATTTAGAGGCAGAGCGTACCTCCGGTAGAGTAACCTCAGAGACAAGATCAGGGTGAACCCATAAGATCTCTCCCCGAGATGTGGTGAGTGGGATGAGTCCACTCACGTTGTCACGAGTAGGTGGTAAGTTAACCACCTCCATTGTCGCCTTAGGGATGGGGACGACGCCATCTTGTTTTGTGGTCGACGGCAGGGTGCCGAACTGGAGTGACACCAGATTGGCCGAAACCGTCTTCTCCTCGTAGTCGACGGAGATAACATCCGCATTGATCATGTGCTGGATGTAGTTTTTGAGGACGTAGCAGTCCTTAGTTGGGTGTCCGACAAACCGATAGTAGTGACAGTACCTCGGGTTGTCCACTTTCCCAACCTCGTCAGAACGCTTTGGGTCGGGCAACTTGATCTTGTCACCCTGCTTCAGTTCTCGAAGTGTTGCAGGGCGTCTTCATCGTTGAAAGAATAAACCTCCTTTGGCCTTGGTACAAGTGGAGGTTTCTGAGTAGGCGCTGCTGTACCTTTTGAGGCATTAACAGTCAACACCTGTTTTCCCTTCGTCTCTCGTTCGGGGTTGCTGGCTGCAGGTCGTTTCCCCTTGTCCTCAAAGGTAGGGAAGCTGACTCCCAGAAGACGAGCATTGGCCGCCTTCTTTTCTGCTGTTTCGGCTTCGATGATTAAGGAACTCCAGTCGAAAGAAGGAGTAGAGTTGAGCCAGAGTTTGACTGCAGGCAGCATGTTCATGCTGCAGGAGGAGAGAAGTGTATGTTCTGGCATACCCGAGGGCAGTCTAAAGCAGGCCTGTCGGAAGCGTTTGATGAACACTCGAACTGTTTCCTTCTCCTTCTGGCATATCTCTATGAGGGATGCCATTGTCATGTCCTTCCCGTCGTCGTAGAAACGGTCGAAGAAGAGGCGCATCAAGTCGTCGAAGGAAGATATGGAATTGTCGGGGAGGCTGCAGTACCAGTCGTACGCTACTCCTTTTAATGCTCCGACAAATATGCTGGTGAGTAGCGCATCCTCCTTCGGGAGATGTCCCGTTTGGGACTGGAAGTACGTCAGATAGCAACGCGGAGAGTCATTCCCGTCGTATGGCGTCAATGTTTGTGGTTTATACTTAGGAGGATAAACCACCTTGATCCATTCGAGGGAATAAGGTTGGGGGATGCCCATCTTTTGGCGCTCTTCTTGCCTATTCTTGGACTCAAAGCGCTCGCGCAAGTCCCTGATCATCTCGACCACGTCTTCCGTGGAGCTGGGAGTCGGGAAAGGTGGTACCACCTGGAGTTGAGCATTTGATGGCTCCGACGTCCGAGGTGCTTCGCGGCGATCTGTGTCCGAGGATACCCGTTGAAGGGGTACACTCGATTCTCCATTGGCCCCTGGATCAGGACCGGTAGAGGGCGCCCTGGCCAAAGCGGACCGTATTTCAAACACTGCTTGAGTCAGTGTTTGCATGGAGGCAGAGAGGGTTTTGAGTCCTCCCTCCAGGGTGTCCATGCGCTGGACGAGGTCTGCTGGCGACGCATCTGACTCGGTATCACCTCCAGTCATGTAGACTGTCATGACACGGCTGGAATCAGATGGATCAGTTGAGGCTTCGCTTTCGGCCTCACTCTCCTGTAGAGGAGTTGGTGCTCCCGGGGCTTCGCCATGGCTACCCCCAGCTATGTTCTGGAGGACACCCTCGTCTTCAGGAGAAGTGTGCGCAAGGGTCTGATTACCCCCAGTTCCGTCTTGGAGGGCTTCTTTGTCTTCGAGACGCAGATCCACAGGGGCTAGACTACCTCCAGCTACGTCCGGGAAGCTGACTTCGTCTCCAGAATGAAGATCCACTGTGCTCCGGAGGACATCTTCGTCTTCAGAAGGAGGATCCACAAGGGCTTGACTACCCTCGACTTCCTCCAAGATCTTCTTTCTCCCCCGAGTGCCTTCGAACACTCCGGAGGACGGGACAGTTGTCTTGATTTTCCTTGGCTGGCTCTTGGACGAGGACAAGGAAGTGCCCGCAGCCTTTCAGACTGACGAGGAGTTAGAGATTACATTGCATGAAGCAACCTCTGGCTCTTCTTTTGTTGATACCTTCTTCCCGAGGTGACGTCGGAGGGGTGTCGATGATTGCAGCCGCTGGAACACCGACTGTCTTGGTGGGACTGTCGCCTTGCAACAGCAGTTGATGGTGACTACAGCACAAGTGTGCCCTGTGAAGGACGCATCGTGCTTGTCAGTCGACTCTCCTGATCGGCGCTTGTGAGTGATCACGTTACGCAGATCGTTGGAGGAGAGTGCCACCTTCGCACCCCCTTCAGGCGCATGGCAAGGCCAAGCGCCGGGGTGGTCAAATGAATGCTGCGCCCCCTGATCCAACACCAAACAGGCGCTCAGATCAGTAGTGGGGAACAACATTTAAAGTGACTTGAACGGACCTCAGACGCACAACCAGAGGAGGCGCGGGAGTTCAAGACCACTGGGTTTGCCTTGCTCGACTTGGTTGCGAACACAACAGATGCGCCTAAATGAGACAAGGACTTTGAAGGTTGGCTCGTTTCTGGCGCAGAAGCACCTGAGTCGACCTTATACAGCTTACCATCAGCAGTGCACATGATTGTGAGCGCATGCTTCTGGCTTGCTGCTGGCATAGCACGTTTGGGGTGCATGGCCCGTGCTTCCTTAGACTTCTTCGTACTAGCCCGCTGGGGCGCATAGTACTCAGAATCCAAATTCTTCTTGCCATTACAGCGAATGAGTCTGTCAAAGACAGAGACCTTCTGTGGCGCATCGGAGGTGATGCGTGGGGCATTAGCTTCGCCCCTGCTCCATCGACGCATCTTCCTCGCCTGAGAGGGAGATGGCTGGGGAATGTGGTCAGCTGTACGCTTCCCTGAGAGATACGCTGCACCGGTGGGCGCATCTTAGTTGCTGAGGATGTCAGCAGGAAGGGATTGCTGGATCGGCGCATACCCTTCGGTGGTGGTGCCAGAGGCGTCGACCTTGCGCACCCAGACTCGGCGGGTCTTCTTCGGCTTCGGCAGCCGCTTCGAAGAACTCGCACTGCCTTCAGAGATGAACTCCTCATACGCCTGTTAATTGAGGCGTACGACCAGCATCTTGTGGGAGGATCCCACCTTCACGTCGTCGGATTACGACATAGCTTTCTCGGTGGAGGAGAAAGAGTTCCCCAGCAGAGTCGCCAGCTTGTTTGCCATTAAAATTCTTTGATTGTAAATTTCAATACAAATAGAACAGTGTTACAATGTAGGACTTAGACGTAGTCCTAGGAGTACACTTTTGTTTATCTGGGTCCCTTGTGCCGATGGAGCGAGTGGCAATATGTTGACTCCGTTGACGATCTGACGACGGTTATTGGTTCTCTGAAGGTCTGAGTTATCCTGGGTGCTGGAGCTCGCAAAGAGGAAGAAGATGTTGAGTGTCTGTATCTGCCTCGGTGGTTGTGCAATGTCTCTGTCTGTCTATGTATGTTCCTATGGAAGAAGAAAATGATCCCTCTATTTATAGCTTGCAGGCTGGCTGCTCATGCGCACATATGTAGGATGCACCGGTGCGTGGGGACGCCATGTGGTGATTGCTGACGGAGGCGCATGGATGATGTGCTTTGATTGAGGAGTTGAATCCTTCATGCTGCTGTTGTAGGCTGGCACGTAGCAGGAGAAGATCTTTCAGTTGCTGAGATCTTGGGTGAATCGGGTCAAAGGACACGTGTCGTAGGTCCATGGCTCGAAGATCTCGGATTTGGTGGGGAATGATCTGATAGGATGCGCCCAGGATTGGGCGCATGAGGAGACTTTGGCTCGTAACCTTTAGTGTCACGACCCGCACCCACTGTGAGGGTACGAGAATGTAACAACGCCCAGCCTACGCCGCAGTGTCGGCAGTAGAACGCTGTTCTAGGTCATGAACTATAACTAACATAATATGAATGCTCTCCATAAGGAGGCCAACACAGAGGTACAACTCAATCACAATCTAGAGATAGAATATGGCACGATAAAATAGACAAGAGAATCCTCAACCGAGGTACAACAGAAATAAAATACAAGTCTCAACATCTCTACAATATACAAACTCTGAATCAAGAACAACAACTAAACATAAAAGGAAAACAGTCTAAACTATCTACACTAAGCAAGGTATCGTCCTCAGCAGCTGCCTGAACCTCCCCTGGGGTCCAGGTCGCGAGTGTCAACTGGGCAAACTCCAAGTAAGGGTACAGGGTGCCTCATAATCCTCTGTAAAATTTTCAACAGGTCCAGTCAGGACGGGAGCGAGCACAAAATATCTCACGCAGTTCATATCATGTTAGGAAATATAAAGCATGCAATAGAGTAAGGTACATGAAATGCTGAAAGTAAGAAGTATATGAAAAACAATAGAGATTTGATAACAAAAAATATCTAAATATGATAAATAAGAACTGTAAGCCTACTGTGATTTAGAGTACAATATGGTTATGTAAACGATCTAGGAAAATGCAATGGTAACTCCATTGTACGTGGGTGTACAATAGACATATACAATAGTTATACAATATTGTACAATAGGATTTGATTACATAACCAATTCTACTCCCCCTCCCTAATCAGTACACAAGGATCCACTCTATTTACGTTATCTTGCACAATAGTGTACAATATTATACAATGGATGTACAATATTATACAATAGATGTACAATGTTATACAATAGTTGTACAATGTTATATAATAGTGTACAATGGTCTATCCCTGGGACTCATGTGATACTGAGAGTACAATATGCACAAGGAGTATACAAGGATATAGGTATTCAATAAATACAATATGAAAGTGAAACGCACATCACAATATGTATCTAGTGAATACAAGGGGATAACATCCCAAAAAGAAGATCCGTATAGTACCAATCCGTGATAACAACGTGTCAGCATCAAGTACAGTAATCTAGAGCAAGAATGTAAATCCAGACAAGTATGAAACGGTCAGAGAATGTACTCGCCTCGTATCTGAATGTCTGAAGTAAATGTACTGTCCGAGATGAGGTACCTGACTCCTAGTTAGAGCAACACAAGTCAAGATGTACACAGGGAATGATAAATATAATCTACAATGCATCTGCATATTGTCTAGGTCAAACTAGACTAAAGTCAACACTTGGTCAACTTCGGTCAACTAGACTAGTCAAACTAGGTCAACTAGGTCAAATCCTAGTCCAACAAGTCTAATAAGTCTCACTTGGCCTAACCAAACCTAGTCTAGCAATCACACACCAATCACAAGACTATACAAGCCAAACACAAGCCATCACATTCAATATTATACATAAGAGAAAGGAAGCTAACATGTAAAGCTATGTGTGTGTGTGAACATGGAGGTGTACATGAAAAAAGAATTCAACACTAGGCCCTATATCACATATATGTATATATAACTATAGAAAAACTCTATTTACCACATTAACACATTTAGCCATGTATATATATATATATATATATATATATATATATATATATATATATATATATATATATATATATATATATATATATATATATTTTATATATATATATATAGAGAGAGAGAGAGAGAGAGAAGAGCATGTGTATGTGTTCATGGGTGTGTGTGTGTCATGAAAGTGCACAAGAACATGTGTGTGTTATCATGGAATAAGTGTTAGGCAATGTGTGAGTGAGAGTATCAATGAGTGAGGGTGTGAGGGTTATATAGTGTAGTGTGCATTGTGTGTGGAGTGATAGTGAGGCATGACAGTTGTGTAGCAAAGTGTCAATAGGAAGTTAACATTCACATATATGAGTTCTCATGTATCTCTTATTTAGTGAAACAAAACTAAATTCCAGTTTTATTCCTAACAAGGCTACATATATTATATCTATTATTACATTACATTCATGCTTGCATTCATTCATCATTCATTTATTCTCTTGCACCACTATATGCACCATACATTACATACTATGGAACCTACATATTCATTACAAGCCAAACTTATACATGCTTACATTAGATAGGATACTTACACCTCATACATCATTTATTTAAACATTTACTCTTGCTTGCATTCTCTATTTAATTATATAATATATATACATTAACATGGATTAAAATTAAATAGAATATTATATTACACACAAGGGTGCACAAAATGTATATGCCGAATAGTAACTCCTACTAATAATCAATACTGTACCATCTTAGCATGAATTAAAATCTAGGATTATAGTATGTTATAGATCTATGTGTTAGCTTTCCGAAACTTCAAACGGATCGCGTTTTCGTTTCCGGAAACTCCCGAAATCGCGAAAACACCGAGAACGCGTTTGTCTTTCGTACAGCTGACACTCAAATAATTCTCTAGAAAGTTATATAAAGAATTAGGCCTATTAATATATGTTTTTGGAAAGCTAACTTCAATACGCTTCTTTTAAAAAAAACGGAAGATTAAACCGAGCTTTGAGCTAGAAGTTATGACATTTCTAAGTTAGGGCTGAAATTAAAAACGTGGATAAAAATCATGACGGATTTGGGTAGTTTGAGACAAAAGAACACAAGTATATAACATAATATATCAAGAACTCACTCTCTACACTAATATATATATGAGACACTATAGAACACATCTCCAATACAAAAATATGAGATTAAACATGTAATAATTCATTCATACATAACAACAACACATAGTGTGTCCAAATTTGGGATTTTCCCACATGGACACAACCACAACACAAAGGACACTCCTATGACCTCCAAATAGACACGAAATGGACACAAATGGAGATACAACCATGGGAGTCATTCCTATGGATTCAAAATAGATCTATATGCATGAGGAAATGAAAAGGAGAACGGATTTATACCTCCCGGTAGATCGAATCGAAGAAAAGCCCTCCCGGAGCGACACCGACACGTAGAGATTCCAAAAGGACACGAACGAGCTCCGAATCCTCCCAAACTTGGGTAGCTTCCTCCTTGGCTAGAATGGAGAAGGAAAGAAGAAGATTTGGTGGCAAAATGGAAGGATTTGGTGAAGAAATTGCTAGGAATTGCTATCTAGAAATTTGGGAAAGAACAAGAGAGATAGTGTGGATGAGAATAATGAAATGAACTTGAGCCTATCCTCTCCCAAAGTGGCTGGCCATATGGGGCTATTTGTTCTATTATGGTAAGGTCCAAAATGCCCCCACTAACCTATTCTATGAGTATTAAGAAAGGGCTAATTGGTTGGGGCTAAATTAGTCATTCTAAAGTCTCTAATCACACTAACCTTATCCATAATAATTAGTCTAACCTCTAACTAAAATATTTCTATCATGTGGACTAAATTTAATATCATGTGGGCCATGCCTAACTATTGTGCGGGTCCCACTAGAGTCAAACTACCCCCGGGTCCCCGTTTCAAGTCGGATTGAGTTGAAATTCGAACCCGACTCAAATAACCCCAAAACAATATCATAAATAATAAAATGATATCAAAATAATTCAAAGAGGTCAAATGCAAAAATATCCTTAGGCCAAAAATGATATTAAAATATCATAATCACATGGTTAGGCTCTAGGTCAAACAGTCTCTAGAGTTTCACTAGCAAAACGTCAAAATCACAAGTCATGAATTTAAATAGTTTAAAATAATTTAAAAATCACTAAAATCATAATATAAAATAAATATCATTAAATAATAATTATAATTATAAAATTTCAAAATTACCCTCATCTGAAAAACTGGGTGTTACATTTAGGAGTCACGACCCATTCGGGGTGCATGGCTTTTGAGGTGCATATGAAGCTCCAGTAGGGACTTTTACTTCTATCTTTAGGGATCAGAGAAAAGTCTGAGGCGCATGGCTTTTGAGGCGCATGCAGAGCTTCAGTAGTGACTTTACTTCTGTCTTTAGGGATCAGAGAGAAAGTCTGATGCGCATGGCTCGAGGCGCATGCAGTGCTTTGGATGCATGGCTGCGGAGGCGCATGCGAGATGGTTGGGCGGCCACGTGGCTGTAACCGTCGGAGAAAAGTAATGATGATGCTGACGTTGGTGATGCTTCATATTCTGAAAAAGCTGTCAACTGTGCAGTCTTCGGGGAACGTGCTGCCAACTCTGTCAGACTTCAGCATTTAATGTTCTTGACAGGTGATAGGTTGTTGAGTGGGCACATCGATCAGCGTTCCACTAGGCGCATGAGGACGCACGGAGGCGCATCCTTGTGAGGCGCTTGGTGTTGAAGGGTACATCTGCATGATACGCGGTCTGAGGGGCGCATCTGTATGATGCACTGTCAGAGGGGCGCATCTGTTTGCATGATCTTTAATGGCCCGACTGTTACATTCTTCGAGTGCTTTAAATAGCTGTTTTTGACTTGGCTGAATTCGAAGCGTCCGGTTCATCCATTTAATGTAAATTTATTGCACGGGATTCGGAGAGCCATCCACTTGGCGCATGGGTTTGATTTGCCCGGCCTATAAATAGTGGCATGGAGAGGGTTTGCTTATCGTTCTCTCACGTCCTCCCGAAATAAATTTGTTTGCTCGAGCACATTCTGTTGATGAGATGCTCCCGAGGGTGAAGATGCGACGTAATGATTTCATTGATGCACTTGAGGGTGACTGTTACATCCAAAAGTCGGAGTCGAGGGCTTCTGAGGCAGGCAGAAGGTGCCTATTGCATCCAAAGATCGGGATGCTCGAGCCTCGTCTCCGTTATGCTGGAAGAGCCGCAGATCGAAATTGCGGGGCTCCGATCATCTTCTTTGTGCTTTAGGAGAGCTCCTCCTCCTGCTAGAGTGGATGTTGCCCACTCTGGTTGGGTTGAAAGCTGCTCTTTTAGCCGCGTTTCGATTGTGGTCTTCCTTGGCCTTTGGAGGCTCTTTCGAAACCTCCCCTGGCCACAGGTTGATTTGCGGTGCTCCTCTCTTCCTCGGTTTGTGGAGCTCTTCCTTCAGCTAGAGGGTTGATTGCCACCCTCGTTCTGCTCAATAAATGCTTTATTAGTCGAAGCATTAGAATGAGCCTGGCTGGAAGGGTGGCACATAACTGAGCTGCTGAAGGGATGCACATAACTCAGGAAGCACATAACAGAACTGCTGAAAGAATGTGCCCGGCTGAGAGCGCATGGCGAGATATGTCTGGTTGAGAGCGCATGGTGATTGTTGTGCCTATATTGAGGGGGCATGGCAATTGATGCGCCTAGCTGTAGACTTAGGATCTTTTCTTTGTAGAAACTCTCCTTTGTACAACCTTTTCTAGACATGTAATAGACTTTTATATGTAAATAAAAAGTCCTTTTTCAATGTCTATACTTTTGCTTTGTTGTGCCAAGTATTTTGTCTGAGCTCCCTGGCGCATGTAGTGTTTGGCGCATAGGATTTCTGATCATAAAATTCCATGCTTCTACATGGTGCCAACAAGATGTACCGTAACTTGCGGGAACATCTTTGGTGGCACGGGATTAAGAGAGATGTATCACTTTTCATTTCGAGATGCCTAGTTTGCCAGCAGGTCAAGGTGGAGCGCCAGAGGCCAGCTGGTCTATTACAGCCGTTAACCATTTTCGAGTGGAAGTGGGAACACATTACGATAGACTTCGTCTCAGGGCTTCCTCATTCCCAAGGAGGGAAGGATGCCATTTGGGTCATCGTGGATAGGCTGACGAAGTATGCGCACTTCATACCCTTCAAGGAAGGGCTTTTTACCGAGAAGTTGGCAGAACTATACATACAGCAGATAGTTCGCTTGCACGGAGTACCAGTGAGCATCGTATCAGACCGGGATAGCAGATTCACGTCCCACTACTGGAGGAGCTTGCAGAAAGAGTTGGATAGTCGGCTCAAGTTCAGTACAGCGTACCATCCGCAGACAGATAGACAGTCCGAGAGGACGATACAGACGCTAGAGGACATACTGAGGACTTGTGTGCTGGACTTTGGCGGGTCATGGAAGAGCCATCTGCACTTGGTAGAGTTTTCATACAACAACAGCTATCAAGCCAGTATCGGTATGTCTCCTTTCGAGGCACTATATGGACGACGATGCCGTACACCGCTCTTTTGGGATAATATTGGGGACAGAGTTATGTTTGGGCCAGAGATGATCACGGATGCAGCAAAGAAGGTTGGGATGATCAGGGACAGGCTCAGAGTCGCTCAGGACAGGCAGAAACACTGGGCCGATGCTAGTCGCAGACCGATGGAGTTCGCTGACGGAGATATGGTGATAGTGAAGATATCACCTACTAGAGGGACGATCCGGTTCGGACGAGGAGGCAAGTTGAGCCCCAGATACATTGGGCCGTTCGAGATACTTGGCAGGATCGGAGAGGTAGCTTACAGGATTGCACTTCTACCCAATCTAGCAGGAGTTCACGATGTCTTTCATGTGTCTCAGCTGAGGAGATATGTTTCGGACCCCAGCCATGTGCTAGACCATTCAGAGTTGGAGATCGGACCGAGCCTTGCAGTTACTGAACAGCCAGTGGAGATATTGGATATGAGGGAAAAGAGGCTGAGGAACAAAGTCATACCCTTAGTACGAGTAGCTTGGAGCCGTCACTCTCCGGGTGAATCTACTTGGGAGAGGGAGTTGGACATGAGGGAGAGATATCCTTACTTGTTCGACCCAACAGCTGCGAGGGAACCACCCGTTCCCGCTTGATAGCCTAGAGGTTAGTCTTAATAGTAGCCTTAGTCATTTATTTGTATTGCTTGCTATGTTAGAATATTTGTAGAGTCTTCTATCCTTGTAAATTTCGAGAACAAAATTTTTCAAGGAGGGAAGATTTGTAAGCCCCTAGATTTCAAAAAATAGTTTTTTATAATTTTCATTAGCATTTATATTAATTTAAGTACGTATTTTGTAGCGTATTTCGTATTCTCTTGGTTTCCAGAATGCTTTAAATTTTTCCAAAACTATAGGTTTCCTCCTTGATCGGCATACCGCCGGTATACCGGTGTATACCGACGGCATACCGTCCGGACATGTTTTCTACACTTTAAATATTTTCGGTTTCTGATATTTTCATGAATAGTGTTTCGAATATTTTTGTAAATAGGGTTTAGATATTTTCGTGAATAGTGTTTAAGATATTTTCGTGAATAGTGTAGATGTACTCTATTATCCAATGGATAATTGGTTTTGTTTGAATGTCCATGATTGACCTAGACTTTTACATGGATCATGATCCAACGGCTAAGATTAATTCCCCCTTCTATATATACCATTTCACTTTCTCTTTCCTCTCTCTTTTTATTCTCTTCACTCTCTCTTTATTTCTTCTTCCCTTCTCTTCCCTTGGAGTTTGCCAAGAGCTTGGCCTTGAGGTCTAGAGTGTGGTTTCGTACCCCTCTTGGTGGTGGAGTAGAAGATTAGGCTTGGAGCTTAACCTAGGCAAGTACATCTTGCCAAATTCTTGAACAATAGTAATCTATTGTCATTTTTATTTTCTTTGGTATTAAATGCTTAGAATTGTCCTAAATTTATTTTGTTAAAAATGTTTTCCTTGCGATTCTCGTCTATATGCATGTTTCTAAAATTGGTTTTAATTAGGTTTTAATTTCCTGATAAAACCCAATATTGACTTAGTAGAAAACTTGATATCAAGAGTGATACTAGAGTTATCATCATGGATCTTGGTCACATATACATATATAGGGTCCTTACCTAGCTAGTATACATGGATTTGAGTTTGGTGGCAATCGGGACTCGTTTCGGTGTTCCAAGAACCTCTGTTTTGGAGTATTTTGAGATATTGATCTATCAAATCTTTGAATTTTTGAAATCTAATAGTTCCATATTGTAGGAAATTAAATTTTATGCGATTTTGACTTTTGAAAATCCGAATTTCGATTTAAAACGAAGTTTTTATGGCCGAAACAAGTTTTGAGTTTTCAAAAATCAACTTTCTGTGACGGTTCGGAAAATCCGTCGAAAATCCGCAAAAATCCGTCGGAAAATCCAAACTTGCACCACTAAACTTGCTGTGACACTTCGAAAAATCCGTCGGTAATCCGCAGTAATCCGTCGGATGATTCGGTTACGCTGTTTTTGAATTTTTATATATATTTTAAGTGATGTAAAAATCTGGAAAAAATTGTATTTAAATACAATGTTAATTTAGCTAATTTATTATAATTTTTCCAGCATTTAATAAGTACTTTTGGCATTTTATAAAAATAGGAAAATAGAACTCATTTTCAGGATACATATGTTTGCTGATTTTTAGTAAATATCTATGAGTGTTTATAAATTCCAGAAAAAATAGTATAAATTTCTATAATTAACAAGGATCATTTTGGTACTTTATTTTATGTAAAATTGAGCTTTTTGTCTATCTCAAAAATTGTTGGAACACAGTGTGCAGTTTGATTTATTTATTGAATAGTTACGACTTACAATGATTTGTGTTCTTTTGAGTTATTATAGTATTGGACCTCACCCCGCACTAGTGTAAAGACCCTAGAAAGTTAGTTTCGGTATTGTGTCACCCCACATTGGTCTCCTATGCTAAAGTCATCATTTGGCTAGGTGTCCAGTCAGAAAGTCGTGTTGCACAACTAGTGTCTTAGTGTTTAACTTAGTATAAAAACTAAGGTTATGTGTTATTTCTACAGTGACGAGTCACCAGAAATCTATAGCATTTCTATCATTGTTTTGCTTTGCTAAAGGTAAGTACTTCTACAAACTTTATATATTGTTACAACAATGAACTGTGATCCAACCATGTTAAATGCTGATCCTTGGGGTAGCAAGTCAAATCTTCACATGTTGTATTATTTTCAGTCCCTACCATGTTTAGAACAGTTTTATATCTCTCACATGATTAGAATCTGGGTTATAGGGAAACTGATAGTTGAGTACGTGATCATGCCCCCATTATCGTACCGAACAAAGTTTTATTCTACATGTTACTGCGCAGTAGGCCTTATCTCAAAGCTGTATTTGTGCGTATGTACATCTATCGCCTTTACACTTGTACGGAAGTACATTTTATTATGTGCCCCTGCACATTGTATACCTATTGACGATCACGTACCTGCTACAGTTTTAAACATTACATATACATCTGTCTTCATGACATATGTATCCTTGCCATGATAGATTATGTTATAACATGATTCTTGTTCATTTCATGTTTCGTATATTTAGTTTGCTAGAATCAGTACTTGCTTCCGTCCTGACAGGATAACGTTGTAGGTATACTTTCTGAGGAGGAGTTGCTTTGTGATTCCTATTATGGAGTTACTACCGAGGACCAGGCTTTATCTTACGAGGATGTACCTGCGAGGAAACTCGTCTAGTCTATGTAGTTGCTCGGGATATTAAGAGTATTCATGTATTAGACTACGTATTTTGTAACTGGACCTGTTTTCAGTTTTACATTTTGGACTTGTACTTGGACATTCTTATATATATGAGATGACTTTTGTGTTTGGAACATTTCTGACTCTTTATTATTACATATAGAACTGTTAGCACACTTTGGTTATCTTATTT
The DNA here is from genome assembly GCA_029216955.1 of Iris pallida. Classification (NCBI taxonomy): domain Eukaryota; kingdom Viridiplantae; phylum Streptophyta; class Magnoliopsida; order Asparagales; family Iridaceae; genus Iris; species Iris pallida. The sequence continues at coordinate 15,144,383 of JANAVB010021799.1, forward strand.
ATCTTAGAACAGCATACTACGCTTTATCTCAAGCGTAGGCTGCACATGACTCGGCCCGGCCCAATAATTTGGGTAGCGGATCATGCCAGAATCTGCTCATGTTCTGCCAATGCTTCTGCAACGATGCCCTTGGGTCGATCCTCCAATGATCGGACAAAGACGAATTCCTCAACGCCAGGTATATTAAATACTACCCTGCCTCCCCGACAATCTATCATCGCATGACTGTCCCTTAACCAGTCCATGCCTAGGACAACGTCAAAGTTGCCCATGGGGAACTCAATCAAAGATGCGGGCAATAATCACCCACTCATTACAACTGGACACGCTAAGCACACTCTGCTAACTCCTACGAGCCTATTACCAGTGAGTATATTCATCCTCTCTGGCAATGCCTCGAATTTTAATCCAATACGTGTCACAAATCGTGCAGATATAAAAGAGTGGGTAGCCCCCGAATCAAACAATGCTACTGCAGGAAAAGAGGTAACAGAAATATTACCTACAACCACGTCGCCTGAAGCTAACGCATCTTCCAGTGATAATGTGAAGGCCTTGCCCTGGCCTTGCTGAGCTCCCTCTTGCTGCCTTCCTCGACCATGCTGTCGTTGCGGCCTTTGCGGGCCTTCCTGGTTCTGTGCCTGGCGAAACATCTGAGCCTGCGTTGGTAGACGCTGGGCTAGCGGCCTGGCGGCCAATGCTGGTCCTCTGTTCGGTGCTGCCCCTGGAGCTGGTAATGTCGGAATCTACTGAACTGACCCTCCTAGTCTTTGCATCATAGGACAATTGGCAATCCTGTGGTCTGGACTGCCACACCTCATGCATAACCCATTAGCTGAACGACACACATCCCTAGTGTGCCCTCCCTTACCACAGTAAGTACATCTAATGGACGCCCCCTGGCGCTGCTGCTGGTTCCTCGGCTGCTGATGCCGAACTGGTGCTGATATCTCAGATACGGTCGTCTTCTGCGGCGCTCCTGACTCATGAATACGGATGCCGGGCGCTAGCATCGATGTTTGCTGCACTGCTCCTCCGTCTCTGCTCTGGGAATGTGACCTCTTCTGGCCCCCATGTCTTGTCACCAACCTCTGTTGAGTGAGTTCATGCCTCCGGGCTGCCGTTAAAAAGTCTGATAGTCGTGCCCTTCTACTAGCTGTAGAATCTCCAAATGAACTCCCTGCTGGAACCTCATCGCCTTCTCGGGCTCCGTAGCTACCATCATCGGTGCAAACCGACTCAGTCTGCAGAACTCCGCTGCATATCCATCCACCGTCTTACCAGCCTGCTTGAGACTGATAAACCTCTGCTGAAGCTCATACCGCACTACCACGCCAAAATACTTAGCCTTGAATCTGGTACGGAAGCTATCCCAGGGAACAGGACGCCTCAGTCCAACCTCTTCTGACGCCCACCAATCGCGGGCGAGATCCTAAAGTATCAGTCTGACCTAGTCAACCTTCTCTTATGCGGGAACCTTTGCCGCGGTCAATATGGCCCCAGTATCCTGGAGCCATGCATCTGTCATGATGGCGTCCTCCATGCCGTCAAAATATCTCGGGTTAAGTCGACAAAACCTCCCCAATGCTCCCGAATCATTCCTGACGCTTCTCTCAAGGGCTAATTGTAACCCCTGATTCAGTAGCACATTTTGTTCCTGCTGTCGGGTCTGCTGTTGCTGATGGGCTGCCACCTGACGCTGCTGAGTGGCCAGGAATCCTCGGATGACCTCCAGGAGTGCTGCAGCATCAGGTACTGGCGTCGCTGCTGGCACCGCTAGGGATACAGGGAGTTTCTAGACCCTGCGGTTCCACTGGCTCGGATATTACTTCCACTCGGATCTGGTCATGAGAATGTATTCCTTCCAGTTGTTGCTCCATGTTGGCCTCACCAGCTACTGAGAAAGAAACACCCCTATATGGAAAGGTATATGATATTAATTATCAGGACGAGGAGGATTCGAGGATGCAATTCAGGTTAGCAATCAAGGTAAGAGAAATCGAGGCAAGAGATTCAAAGGGAACAAGTTTTGATTGAGACTCCTATAATAGTTACACCTCACAAATCTGAAAATCAGACCTGCATGGGCCACCAATAAAACCTTGTCACTCCCCAGTACCGAAATACGGGGACGGACTAGGCCAGCTACTCCATATGAGGTATACAAACGTCATACGACGATCGTGGCTATCGAGAGACAAGGGGGTGTATGCTATATTCAAGTCTCTTATGGTCACACAGAGCATCTATGTCTCAATCATTCAAGCAAGAAAACATCAATTAATGAATATATAAGATAAAGCAGTAAGGCGTCTCCGACGCTTCATCAAAATGATCATGGGGATCTAGCTTTATAAGTTAGCTAGCCCAGAAACTCAAAGTTACATAATTGTACTCAGCTGCAGTCTGATTTAATTACAAATTATGCGAGGACAAAATATCCAGATTTGCCAGCTAAACATGTGCCAGGGCTAAACGCCAGGACATAAGTAAAGATATTAGAGTGGTGGAGAAGAAACCCACTCGAGTCCCCCGCCAGCCATGCTTCTAGTATGCACTATTGACGTCAGGAAAGAAGTTCGGATCCTCAGGCTCTGCTACGTGATCTGGCCAAACAAAACCAGCGGGATCAGCCCCGAATAGCAAGTACCATAAGGGAGCACAAAATAGTGAGATAAAACCCAGGCATAAATAATAATAGAAATAATAATAATAATAATAATAAGCTTTCGATCGTAACCTCGGTCCACAGCCTGTCATAGCACGATAGACCAACCAAACAACCAAACAAGGACATGGGTTGGACCACGCACCATGACTGTCCATGTCCCTCGGCTACTAACGGAAGGCTCAAGCATAGTCAAGTCATTTTCCAAGCGGCCATTCAATCCTGCGACTTTCTATATTTGACGGATTTATCCCTGATATACTGATTAAAAGGAATCCTCAGATCGTGTCAACCCAGCAGGGCTAGCCAAACCATAAGACATATAACACTTTGATTATGCACCAGTCCCCCGGAGGGCTACCGCGCTAAACATTAACACATAGCTCATAGGAGTCGGATATAGCTATTCGCTATAGGCGAATGAAACCATATCCATGGCGACCAACCCGACATGTCAGGCCTGGACCTGGGGTGGCTAGTATGGCACGATATCGGGATTCTTTCCACCCAATGTATCTACCAAGTTAGTTGCCTAGTTAATCCCTAGGTTATCCTCAGAGATCACATGTCGTGGTCATATGTTCGCTCCTCTAGATGTCGTACATCGTACGAGTACCCCAAGAAGGAATCCGTACTGGCTCAAGGAGTCATACGTATGTTTCCCCCTTCTTGGTGTAATGCAACACATATCACATACCACGTCATTGCTACCGACTATTTGCTATATAAATGCTGGACTCTTGGTGGTACTGGCAAGTATCATGTAGGCACACTTAGCGCATAGGATAGCACCTCGGTGCTCACATAGATTGTACCTCGGTACACACATAGGGATATCCAGCCATCACATAGGTAGTCAGCTTAGAAATGAGGACTAAGACACAAGAGAACATGCAGCTGAGACTCATGCGGCCAAGAACCAACAAGCATATACGGCAAGGACCATGCAGCTAAGGTAGGGGATGGCTGATGCGGCTCCAGAAAGAACCAAGTTCATGCGGTCAGGATTAAGGAGTCTTATGCGGCTGAAGAAAGAACGGACATATGCGGCCAGGTAAGAAAATACATACGGCTGAGAAAAGAATACGGCACATGCGGCTGAGAAAAGAACAGGGCGCATGCGGCTGAGAAATGCGGGCATATGCGGCTGAGAGGACTCATGCGGCCAAAGAAGCTTATGCGGCTGGAAAACTGGTTTATGCGGCTGCGAAAGCTTATACGGCTACGAAAGCTAATGCGGCTACAAACTGCGCATGCGGCTCAGGAACTAAGTCCTATGTGGCTAGTGAATCACTGGGCCTTATGTAAAACCCCTATTTTTTAATTATTTTTTATTAATTTATTAGACTTAAAAATGAATTTATGCAATTTATGGTTTTGTTTTTTTATTTTTTTGATGACCCAGTTTGGCCAATTCAGTCCGAACAGGGCCCGAACCAAATTTAAGCCCATGTGAGCATGGGGGTGACTAAGGTGGCCATGTGGACATATTTTATGTACGTAAAAATCATTTCTAAATTATTTTAGAATTTTATTTACAATTTCAAATTATTTAACTATTTGTGCAATTATTGGTATTTTATTTATTTTAAATAATATTTTACAAAATAGTACATTTTGTGGACCCGGGAAAGGGTGTGCAGTGTAAGTGCACTCATTGGGTCGATCTTATTAATTTATTATTATTAAAGTTATTTTGTGGAGATTTAATAACCTTGTTTCCTATTTAAATATTATTATTATTTTGAGTTGAATTATTAAGGATTGAATTTATATATATATAGATATGCTCAAATATATTAAATAATTGAATAATTGACTTTTAAATGGTATTTGAATTTTAAATAGATTTTGGTGTATGTATGGATATATACATATATAGATATGTCGATATATATATATATATATATATATATATATATATATATATATATATATATATATATATATAAAGTTGAAAAGATAAGAAAGAAAAAAAAAGTATTTCATGGAGTGGTCGGCCCCACCACCTGGCCGACCACGCACACATGCACAAGGACAGCAGCTTGGGCGCCATATGTGGTCGAACCCCCCCCCCCCCTTACACAGAAACCCACAAGCAGGAAGTGCCTTGGCCGAAACCCAGTACATGTGTGTGTATATATATATATATATATATATATATATATATATATATATATATATATATATATATATATATATATATATATATATATATGAGTTTTAGCAAATTAAAACCCAAATTTTCTTTCACCTCCCAATTTCTTCCACCTCTATCCTCTCCTCCTACCTCCTCTCCACTCCACGGCGAAGCTCGGACGCACCATGGCGAAGCCGTGCTCGCGAAGAAGACAAAGGAACCATCGACAACAACAACAGATTCCCACTTTAAGGTATCCCACTTCCCCAATCAATTTCTCTCTCAATTTAAATCCATTTTTAGATCCGTAAATTCGTGTAGAAAGCCCACATGACCCTCTTCGAGATCCCCCAGGTGGATTTCGACATGGCCATCCAACTTGCTCGAAAAATTGAGGCAAAGTTGGAGAAAAACCACTTTTCTGAATATTAAAAACTGTTTTGAAACATCAACTTGTCGGCCACTTTTCCCGCTGTCCATTAAACTTTCATAAAACTAATTGAAGACAGTCAAAGACAACCTAACTGAGATTGTAACGCACCTTGTGGATTCACATTTCATCTAGTATGTAGAAAGTTACACGTTGTTAAAGTTTTACGAAAAATTGTAAATTCTGTTTTCAAAAAGTGGAAAAAAACACCCGATACGGCGTGCGCCCCGACAAATCGGGCGACATGGTCGCACACTATACACATCGAAAGGCGGGTATGGATGTTGTCGACGTGTGGGAACTGACGGAACCCAATTTCATTGTATATGCACGACGAAATCAGTGCGTATCCGTCGAGATACCCCGTATCGACCCTTTGCAAATTAATTCACAACTTTGTGCACACTCATCATATCGCGATGAAACTTGCGCCATTGGACTCGAAATATTTTTCTGGTCCTTTGAGCCAAGTTTGGTCCGATTCTGAGATCGTTGATCGGGACGCCATTTTAGTGGGCCCACAATCCCACTCAACGGGCAATTTTGTGCGCAGTCCACCGGAATCCAAAATTGGACATACCGTTGGGTTTGTCTCATCAAAAAAAATCTGTAAACATGTAGTTTGACGACTTTAGAGACCGTAGATATTGGCACGTATTTCGGTACAAAGCGGGTCCAACGGCGGACATCATTTTGACCCGAAATTACAATTTTGTCCCTGTTCCAGAATTTAACTTTTGGACAGGCGTTTCCTAGGCATATCTTATATTTCAAACTCGTTTGTGATGTTTGTTGCAGCATCCGGAGTCATTTACGGGACTTGGCTTTTCTTGCTTCGTTTAATTGTTTGTTCGAGCTACTGGATTATTCTCTTTGCACATAACCTTAGACAAGATACCTTGACATTATACTGTTTATATTTAGTTTTCATTTTATTATATATCACTATTTATTTATTTCCAGTTCTTACCATTCTTGATTTACTGTCTGCTCAGTGATATTAGATATACTTTGTTATTATCCTTTGATTGCATGTGGACTTAGAGTTAAGAGACTACCGTCTGTAGTGTATCGCATATACCTTGACACAGTTGTACCACGAAGATGTGTGAGATGAGTAGCATGTAGAGGTTCTTGTGTGTGGGTTGATCCCCCATGTGCATGCGTTAGGGCTAACTGCTAATAGAGGCATGTTAGGAGACTTAGCAGTTAGTAGAGGTATATGAGTCATGGATGTGACTCTGTTAGACATTGGAAGGGAAGAACAGTTCCTTAACGTATGGGCCAAGTATGCACTTCCCTATTGCCGGTTATCTCCGCGGGAGATAGGTCCTGGATCCAGATACTGATTTACTGGTGGCCTCTGACATTCGATGAATGTTATACTTTGAGGTCCCTGGTATCCTGATGGGCCATACCTGATATTACTGCTACTGAGCCAGAGTGCCCATGCGTTGGAGGTTTGTTCTTAACTGCATAAATACTGTAGTACGGTTAGATTACCTTATTATCGTCTTGTCACTTATTTTGGGTTGTGACATATTATATATTCAGTTTATTATGGCATGCTCTTTATGTATCTTATTACGTCCCTCTGAGGACCTGGTTATCTCTCCAGGTGTGTGCTTCTGTGATTTTGCAGGTGTTCTAGCCAAGGCCGTGATCTTCTCCATTCTTTCAAAGACGATTGCGCTTGGTTCGTCTCGTTATTTTATCGATCACTTCTTGTACCTTTTATTTGAGATAGTTGGTAGTGGACTTTGTCTCCGCCCAACGATTGTATACATGACAAACTCAAAGTTGCTTTTATATCATTTATTTATCTAGTGGATGAGATTTAGTTATTATGGTTCTGCTGTATTTTACAGCTTATGTATACATACAAGGTTTTCATATATTGGAGTGTACTTCGTATGTATACAGCTGGCATGTCGATGTACCTAGTCCTACGTATTTTGGTACTAGGGCGTTACATATTTTTGTGGTAGCCCATGCAGGTCGAGTTTGTCACTTCGGTTACGTAATTGTACCGATGTGAGCCTGCAACATAGGATTAGAATCTAGGAATCTCATCTATACAGCTTGACCCCTTCCCTTGACTTCCAATTTCGGACTCTCGTTCGACTTCCTTGAATTGCATCTTGCTTGATTCCTTTCTACCGTTGATTCTTATTTCGTGCTTAGTGTCAACTAGGAAGATGACTACACTAGTATAGGCTCATAGGTCACACACATGGCTAGAATGGTTATATTGGCAATTGGAATACATATAAGACTCTAATTGAGTTAGAAGGTTTTTCTTTAAAGTGTGATTTAATGATTAGTAATTTGTAAAGTAGAATATTACCAAGAAAAGTTTTAATCTTGAGATTTCTAAATAGTAATCCCATAGGATTGATACTGCAGGAAGAAAAAAATAATATATATATATATATATATATATATATATATATATATATATATATATATATAGAATCGTTATACCCTTGATTTAAGAAATAGATTGGTTTTTTTGAGATTTGATATTTATGATTTATTGGGTTATAGCTATACATCTTTGAACAAGTATAAAATTTATTTGCTGTTCAAGTTGTGATATTTATAAATTTTTGGGTGGTAGATATACATCTTTGAACAAATATAAAATTTATTTAATTTTCGAGTTTTGATGCTTATGATTTATTGGATTATAGTTATACACCTTTTGAACAGTTATAAATTTGGTTTGAAAATGATCTTAGCTTTTAAAAGTGGCCATAGAAATTATTTAAATTTGAGTTGTACAACTTGTGGTTTTCGTGTTTAGTAAATTTTGAATTTCAAGTGGAAGTAATGACATTGAATTTTGGTTTAAAATATTTGAAAGTTATGAAAACGATTTTTGAGAAATTTTTATTTTAAATGGTGTCCTATGATTGAGGATTTACAAATCTATTTAGATTTTTGGTAAAAAAAAGATTTTGACTGATAAGATTATTTGAAAATTTAGTTTAATGTGGGATTGCTAATATTAAAATTTTTGGAAGAATTTCGAAGGATGTGATGGAAAGTTATTATGATTGATTAAAGGAAGTTACCATTTAAAAGTTGTGATTTTGTTGGAATAACTTAGCATGAATAGAAGTTAAAATTGATGAGAGCATTGAGCTTAATTTTTGAGATTGTTTTTAATATGCTAAGAGTTTTATTATGAGATATTTGAAAATTCTAGAGTGTTAAATTTTTGACTGATTGTAAAAATTTTATGGACTCGTAAATTATGAACTCTTGAGTTAAATAGTTGAATTTAAACGTTAATTTTGGAAAAGGTTAGTAGTAACGTGATAAAATTTTACTTTGAGATTTATGAGAGTGATTTAAATTTTTTTATGATGAATTTGAACGGCTTGGAGTGAATACAAATTTTGGTGGTTTATTTTCGAAAGTTTAATTTTAAAACTTTTGGAGGAAACTTGAGTTAAATTTTAATGGTAGGCCCCAAGATAACCCTACTGAGTATTCCACACTAATTGCCATGTCACCCATGACCATGATAGTAGTATATACACAAGTGTTGTTAGTCATCTACCAAGCTATGTGACGGTATTTCCACCTCGACTGACTCGACCTTCCTTCAATTCCAGATCTTTTAATTGCGACCTCCTAACCCATTTGCAATTTGAATAATGATCCAATGGTTCCTTAACCGTATTCATCTAGGAGACTATCTTCTCTCCGGAATTGTGTTCCTAAATTATCTTACTGGATTCCTTAATTAATTTTATCTCATGCTTTAACTTGATCTCCTTTATTATTATGCATTAATTATCACCTCGTGAACTCCCACTTTCTATTTTAGATCTTTTGGCGTCCTTTACCGTGACTTAGATATTTGGAGTACAACACTAGACTTTTTTCTCCAACAAATTCCATATGTAAGGCCTAGACAAGCCCACCTTCATGTAGACATATCATGTCCCACCAAAACCCATCTCCTTGTGCTCTATTTCTTGATATGACCTTATGGTCAAAATGGCCAAACTATAATCTTTATCATGATACCGATATATTTTCGACCACGGATAGGAATTCAACCTCGACTCAATTCCTTCGACCCGATATGTGTTTGTGTTCTACTAAATTCCTTAAATGCTTAAATTTGTACTTTATCTTGATTGCTTGACCCATTGTCCTATGATACTATTAGTTTAACTCTTGTAAGTTGGGTAGAATACCTCGCCATCTGACAAACCTTTTTCCTTGTGAACCATATTGGTAAGTTCATTTAGACTCTAGATTCAGAGGACCCTACCTTATCTAGTCTACGAAGCCATAAATGAAAAAAAAACTAGGACAACTGTATAGGCCCACACTTCGGGCAAGACTCGATTTTAAAAGATCTTGGACTATTTAATTTCCTTCATCATTACCTCCATTACTCATATTTTGACAATCTCATGCTGCTAAATTAGCTTTAGTTTTTGCAAGCTTATTCTTTTCGAGCTTGATCATGACATATTTTATTGGGTGTACCCACTAATATATTGTCAAATCAGAACCGGTACATAATGGTCTGATCAACCTATTGTACTTTGGTTCGCTTATCACATGTTATTCTACGTGGATGAAGACATAGTAAACTTGCCTTAGAGTCTCATCCGCGACAGCCTTGGCAATTCTCTTTTGAATTATTTTCGCCGCCTATGAACCCCGTAATTTGTACTCAATATATAACACCGTCTTTGAAACGTTGTTGTTCTAGTCTTTTACTCATTTTGGAAAGACAAGGCACTGTACTTGCTAAGATAGACTCAAGGTATCATCATTGGTTGCCCAATCGGTTAATTATACACAAATGTAGATAGCCACCGACCGACTCATATGGCTATATCCTCGCCTTTAATTACTCCTCATTTTTTAACCCTAGAATTATTATTGTGTCCTTCCAATTGTTCTTGAGCACTCGAGAATGATTCTAATCATTCACTTAAATCAAACTCTCAATCGAGACGATTAGTCTCTAGTTTCTCTCAAGGAACCATATCTCCCAAACGTCTAATTATTCTCTTTGATCTACTCAATCCCTTATTACTCTCCAATTTGGATTATCGAAATTTTGCTACCTTCATTGGCAACCCTTATTCAATTCCATAACCATGATATATTTTTCTATATATCGACTCCACAATTCTCCATTGCATGGTGGTGTTGAACGTCGTTTTATCGCCTCCACCCAAATTTAATTATATGTTGGTATTGATAACTCATTTCTACCCCTCCACCCTATCTACCTTATTATTCCTAAATTTCGAGGACAAAATTCTTGTAAGTTGGGTAGGATATAAAACCCCTATTTTTTTAATTATTTTTTTATTAATTTATTAGACTTAAAAATAAATTTATGCAATTTATGGTTTTATTTTTTATTTTTTTGATGACCAGGTTTGGCCAATTCAGTCCGAACAGGGTCCGAACCAAATTTAAGCCCATGTGAGCATGGGGGGTGACTAAGGTGGCCATATGGACATATTTTATGTATATAAAAATAATTTCTAAATTATTTTAGAATTTCATTTACAATTTTAAATTATTTAACTATTTGTGCAATTATTGGTATTTTATTTATTTTAAATAATATTTTACAAAATAGTACATTTTGTGGACCCGGGAAAGGGTGTGCAGTGTAAGTGCACTCATTGGGTCGATCTTATTAATTTATTATTATTAAAGTTATTTTGTGGAGATTTAATAACCATGTTTCCTATATAAATATTATTATTATTTTGAGTTGATTTATTAAGGATTGAATTTATATATATATATATATATATATATATATATATATATATATATATATATATATATATATATATATATATATATATATATATATGCTCAAATATATTAAATAATTGAATAATTGACTTTTAAATGGTATTTGAATTTTAAATATATTTTGGTGTATGTATGGATATATACATATATAGATATGGCGATATATATATATATATATATATATATATATATATATATATATATATATATATATATATATATATATATATAAAGTTGAAAAGATAAGAAAGAAAGAAAAAAAAAGTATTTCATGGAGTGGTCGGCCCCACCACCTGGCCGACCACCCACACATGCACAAGGACAGCAGCTTGGGCGCCATATGTGGCCGAACCCCCCCCCCCCCCCCACTTTACACAGAAACCCACAAGCAGCAAGTGCCTTGGCCGAAACCTAGTACATGTGTATATATATATATATATATATATATATATATATATATATATATATATATATATATATATATATATATATATATGAGTTTTAGCAAATTAAAACCCAAATTTTCTTTCACCTCCTAATTTCTTCCACCTCTATCCTCTCCTCCTACCTCCTCCCCACTCCACGGCGAAGCTCGGACGCACCATGGCGAAGTCGTGCTCGCAAAGAAGACAAAGGAACCATCGACAACAAGAACAGATTCCCACTTTAAGGTATTCCACTTCCCCGATCAATTTCTCTCTAAATTTAAATCCGTTTTTAGATCTGTAAATTCGTGTAGAAAGCCCACGTGATCCTCTTCGAGATCCCCCAGGTGGATTTCGAAATGGCCATCCAACTTGCTCGAAAAATCGAGGCAAAGTTGGAGAAAAATCACTTTTCTGAATGTTAAAAACTGTTTTGAAACATCAACTTGTCGGCCACTTTTCTCGCTGTCCATTAAACTTTCATAAAAACTAATTGAAGACAGTCAAAGACAACCTAACCGAAATTGTAACGCACCTTTTGGATTCATATTTCATCTAGTATGTAGAAAGTTACACGTTGTTAAAGTTTCACGAAAAAATGTAAATTCTATTTTCAAAAAGTGGAAAAAAACACCCGATACGGCGTGCGTCCCGACAAACCGGGCGACGTGGTCGTACACTATACGCATCGAAAGGCGCGTATGGATGTTGTCGACGTGTGGGAACTGACGGAACCCGATTTCATTGTATATGCACGACGAAATCAGTACATATCCGTCGAGATACCCCGTATCGACCCTTTGCAAATTAATTCACAACTTTGTGCACACTCATCATATCGCGATGAAACTTGTGCCATTGGACTCAAAATATTTTTCTGGTCCTGTGAGCCAAGTTTGGTCCGATTCTGAGACCGTTAATCGGGATGCTATTTTAGCGGGCCCACAATCCCATTCAACGGGCAATTTTGTGCACAGCCCACCGGAATCCAAAATTTGACATACCGTTGGGTTCGTCTCATTAAAACAAATCTGTAGACATATAGTTTGACGACTTTAGAGACCGTAGATATTGGCACGTATTTTGGTGCAAAGCGGGTCCAACGGCGAACATCATTTTGACCCGAAATTACGATATTGCCCCTGTTCCAGAATTTAACTTTTGGATAGGCGTTTCCTAGGCATATCTTATATTCCAAACTCGTTTGTGATGTTTGTTGCATCATCCGAAGTCATCTGCGGGACTTGGCTTTTCTTGCTTCGTTTAATTGTTTGTTCGAGCTACTGGATTATTCTCTTTGCACATAACCTCAGGCAAGATACCTTGCCATTATACTGTTTATATTTAGTTTGTATTTTATTACATATCACTGTTCATTTATTTCCAGTTCTTACCGTTCTTGATTTACTGTCTGCTCAGTGATATTAGATGTACATTGTTATTATCCTTTGATTGCATGTGGACTTAGAGTTAAGAGACTACCGTCTGTAGTATATCGCATATACCTTGACACAGTTGAACCACGAGAATGTGTGAGATGAGTAGCATGTAGAGGTTCTTGTGTGTGGGCTGATCCCCCATGTGCATGCGTTAGGGCTAACTGCTAATAGAGGCATGTTAGGAGACTTAGCAGTTAGTAGAGGTATATGAGTCATGGATGTGACTCTGTTAGACATTGGAAGGGAAGAACAGTTCCTTAACGTATGGGCCAAGTATGCACTTCCCTATTGCTGGTTATCTTCGCGGGAGATACGGTCCTGGATCCTGATACTGATTTACTGCTGGCCTCTGACATTCGATGAATGTTATGCTTTGAGGTCCCTGGTATCCCGATGGGCCATACCTGAGATTACTGCTACGGAGCCAGAGTGCCCATGCGTTGGAGGTTTGTTCTTAACTGCATAAACACTGTAGTACGGTTAGATTATCTTATTATCGTCTTGTCACTTATTTCGGGTTGTGACATATTATATATTCAGTTTATTATGGCATGTTCTTTATGTATCTTGTTACGTCCCTCTGAGGACCTGGTTATCTCTCCAGGTGTGTGCTTCTGTGATTTTGCAGGTGTTCTAGCCAAGGCCGTGATCTTCTCCATTCTTTCGAAGACGATTGCGCTTGGTTCGTCTCGTTATTTTATAGATCACTCCTTGTACCTTTTATTTGAGATAGTTGGTAGTGGACTTTGTCTCCGTTCAATGATTGTATACATGACAAATTCAAAGTTGCTTTTATATCATTTATTTATCTAGTTGATGAGATTTAGTTATTATGGTTCTACTGCATTTTACAGCTTATGTATACATACAAGGTTTCCATATATTGGAGTGTACTTCGTATGTAAATAGATGGCATGTCGATGTACCTAGTCCTACGTATTTTGGGACTGGGGCGTTACACCTTATGCGGCCAGAAAAGACTGAGTCTCATGCGGCTCGGCCAATGCGGATCATGCGGACCGGAATGCACTTTATGCGGCTGAAACTGCGCATGCGGCTCAGATGCTCATGCGGCCGGGAATACCATGCGGCTGCGGCACGAAAGCTTATGCGACTACAAAAGCTTATGCGGCCGGGAGTGCCATGCGGCTGCAAAGCTTATGCGGCTCAAATGCTCATGCGGTTGCCGTTGCTTATGTGGCTGCAGGGAACTGTTCATCATCCCTGCCAGAGCCAGCATAGGCGAACCTCGGAGAAACCTAAATTATTGCTTCGGCCATAACTTCCTCCAAACAAGTCGAAATCTAACTTTCCAAAGGTCAAAACTGTGTAGAATCAAATTTTCTACAACATAGGACCATTGGTTTTCGAAAATAGCCAAGTTTGATAGATCAAAACCATGAAAACCGATAAAATCCTAGTTTTTAGGGACTTAGATCTACACAAATCTAGCCATCAAAATCAAAAGCTTCAAGAACTAAACTTGTAGAGAATGAAGAGAAGAATAAAATAGACAAATAATATCAAGGAAAAATTAAGAATGTAAAATGCACAAAATCTCCTCTTTTTGAGCAAGTTGTACTTGCCTGTGGGTGGTGGTGGTTGAGGGAAGTAAATGGAAGAGTGAATTGTTTGCCATTAAAATCTTTTGATTGCAAATTTTAATTACAAACAGAACAGTGTTACAATGTAGGACTTAGATGTAGTCCTAGGAGTACACTTTTCTATTTGTAATTGAAATTTGCAATCAAAAGATTTTAATGACAAACATGAATGAGGAGAGAGAGTGAGGAAGAGGATATTAAATAGGGGTTAGGTTGGTTTAAGAAAACCCTAATCCCTAAAGATACCGTATACATAATACGTATACATAATTATACAAAATATACATATCCCTAAAGGCTACATGCCACCATAAATAAATAATATACAGAATTATACACATGCTAAATATAGATACCGTATACATAATCCATAAAGAATAAGTATATCGGGATCGGGAAGTGACATAGAGACTTCGGTCGAAGTGCTGGCTCGAAATTCGAAGGGACAAGTGCGGGTCTCGAAGAGACACATGAGGCTCGAGGGAAAGGCGTTGTCCTCGAGGCAGCGCTCCGCTCGAGAACGCATGAATCTAGGCATCGCTCTGCTCGAAGCAAGGGTGCACGGCTCAAGAAAACAGAGGCGGTGGCTCTCCGACGTGGCTCGACAGTCGAGGTGAGCTCGACAGTCGAGACGCCGTCTGGACACGACGGGGATCCGGCGGTGGCGCACGGCG
Organism: Iris pallida; assembly: GCA_029216955.1. Taxonomy (NCBI): domain Eukaryota; kingdom Viridiplantae; phylum Streptophyta; class Magnoliopsida; order Asparagales; family Iridaceae; genus Iris; species Iris pallida. The sequence continues at coordinate 15,159,577 of JANAVB010021799.1, forward strand.
GCGCTCGGTATTGATGGTGGTGGTGCTCTGATGTTGGTGGTGCTCGACGATGGCGATGCTGGCTGTCGTCTTCGGCGGCTCACGGCGGAGCCACGGTGGCACACGGCCAAGAACGGTCGGGAAGAGAGAATAGAGAGAGAGAGTGAGAGTGTTGTCAGAAATGAATTGGAATTCGTGTACTGATAGTGTGTCAGAAATAATAATAAAATATTATATATTGTACAGTATTTATAATAAAATATTGAGTGGCACAGTAGTAATTAGAAGTAGATCTGGGGTCTTTGTATAGTGGCAGTTTTGTAAATAAAAGTAGATCTGGGGCAGAAAATAGGTTTAGTAACAGAATTTTAAGTATTTACAATTACAGATTTTAAATTCAAACAGATTTTCAAATATCAATTCTAACATATTTCAAATTCAAAAATTCAAACAGTTTTTAAACAGATTTCCCTAATTACAAAATTACCAACTGTTAATAAAATCAGTTCTCCTTTAATACTTACTAATAAATAATTCCGAAAATGGTTAATAATATTATTTGTCTCTCAAATAATATTATTAAGAAATCAATAAGATTATTATTATGAAATTGAATACTTATATATATATATTCATTTAGCTATAAAAATTCATTTTTATTATAGCAAAACAATTACTTGTTGCACTCTATTAGAAAATTCTCAACATAAATCAAATCATTAGAACTATAACAATAGTATTCGAAAATACTTTTCAAATTGAGAAAATTTTATTAATACTCAGAATTCATTTTAATCAACTCTTCAATCAAAATTATATTTTCATAAAATAATATTAAATCCAAAGAAAATTAGAAAAATCAAATTTACTAAATATGATTTTTGGGAGTTACAACCGTGCTCTGATACCATTATGTCACATCCCGCACCCGTAGGAGCAATCGTCCTCGCTAAGGCGTGATGCCGCACAAGCCTAGATTGCGCTCGTGCAAGATGGGTTCCATAACGGCCGATTTTCAGCGGCTGCGACGGAATCGTCGCATAGAAGTCCTGTCACGACCCGTTACCCAAATTGTTGGGCCGGGCCGAGCCATGTCCAGCCTACGCTTGTTAAAGCGTAGTAAGCTATTCTAAGAATAGACAAAAAAGGATATAAGCTGCTAACAGTTCTAATATCACATTTAAAGGTTCATCACAACACATCATCTATAAGCGAAAGTAAAATAAGCACAGACTTAATAATACACTTCCAAAGTATCTAACTGGAGACAAAGTCCAGTATCCAAAAATAAGTTCAAAACAAAGTCTAAGTCTCAAAACACATAAAAGATATCTAAGCAAGGTTCCCCGCTGGGACCTCTTCTGGAGCTAAGGCCAGTCCTCAATGCGGTACCATAATATGAATCACATAGCATTTCCTCCTTGAAAAGTGAACCTATAACGTTATCTTGTCAGGACGGGAGCAAGTACTTATACTACAAACATATAATACTGATCATGTGATGGAAAAAGATGAAATAACGTAATCATGGCATATCTTGATTTATTCAGTTTTAGATACATTTCATCATGGCAATATATATTCGTTTTAAAGTCTAAAACTGTAGCAGGTGAGTGATCAGTCAATAGGTAAAATAGGATGTACAGTGGTACATATCAATTTTATGAAGTGTACATACGTACCCTTAACGGCATCGGTATATATCCATACACAAATACGGGATCAGACATACGACAAAGGTACATATAGAATGTAACAGTGTACGGTAAATACATACGGAGAAGGGGACATGATCACGTACTCTACTAACAGTTTCCCCTTAACCTGTTTTTATTAACATGTGAGTGATACGAGAACAGTATAAAACATGTGAAAGATACTGGAAGCAGTATAAGCATGGTAGGTACTGAGAGCAGTATAAAACATAGTGGATACTCAGAGCAGTATAAAGCATGGTGAAATATGTACTGAGAACCAGTAAGAAGCATGTGAAGATATGACTTGCAGTTATCCAGAAAGTAGTATTTTAACATAATTTAATCACAGTTTATTGTTATACGCAGTAAATAAGCTTGTAGGGGTACTTGCCTCGAGCAAATCAAGAATAAGAATATGAAGATACAGATGTCCAGTGTCCTGTCAATAATGATATATAAACTCAGCCTCTAAGTTATGATTAAGATTTTACACTAGTGGTGTGACACAACTCCTAACTGGACACTAGCTAAGTGGGGACCTAGCATAAAAGTCTAATGTGGGGTGATACTATATCTAAACCAACACTTAGGGTCCTTAGAAACACAAGGATCACTTTATAGTTTTACAAAATCCAAACATGTAAATATATACACTAATAATAATAATTAATTAAAAATTAAGGATGATACATAAGCAAAATCTACAGATGTCGTTGGATGATAAAATAAATATCACCAATGTGTCCAGAGTGGTCAAATTAGCTAGGATAGCCTACCCATAAGTCCAATTTGGACACAGGGGCAAAATGGTAATTTCGGGTCAAAATGATGTTCGCCGTTGGACACACTTTATATCGAAAAACGTGTCAGAGTAGAAGTCTACAAAATCTAGCAAATTATATGTCCACGTATCCAGAATGATGATACGAACCCAACGGTATGTCCGAAATGAAATTCCGATGACCCGATCACAAAATGGTCCGTTGACCTGGATATTGGTATCCGATTTGCACGAAAATACGTGTCGAAGACAAAGTCAAAAAAACCTAATAAAGTATATGTCAACGAGTCTAGAATGATGACACAAACTTAACGGTATATCCGGAATTGGATTCCGATGAGCCGATCTCAAAATGACACGTTGACGCGGACATTTGAAATCCGGTTTGCACAGAAATGCGTGCCAGAGCAAATGTCTTAAAAACTCAGCAAATTATATGTCAACGATTCCAGAATGACGATACGAACTCAATGATATATCCAAAATTGGATTTCGATGAGCCGATCTCAAAGTGACCCATTGACTCGAACTGTGGGACCCGCTTTGTACCGAAATGCGTGCCAAGGTCCACGTCTTCCAAATCTAACAAATTTTATATAAAAACATGCCAGAACGATGCCACGAGTCTAATGTTGGTGTCAGAAATTGAATCCGGAGTCCCGGGTTCAAAAATAGAATTTAACAAGTGTAATATTTAGAATTCGGACGGCTAACTTTGGTATCGAATTCGACCAACCAAACGTGCTCACAATAAAACAAAACTTAAGGGACAGGAAGAGGGTTATACCAGCTGTGCACAGGAACTGGTAGTGCGCCAACCGGAGCTGCGACGACGGAGTTACGAGCTGATGAAGTTGGCTCCATAAAACTGTCCAAAAACAGTACAATTTAAAGTGTCAACTTGGTGGCCAGTTTTGATGTATCAAACGACAAAATTAACGGACGAAACTTGAGGGAAGTGAAGAGATATATACCGAGATTGTGACGAAGCAAAGAGTTCGCCGATCCAACGGTCGGATTGAGCAAAAAATATGCGCGAAGTCGCTGCGACGGAATGTCATTTTCGAGTCAAAACTTGCGCGTCACGACGGGATTTCGACGTAAATGCACGAATAGCCTATTTCCCGCATCGGAGACGACGGAGGCGGCAAGGTGGGGTTCGCGGGGTCCTCACGGTGGCGGGGGTTGGCCACGCGGCGGCACGGCTGCGGCTGCCATACGCTGCCGCTGCTGCTGCTTTGCTGTTGTTGTTACAGCAGCTGCTGCTGCATGGCGCACGCGCGAGACCAGTGGCGGTGGCGGCGCGGCGGTCGCCGGCGGGGGTGGTGGTGTAGTTGTGATGGTGGTGGTGGTTAAGTTGTGATGGTGGTGGTGGTTAAGTTGTGATGGTGGTAGTGGTGTTGCTTGATGATGATGATGGTGAGAGTTGTGGTGTTGGTGTTAATGGGAGATATTTGTTTGTGTGTTTAAAGAAAATAGATAGATATTTAAATATAGGTATTTAAATAAGTAGATAGAGAAGAAGAGATATTTAAAACAGGAAAAATAGGGAAATTATGTGGGATGTTTGGGTAGTCATGAGAGGACAACATGGAGCTTGGGTTTGGATTTGGTCGAGCCGGGTCGAGTCAAAATCGGACATGGTACAATAATTAAATTTAAATAGGTATTTATAATCATGGATAAATAAGTAACATGTGGGGACTCAAATAAATGGAATACAAGCGTCATGCGGGTAGTAGGCTTCATGTGGGCCATGTCCATACTTTGGGTTGGCAGGTTGGATCGATGTCGGGTCCCGAAATTAAATTGGAAGTTAAATCAGGTTTTATGGTAGATAATTAATTGGCCTAAATTGATCCGAAAGTTGTGTGAAGCAAATGAAGCATAAAATGGAGTGTCTGAGTGGGATACGAAGGTCATGGGTGTAGAGCGTCTCGAGTAGGTCATGCATGAGAAGTTGGTTCTGAGAAAACGACTGGTCATGTGCTCCCAAATAAAAAGTCACGATAACGTGCATATGATGACCAAAGATAAAAGTGGAAAATCAATTAATAATTATTTAATCGATCAAATGGTCTAAATTGACCGAAAGTTGCGCGATGCAAAAAGAGCACAAGGGAACGAGTTTAAGTGGGACATGATATATCAAAACGAAGATAATCTTGTCTACTTCAAAACTCATAAAGAGAGTTTACAGATATTGGCATCCCTGACGCTCCAAAAGTCAAAGTCACAGAAAAGAACATTAATGATCAAAATAATTAAATAATAAAACATTTATTGAAAATAATTCATTTAGAAAATTTAAAATAAACCCTAAAATTCAGGGGGCTTACAAGTCCCAAGCAGAGACATTGAATAATAGCAGCGAAAATTTGAAGCAACACACAAGTTATTCAAAAGAAGCTCTTTATTGATATTGAAACCAAGGATTACAATGGGGGGCAAGGCCAAGATTATAATCACTCAAGCTCACTCTTCTCATATTATAAGTCACTCAGCTCTCTCTCATCTCTCAATACATGTATTGAACCAGCGGATGCTTTGGAAGGCAACGTCCATACATTATGTCCCGTATAAGTCTTGACTCCATGCGGCCGCACGCTTCGAATCGCCAAGGAACTCCGAGCCTCGACGCATCCAAGCGAGCTCCGTACCACGAGCTTCTACCTGTGCCTGCATATAAAAACTATGTGGGTGTCAGTACTCAATTGTACTGGTGGAATGAGCTCCTCGCCCACCCAAACAAAACCAACACGTTTGTTTTACTTTGTGCAACATAGTCCCTTTTATGATTGTCTTTCTACTCTTGCCTTAGGATCAGTTTTAGGACCGACGCCTTGGCCTATTCTGTGTCTCTAGACCATCCCATGCTTGCGCCAACGATGTTAACTCATACTTTGCCTCTAGACCCTCATCGTGCCAACAACGTTAACCTATCAAGTCGTGCTTGCCTTAAGGCCCATAATCAGAGACGCAACTACATGATAGACTCCATTTCCGTGTGACTGTGCTACAAACCCTTATTGAGGACATGTCTCGTAACTCAGTGAGGCTTAACCATATCGCCGCCTCGCGGCCCTTGCCATCTAGCGGCCCTTGCTACTTTTGATCACCAACTGACCCAATCAAGACATGTGAACTAAGAGTCACTCGACCAACTTTGCCTTGCGGCATTTCCTGACTTAAACTCAAGACAACTCAAATCCAACTTATGTAACTTATATGCCGACAACTTAAGACTCGATGCCACATCTCGTGCCGAAGCATGTCGCTTACATTGCAGCCAACTCTTCGGCCCAAACATTGTATCGTCTAAATGTACACACATTCAACTACTCAATCCAAAGGCACACACGCGGATTGTCTGTAAAACCCCTAAATTTCTACTATATTTTTTTATCGATTTTGGTACTAATTTAAAATTTTGTATTGTACGTCACGTAGTCGTATTGTACGTCGTGTGCGGAAGTTCGTTTTCGAATTTGCTCGACGAGTGCGAATATGTGCGAGCGTACATATTTTAGAAAAATATTTTGTTCTATTTTTATAGTTTCAAATAATATAATAATTGGTTTGCTATCATTTCTAAGCTTGTTATTCTTACGTCATTTCTAAAAATTATTAAATATAAAATAATATTTTTGTATACTAGAAAAGCATAATATGTAAAGAATATTTTTGCATACATATATTTCATAATTATTTATTGGTCTATTTTAAATAAAAATATAATTTTCGAGATTTATTAATATTAATATTTTTATTGTTCAAAAAGATATTTGAAAATATTTATTATTTTCAAAATTATTATTATTGGTATTTTGAAAAATATTTTTGGAAGTTATTGTGGCCATTTAAAATCTTGATTTAATTTTTGGATTTATTTAGATAGATTAAATTAATATCTATATTTGGAATTAGAATTATCTCATTTGGTTTTAATTTAAAGGATGTAAATTTAATTAGATTTAAATTGGATTTGTATTTGGATTTGGATTTAAATTGATATAATTTAAATTACGAATTATCTATTTTTTGGTTTAAATTATTCATAGTTCTTATCTAATTGGGAATTCCCACATCCTATAAATAGGCAGGTACTCCTCCAATTTCTATCATTCATTACTTCTCCAAACAATTTATCCTCCACAAAATTCCACAACCCAAAAATCCGTGCATCGTGTCCGTGTTCCATCCCAGTCCACTATCTTATTCCATCTATTACAATTACATTAAATTTTTGTGTCGACAACCCCGACACGATTCAATAAATTCATAATCCTAACCCTAGCCTACTCTCCGCTTCTTCTACCCCTGTCGGCCGCCATCACCATTTCGTCGTCAACTTCACGACAACCAACCCGTCCCGTCCCGACCTGAACACCACCACCGTCAGCACCCAAAACCACCACTGCCGCGTCTCGGCCGCACGCCGGATATCCCCATCCCCCGCAGTTACCACCGCAGCCCCGGACTCGTCACCACCATCACTACTAAAATATGCTCTATTAGTGACGTTATTTAGCGACGGAATAAAATTTTTTCGCTAAACATATAATATAGCGACTCCCTTCTATTGATGTCGCAAACCGTCGCTGAATAGCGACGTTCAGCGACACTATATACACGACGTCGCTGAATAGCGACGTCCAGCGACATATTATTAAAATATGTCGCCTATATTAAAATTTTTGTGACGGTTAGCGACGTCGACTGGTGACGTCGCTAACTATTTTACTTAGGGCACGATGTGCTATTTTTTCCCCCCACTCGAAATTTTTTCCCCCCTCTCTAAATTTTCTCCCCCTCCTCGAGCTCCTCCGGCGACTCCCCTCCCGCGATTTCCTCCGGCGACTCCCCCCCGGCGACCCCTACCCCGTCGTGCTCCTCCTCCTCCTCGAGCTCCTCCTCCTCTTCGTCAGGTAAACCCTAACCTAATCCTCCTCCTCCTCCTCCTCCTCCTCCTCCTTCTCCTCTTCCTCCTCTCCCATAGACACACACACACACACACATGGACACACACGGACACGGACACACACACACATACAGACATAGACACACACACATACACACACGGACACACACACACACACAAACACACACACACACACACACATACTCCTCCTCCTATATTGGATTCGAATATAGGAATGGGCTGTTTAGACTGAACAGTCCTGTTAGTTTAAATTTTGATTTTAATTCCTTGTTCTCAAACTAATTTTGATGATTAACTTTTATGTTAAATACTTTTACCTGTGTGTTAGCTACTATGGTTAGGATTTGCATTGGACAAATAGGGATTTCGAAATGAATTCTGGATTGGTTTGGGGTTAATGAACTGTCACAAACCTGGGAACCATTTTCCTGAGAATGGCTCACACCACTGAGTTCACATGTACCATACACATCCACATGAACACTGAATTTCATTACATATATTACACTAGCTGCTTTTCCCTGTTAACACATTGTTTTTCCTGTTACATGTCCACTCTCTACACACACACACCCTCATTTGACACACTGTTTTCCAGGTTACAAATACACACACACATACATGTACCACCACACAACACCCTAGTAGCTAACTGTCATTTTTGACACACACCTATGTCTAAACCATTTTTGACACATACACAAAATGAGACAGTCCCATATACATTACACACATATGCAAACCTATCACATACACCCTATCTATATACACCATGTACTCTACACACACACATTGCCCCATTGACACAAAATGGTATCACATCCAAACACACACACTTGACACACTAGCCTATACTTGTCCACACCTATTTGTTGAACTGCCATGTACCATACACCCATACCCACACACAGGTTAGCACCATTGATAAACATAATGTTTGATCTAGAAAAAAATAATGACACTTTGTTTTGAATAATAGAGAAAATCTTGGTTTGCATGCACAATTATATTGTAAACCTTATTTCGATCCATAATTCTTGGTATAATTAGTTCATTAGGTTTGCCAATACTTTTGAGTGCTTATATCCGAGGTTTGCCATCTTCATTTTCGAGATTTGACTGTCTAGATTGATACTGATCCATCCTTTGATCTCTGAACAACTATGGAGGTTTGTAGTGTAAGGCTTTCTTGATTGTGATGAATGTAGAGAATGTGTTCTAGTTTCATTATTGATGATTGTTGTTTAACAATGCTTTTTGTTGTTGTTGTCTTCATGTTTGTTAAATGGTCAACAGTGTATCCATCTTTCCAAGTTGATTGGCATTCTTTAGTCTGATCAGTTTGCTTTGGTAACTCACTATTGCTCATTACTTGGTACTAGTTTTAGTTGATTATGTTTTTTTAAGACTAAACAAATGACACCAAGATATTACTTGTGTGTATGAGATAGCTTGAGTTGATTTTGGTCATTATTGGTACTTGAATTATAGGTTAGGCTTGTATAGCCTTGAATGGTGTGTGCTAGCTAGTATGGGCTAGTTAGGGCCTAGTAAGATATGAATTATAAGCTATTGGTATTGGGATACCAATAGCGATAAGGTAAAAGGTACCTTGGTAGGTAATGACTAGAAATAGGATATTTGACTTAGATTTGACCTTGTTTGACCAAGCTTGACTATTTTGACTGAAAGTCAAAGTAGAGTCAACATCTGACCTAGATTGGACTAAGAGTTGACAAAGTCGACTATAGGTCAACCCTTGACCTACTTGACCTTGTTTGACTTTGTTTGACTTAGCTTGACCTTGTTTGACTTAGTACAACCTAGTTTGACCTAGATTGTATATCATTGTTATTAGTAACTGTCCGCTACTAATGTGTGTCCCATAATAAGACATAATATACGAATTTGTGCCTATTAGATAATGTGTGTCCATCTTTGCAGAATTATTTCCAAATGGATATGAATTACTACTTGCGGAATCGTTCATGGATGTACAATCATCGTCCTGATGATATGTGTGGTGTGCGGGATGAATATATAGTGGGAGTAGAGCAGTTCCTACAGTTTGCTAAGGCGTTTCCTCAGTACATGGACGGCACCAAAATTAAGTGTCCGTGTGTGAAATGTCATAACGTGAAATATTATCCAGAAGTGGAAGTGACATATCATTTGTACTCGAGAGATTTCATGCCTAATTACTATCAGTGGACCGCACACGGAGAACTTGTGTCTTTAGCATCAGAACCGGAGCCTTATGTTGAGCCGTATATGCATGCGGGACCTAATTTTGTTTCAGATAATCATGCATACGACGACGGATGCGTGAACATGGTTTTCGACGCTGCAGGACCTAGTTTCGTTCATGATGCACCTGAGGAGGCACCGAACGCCGATGCTGCACAGTTCATGGAGTTGCTGGAGAATGCAAGGACTCCATTGTATCCTGGTTGTGAGGATCATTCACCGTTGGAGGTGGTTACAAGACTGTTGAGCATTAAGTCAGATTTTAACATGTCGCAAGAATGCTACAACCGAGTGTTGGAGTTGATTATAGAGATCTTGTCGGCGGGTGCTAAGTTGCCTAAAGACTTCTACCGGTCTAAGAGGATGGTGAGATCGCTCTGGATGGGATACGAGAAAATCGATTCTTGTCGCAATGGGTGCATGCTGTACTACAAAGACGACAAGGACGCAGATGTGTACAGATTTTGTGGTTCTGATCGCTATAAGACAACTAGTACAGGAAGGTCTACCGGTGCAAGAAGACCGACCGATTCAATGCACTACTTGCCTTTAACGCCGCGGTTGCAAAGATTATTTATGGTGAAAGAGACGGCCAAAAATATGAGTTGGCACATGCGAGAACAGATTGAAGGAGTATTGGATCACCCATCCGATGGAGAAGCGTGGAAGCACTTTGATCGAGTGTATCATGATTTTGCTTCAGATCCGCGTAATATCAGGTTGGGACTAGCTTCTGACGGTTCTACTTCTTTTGGTCTTTCGGGATCCCAGTATTCATGCTGGCCTGTGATTGTCACTCCGTATAACCTACCGCCTTGGATGTGCATTAAGACTCAGTACATGTTTCTAACCGTTATAATTCCTGGTCCGAACAATCCCAAAAGGAATATTGACGTGTACTTACAGCCTTTGATAGATGAGTTGAATCAGTTATGGGAAGTAGGCGCTAACACATACAATGTTTCCAGGAAGCAGAATTTTCAGATGAAGGCAACCCTTATGTGGACCATCAACGACTTTCTGGCCTATGGAATGTTATCTGGATGGAGCACTCATGGCCGTCTTTCATGTCCGTATTGCATGGACCGTAGTAAGGTTTTTCGCTTGAAACACGGAGGAAAACCGTGCTTCTTTGATTGCCATCGGCAATTTCTGCCAAAAGATCATCCGTTCAGAAGGAACAGGAATGCATTCCGTGCCGGCATTGTAGAGAAGGGTGATCCACCGCCAAGGTGGTACGGAGCCACGATATGGAAGGAGGTTAAAGATTTTCCAAGTGCTATCAAAGATCCTATAACTGGGTACAAGTGCGATGGATTTGGTAGAGATCATAACTGGACAAATAGGAACATATTCTGGGATCTGCCATACTGGAGTACCAATCTGATCAGACATAATCTTGATGTCATGCATATTGAGAAGAATGTGTTTGATAACATAATTAATACTGTGATGGACGTAAAAGGAAAAACGAAAGACAATCCCAAGGCCAGGTTGGACTTAGAAGAAATATGCAAACGCCCTGCATTGCATTTGATACAGCAGAATGGAAAATAGTTCCTGCCGAAGTCAATTTTCTCGCTGGACAAGGAGGATAAAGTAAGACTTTGTCGGTGGATCCAGGGCCTAAAATTTCCAGACGGATATGTGTCAAATCTGAGAAGATGTGTCGATCCGAAGGAAAATAAATTGACGGATATGAAGAGCCACGACTGTCACGTATTCATGGAGAGGTTAATTCCGATTGTATTTCGGGAATTCTTACCGCAGGCAGTTTGGGATCCATTGACGAAGCTTAGCATATTCTTCAGGGATTTTTGTTCTAAGAAATTGCTCGTTGATCGTCTAGAAAAGCAAGAGAAGGACATTGCGGTAACACTATACAAGCTAGAGAGGGTGTTTCCTCCTGGATTCTTCGACTCTATGGAGCATTTGCCGATTCATCTATCCTATGAGGCACGTATTGGTGGACCCGTCGAATATCGATGGATGTACCGTTCGAGCGACATTTAAATCACCTAAAAAGAAAGGTAAAAAATAAGGCACGAGTCGAGGGTTCTATTTGTGAAGCCTATGTTCTCGAGGAGATTATAAAATTTTGTTCGATATATTTCAAGCCTCATGTTGCAACTAATAGAACGAGAGCTTCCAGAAATGACGACGGAGATCATGAAAGTAATGATACAATACTGAAGGTATTCAATGCTCCAGGAAAGCCATCGGGTAAAATGGAGAAGAGATATCTGAACGATGATGAGCTAAGGGCTGCTCAGGTGTATGTATTACTCAACTGCGACGAGGAAGAAGTAGAGAAACTGGAAGGGTAAGTAAATAATACGTCTACATTATTTTAATAATGTTGAGAATGATACTATTACATTAATTGCACGATGTTGTTTTCAGCATATTTAATGATGATGTGAGGTCAGGTAGGCCACACATAACAGAAGAAGAACTAGAACAAGAAATGAGGCATTATTTTCCATCATGGTTGAGTGCATATGTAAGACTTGAGAACTCTATAATTATCTTTCTGTATATGCACTTGATTGAGAATGAGCTTAATTGCTTCTTTCGTGGTATTTAGGTCGATCGTCCATACGCAAGACTTGAGAATGAGTCTATTAGAATGCTAGCCAAGGGACCAATTTATGCTGCAAAAATATGGCCAAGCTACTGTGTTAATGAGTTTAGGTTCAAGTCAACAACTTGCCCGATCAGAGACAACTTTGTGGATCTCGACTCCACAAAAAATAGCTGTTTGTGTATCAGATCTTCGAACTACAAAGATGCTGATACGGGCAACGATTTCTATGGCGTGCTACGGGAGATCGTGGAGCTGACATATAGTTATGGAATAGAGCCTGCTAAGATTGTGTTATTCAGGTGTGATTGGTTCGATCCGATTGAAGGTCAAGGTTGGAAAGTAGACAAGCACGGTCCTGTTGATATAAACTATCGGCGTTGATATCAAGCCTATGAACCATTTGTCCTATCAAGTCAGGCTCAGCTCGTGTACTTCACAAGTTATCCTAAACGGGGAACAACAAGGTCGGACTGGTGGGCAGTATGCAAGACCATAGCTAGAAATACCTTTGAGGTTGACGATATAGCTTATCAACAGGATGAACTACCTCTTGTAACAAATATTATAGAAGTGGACACGACGGAAGTTCCTTATTACACATCTAATTATGTAGAAGAAGTAGAATTATCTGAAGAGGAAGATGCAGATGAAAGTGAAGATGTAGAGGAGGAAGAAGAAGAAGAAGATGAGCTAAACGAACTAGATGAATTTTCATAAGAGGATTAAAATCTGTGATATCTATCATATAAATATGTTTTTTGTAATAATAAATCTGTGACACTTTAGTGACACTTTTATCTGTGACCATGATATTTTTCAAAAATCTGTGATGTCTATCATATAAATATGTATTTTTGTTTTATTGTCATATGTTATTATCAGGTATGACTAGACCAGGAGGACGACGCGGAGGATTTTACATTAGGCAGTCCCGTCAGCCTCGGCCTGGGAATGGAGAGGGCAGTTCGGTACCCTCATCCTCATCTCCGAGTACGCCAGTGTACCGTTCTGTTCCCGGTCCATTACCGGGACAGGGCAGTTCCAGCAGGTTGTCGACTCCTCCCTCGTCGTCCAACCTTCCTGATCCCGCGTCCAGCATCCCTGATCCCCCGTCCAGCATTCCTCCTGTCGACGGCTCTATGGGGGGAGCCGACGCCGAGCATATGGAGGACGGCGATCAGACTGATCCTGCCCAGGCAGGAGGTGAGAGCGACCCTCCATGCGCTCCCCCGGGCGAGACACGTATGGAGATTTGGACGGACGGGCCTATGAAGTAAGTTAATTAATTAATATATATTTCTCAAATGATTATATGTACATATATATTCATGAAAAATTATTATTGTATAGATATCGGCCTTCTGCAGTACAGAGACAGCTGGGGGTATTTCTGAGGCAGAACTATATGGGCCTTGGATAACTACTCAGATGCTCCCGCAGATAGGAAGGCATTTTGGTTCACCCACTTCAAGGTAAAAAATTTGTTTATTTTTAAATTTTAATAATCATTTGTGTATATTATACAACTTTTGTATTTTACTTCTTGTAGAGGACCTATTTCTATCCACCACACCGGGCGACGAGGATCGAGGGCCAATTTTCTGCCGTCGCAGCCAAGCTCATCCGTGATGCGATCCACGACCAGAAGTGTCGTGATCGCTCCGGAGAGCCGATCCATGGTTGGATCACGCCAGAGCAATGGACGGCGATTAAGGCTAGATTCGCCGAGCCTAGGTACCAGGAGCGGTCTGACAAGGCCAAGGTGGCGCGGTCGAGCGCCGGTAAGTGGTATGGTGGCTCCATTCCGATGACGGAGCATTTTCGTCGTCTGGTACGTTTTCTATGACGGACATTAATTTATATATAGTTCGATAGAATATTTAATACTAATAATAGATAATATATTTTAACAGGTAAAAAAGGGTGAGGACCCGAACATGGTGATCGTCTTCTTGGTCACCCATCGGAGGGCTGGAGAGTTCATTGACGAGAGGGCGACGCATGCATATGTACGTTCTATTCTTTATATTAATTTACTATAATTTAGAAAACAGGAAAATAGATATCAATATAGACTTTAGCAAACACTTACATGTTAGCAAACATGTTCTAGGCCGAGTTTGTTCGGCTACAGGAGGCGGCGGCTGCTGCTGCTGCTGCTAGTACGCAAGCAGAGGGAGGGGCTGGTACTTCCTCCCAGCCGCCTACAGCTCTATCGCCGGACGAGCTCTGGATGACCGCCGTTGGCGGTCTTCAGAAGGGTACGTACTACGGTACGGGATCCTACGGCGCGTATTTGGCTTCGGAGTCATCCCGGGCCCCCTCTGTCAGTGTGCAGTCTCTGGCTTCGCAGGTGTCGTCACGAGCTGAGGATGTTCGTCGTCAGATCGAGGAGCTGCGTCACGAGTTACAGCAGCAGATTTCTGATGCGGTCGAGCGACGATTCGACCCTCTGATCATCACCGAACGATTTGATGCAGTCGAACGCAGTATACAGGAGCTGTCATGACCCGCACCCTAGAGTTAGGGCACGAGAACGTAACAACGCCCAGCCTACGCCGCAGTGTCGGCGGTAGAACGCTGTCCTAGGTCTCAATGCATCTAACAGTATAAGACTAAACAGTTTATACTCTCCGAATGGGGGTGACATAGCAGAATGTAAACTCAATCACATCTAAGGTAGAGCATAAAGGAAGATAGATAAAACATGAAATCGAAAAGAGATACAACAGATAGAAGTCTAAGTGTCTAAGATACAAACTCAGAATACATCTCAAAACCCAAATACAGTAATCCATAAATACAACTCAAAATGACTGAAAATAAACTATAAGCAAAAACCCTAGCTATCTATGCAACCTCTACTGTCTCCTCTAGGCTAGCAGGCAACCTCCAGGATATCTGTAAAATTTATCAACAGGTCCAGTCAGGACTGGAGCGAGTACAGTACATCTCAACAGATCATAGCAGGTTAGAAAATATAATCATGCAGTAAAGTAAGATACAGGTACTGAAAGAAATGCACTATAAAAATAGAGAGAGAACTGTAATAGAAATATCTACTATACATAGAGAACTAGTAGTGACTAGTGAGTCAGAGTACAACATGAACATGTAAATGGCCTGGGATGATTCAATGAAGACACTACGGAATGATTCAATGAAGATACTACTGGTGTATTATTCACATGTCCACTTCTACTCCCCCGTACCCCCAATCAATACACAAGGATCCAGCCAAGTTATGTTATATGATTCCATGTACGGCCCCCGAAGGGTGATACATAGATGTCCCATAAATGGAGAGTCTGGGAGTTACCCAACTGTGTAAGATTCAAGAGACTCTGTGATCATGAGGGTACATGTCACAAGTAATCAAGTGAATCAAGAAGCATAGTGATACGCCATGTAAGTGAAACGCACAGAACATAGAGTACCCGATGCTCCCTAAGGATAATATCTCAAGAAAGGATCCATATAGTACCAATCCGTGTGACCATCGTGACAGTACAAGTAAAGTAATCTACTGCAGGAAATAATTCTAAGCAGGATATGAAATGATCAGAGAATGTACTCGCCTGTATCTGAGTGTCCAAAATGAAACGTACTGTCCAAGGAGGGGTGTCTGGCTCCTAATCAGAACATCATAAGTCACAACAAGTCCAGAATAGTAATATAAAGCACTACAATGTATTCTACATGAATCTAGGTCAAACTAGACCAAAGTCAACCCTTGGTCAACTCTGGTCAACTGCACTAGTCAAACTAGGTCAAACTAGGTCATGTCCTAACCCAGCAAGTCTTACTAGGCCTAACCAAGACTATCCTAGCAAGCACACATCAATACAAGGCTATACAAGCCAACATACACCCAACTCTATATAGCATGCAATTATTCAATACTCAAATAGGCAAGAATTCACATTGGATATACACTAGGTAATCTATTACTTTAAGCTATATATGTCTACACATATATACGCATGCATATATTGGTATTCAACATTAGGTCTATAATCATGGCATTTCAAATGATTATATAAACTTATATATTACAACACAATATGCTAACATATATATAATATACATACATACACTACAAAAAAAACTCTCATTTACGAAGGCCAAACTTTCTCGGAATAGGCCATTTGCCGTCGAGAATAATTTGTTCCGAGGGTATATGGCCGTCGTATGCCCTCGGAAATGTTAGCGTCGGAAAAGGTAGTTTTCCGACCAACCGTCGGGAATGAGAGTATTAGCGATAGAAACTAACCCCTCGTATTTGTTTTTTCCATTATCGGAAATGAGCTTTATGAATATATGACGGATGGATATTTCCGATAAATGTACGCCTTCGCAATTAATGAATTGGTAGTCACAAATGTTTACAAACACGACGAACATTTTATTTTTCGACTACGTTTTCGACAATTACTGTTTCTCGAAAATACTATTTGCGATAGAAGAAAAAGAATTTAGTTGCTCGGAAAAATGATTGTAAGGTTATTTCCGACAAAAGGAGATCCTCGAAAATGTTTGAGATTATTTTCGATGAAAGAAAATCGTCGAAAATAAAGTATGTGTAATCAAAATTATTTTTTTGCGATAATTTATCTTATAAAATTTTTTGTCGAAAATGACGATTAAACATTATTTTCGATGTACAAGGGTTGTCGTAATTTTGTTTTTCGATAGCAATAGTAATTGGAAATATATAAAAAATAACATCGGAATTATGTTTTTACGATGTCTATATATGCTGGTCCAAAATTTCGTCAAAAATGGTACATGTCATGACAATTACTAATTCCGATAGAAATAATTGTCATAAAATAACTAACTTTTCTCATAATTTAAATTAATAGTAAAGCATGAATACATTGACAACTAAAGTAAAAGATAGTCTTCTAATCATTCATTGATATGAAAAAAAGTGTCACAAAGAAAACAATGTATTTTATGTACAATAAACTTGTAATGTCAAATCTAATCTTTTTCCAAGTCTACGTATAGCAATATCAAAATAATTGTATGAAACTGAAGCTTGCTTGAATTATTCTTCAACGTCATCGCTAAGATTAGCATCCGAACCATTACTTCCAATGTTATCCTGTTACAACAAAAAAAAACAATAAGAACTCATGTAATTTAAATGAAGTTAAGATTTAAACTGAACTTGCAACTTATAAAATCATAAAGAAGTGTACATACCGCATATGGTGATTGTCTTGCACTATGATCAGAATTTTGGATATTGTTTAATAACATTTGAACTTGTTCTTGCAGAGTGCTTAATTGACCTTTCACATCTTTCAGCTCATCTTTTAATTGCTGGTGATTTTCTTCACGTTCAACACACCTACGCTTTTTGCAACTTTGGCCAGATGAGTATAAATCTTTACCTTTCAAACCACCCCCCCAATCCAAGTACACGACCATGACTAGGTACGATCACCTCTCTATATATGTCCCAGTCATTAACATTAAGATTTTCTTCTATAGCAGTACTTTTTTTGTTTTCCATCGCTTCCTGCACAATAAAAATTACTACAATATTATATAACATCTCGACAGAATATTACAAACACACTAAATTAACAGAATATGGTATGAATTTAAAGAACACAGTGAAGAATGAAAAAGTTGGCTAACATACATAGATTTCTTTTGCCTTCTCACTTCGCCAAATTTCTCCTTCTTCCTCCTTTCCCTTGCTTATATGAAACTTCTTGAAACATTCAATTGGACTAGGTTCAATTCCAATTTGATCAAGCTGTTAAGAGAAAATATTATTATGTTTTTCTTATTATATTAAGCTAATACCTGAAAAATCTTACCTCCCACAAACCGAAGCAACAAAAAATATGCAAAAATATATATATAGACATGAAAATATACAATATACAAAAAAATTTGGGAGCATTCTACTTTTATACCTCATCTTTTTTGAATTTGGCAAAGGAAACTGAACCAGTGGTGTGCACAATTGTTGATTTTCCCCTGTTTGTTTTGTTTGAATTACTTTGATCCTACAAAATAAAATAATTCCTCATTTGAATTAATCTACACTCAATAAATAATTTATAAATATTCACACACAAATACTAGTCATGCCATGGAAAATTAATCTACCATTCAATATAAGAACTCTACATGTGATATGTCAAAGTCCATGTCATGATATAAGAAATGACTTAAATTGATATATAAAAGTTCAAGTTCATTTACCTGCCATTGAGTATTTAACCATTCATCAACCATTGCATTCCATACTGCAGAATCAGGTACATTTTCTGGACGATTAGCATATCTCTCTCCAGTACTCTTATACTTTTCAAATATTGGTTTTCTCAAATTCCACATCCAGTCAGCATAATTTCTTTTAATATGGTCAGTGAACGCAGCCTTCAATTCTTCATTTGAGCATGTATAAGTATAGCCAGATTCCTTAAACCGATCAAACAACACATCCAATTCCTCCTTTGGATATTTAGAAAAGTATACCCATGGCCCTTTAATCTCTTGCTTGAACAATACACCAATATTCCTTACAGCTTCATTTGTAATGATCCTAGGTATTAAAAGCACATGATATGTGTAAATGCCACTGATATGTGTAAATGCCACTTGAAATTGCCACTGATACATAAATGCTATTAAAAATGCCAATGATATGTGTAAATGCCACTGATATGTGTAAATGCCAAATAGCTTAACAGTTCGGCATCTTAAGAACTTGTATAGATTGCAAACATTTGCCATCATCATCTTCATCTAATCCTTCTTCCCCAAAAAAGGGTTTTCTTTGAAATACAGTGCAGTAACATTATGTGCAAGAATTTATTCAGTCTAATGAGCACCAAAAGCAACAACTCTCAGCTATGCGAACACAACTAATATTTTGGGTACCCTTGGACTCGAATCATTACTATTAGCAAGGATGCTAGTCAAAACTTGTTGAGGAAGAATTAATGCTTCGAAGATCAGAGGCATGTTTGTGAAATTAATCAAAACATTGGAAAAGCAAATGATATAAGTTTTTGGCTGTGTAAGTGGTAAGTTGTATAGTTTAGTTTCATTCTGGCTTTTGTTCTTCGATTTGTTGTTCTTTCATAAATTTAGTATATTCTTTAAAGAAGGATATGGATTGACGTGGTGTTTTAGGCTCAGAATATCTTACAACTCTGGGAGGATTGAGATTGAAAGGAATCACTAATTACCGATTATCATTTTGAAAAATATATGTTACGCCATCTTGGACATTGGAATTTTGGTGGATAAAAGTTTTAGTAAAAATCCTTGGTCTAGACCCATTGTGTATATAAGGAACTGACCTGGCTGTATGTCTTTGTTGATTTCAATGCAATATTGATCTTCCATTTTTCCTTTTAATGCCACCTTGTTTTCATTATATGCTCTCTCTAAACTATGGCTTTAAATTCTCGATGAAACCAACTTATTAACATTTGTTTTCGATTTTAGTAGGCTGATATAATATTTGGCAAAACTCTCAGTTTCTTCTACTATCCTTAAGCAAGAAATTAATCGTTAAAAGCCATAATTCTGTTAATGTCAACTCATAACATAAATTTATAGTTTTTTTTCTGATTTTCGTGAGGCTTAACATGATACATAAATAGATGCAGAGCTTTCAGATATTTTTTCAAACATGTTATGTGCTCCTTAAAACAAAGTATAAATTGTAGAACTTTCGCAACATATATACAACTTTAACATAATTAATGCTATGCCTATAAACACAGTACTAGTTCCAACCTAAAGTTCAGAACAGAAATAAAAATAATTGGCTAAAATTATAAATGGCAACTTATTTACAAGAAAAAAAAGGCACAAACTTGGTCATCATATATAGTACAACTGATCGGGTGATCGACCCGATCATAGTGCATGTAATAACTTTGTTATTTTTTCAATCAGAAGAAGAATTAAAGAAAAAGGGAAACCTAACAAAAAAGCAAAATATAGATTTGATCTATTATAGAATATGAAAAACAAGTAGCAACAAGAGAAAAGTGAGAATAATACCTGTGTTTCTTCCTGCAGTAGGAACGGATGGACGCAGAGGCAGCGGATGGAGACTGCGGATGGAGGCTGCGGATGGAGAGCTATGGCTTTTAGGAGGAGAGCGGTTTTAATTAGGAGGAGGCAGAGCTATGGTTCCGGTTTGAGGATATTTTATTAAGGAGGTTTTTCCTTAATATGGGGGAGAAATAAGGGGGAGGCGGGATTCAGCCGAAAAAGTTTGGGGAAAGGTGGGATTAAAACCGAAAGTTTTAGTCCTTACAAATCTTTTGAAATCTTATTAAGAAAAGTATATATTTAACCAGATTTATCATTCCATAATTTTGGAGAAAAAAAGATTAATAATTTGTTTATATTGATTCATTATAAATTAGGGCTTGTTTGGTAAAATGGATTTTGTTCTGGATTTGGATTTGGAAATCCAAAATTCAAATCCAAATCCAAATCATGGATTTCCAAATCCAAATCCAAAGCAAAATCCAACTCCAACCAAACATAGAATTTGGTAAACTAGACTTGTGATTAACAATTATGATAATAAAAATACTATTCCATAAAATAATAATTAATTAATTAATTACTATTATTATAATTATAGTTATGATTAATAATAAAAAATTTATTATAATTTTAATTATGTATGATTAACGAATTATTAATTAAGATTATAATGATAATTATATGCTAATAATAAATTATTAATTAAAATACAAATAATATATTAATTATTAAATAATAAATTATTAATACCGATGAAAATTATGATTAATATATTATTAATTAAGATTATAATAAAATAGTAACTAATCATTTATAATTAAGACAAATAAATTATTAATTAATATTATAATTAAGTATTTATTTCTAAATTATTTAAAACTATAGTTATGATAAATATATTATTATAATCAATATTATAATTATAATTGATAAATTATTAACTAAGATTATATTTATGATTAACAAATTATCAATTAAGATTATAATAAGACTGATTATATTAAAGTTTATAATAATTATCATTAATAAATTATTATAATTATGATTAATAAATGTATAAATTATTAAATAAGATTGTTATAAAATATTAAAATAAAATTATAAATTACTAAATTATTAATCAAGATTATAATTATAATTAATAAATTAATAATTTATTAATTAAGATTATAATTATGATTAATATATTATTTAATTATTAAATAAGATTATATTGAGCTAAAATTATAATGAAAGATTATTAAATTATAAATTATTAAATATGATTATAATTGTGATTAAAATATTAATAGTTAAGATTATTATAAATAGTAATTAATGAACTATTAATTAAGATTATAATAAGACTAATAAATATTTTATCATGATTATAATTGAATATTAATTAAGATTATAGTTATGATTAGTAAATGATTATAATTATGATTATAGTTATGATTAATTAAATTGTAAATTATTCATTAAGATTATTATAAAAAATTAAATTATAAATTATAAATTATAAATTATAAATTATAAATTATAACTGTAAATTATTAATTTAGATTATAATTATGATAACTAATTATTAGATGATAACTAATATTAATTAAATTACAAATCATTAATTTAGATTATAATTATGATAACTAACTATTAGTTATAAAAAATAATTTTTTAAAACAATATTAATGACTAATTTCAATTAATTATAAATTAAATATTTTTCAAAATAATAATTGTAAAAAAATTATATGTAAAACATAACGAATTATTAACTTATTTACTAACTATTAATTATTAATTAGTTTTTACTAAATATTTAATATTACAACTAAATTATTAAAAAATGACTATTTTTTTCTCCAAAATCCAACTTTCCAAATTTTGGATTTGGTTATACTTTCCATATCTAAATCCATCTCCAACCAAACATGGGATTCCGTGAATTTAACTCCAAATCCACAAAATCCTAAAGTTCACCTCCAAATACGGTTTACCAAACGGACCATATTTGGAGAAATATTTTAAATTATTTTATTATTTAGAGAAATCTTTTTAATTTATTTGGTTCATTATTTGATTATTTAGATAAATCTTTTTAATTAATTTTGTGTATTAGTTGATTATTTGGATATTTGTTTTTAAATTATTTTAACTATTTGATTATTCTTCCTTTTTAACCATGACTATTTCCTTCTTTTAATTCATGACTTTTAAATAATTATTTTTACTATTTGATTATTATTTTCGACATAGTCTAATTGGCATCGGAAATAGGATACTACTTTCGATGACATATCAAAATCCTCAAAAAAAATCTATACTGTTTTCGACAATATCTATGTTTACTCGTAAATAAAATTTTATTTTCGACAACATCAATTTTTTCTCATAAATAAAGCATTATTTATGATTAGTTGCAACTGCCCTCGCAATTACGCACCTATTTGCGACAGGTCCGATTTGCCCTCATAAAAAATAATACCCTTTTGCGAGAAAAAATAATTCGGTCGAAAATAGTGTTGGCGCCAACAACTCCCGCCAATTATTGAGTAATTACGACAAAAAATAAGTTCTTTTACGAGCGCGTGTTATGCGTCGGAATTAATATGGCCTTTCATGAGATACTTCCGACGGAACGATTATTTTTGTCGCAAAAAGTACTTTTTTCGAGCACCGTCGTAAATGTTTGTCGCAAATGAGAGTTTTTTTTGTAGTGATAGCTAAGTTAACTGTATTCATAAATACTTATTTAAGAGGCTATGTGTGTGTATGTGAACATCGCAAAGGGGCAAGTGAGGGTTAAATGGGCATACATAGTGTATATATATCAAAGAGTGTCAAAGTGTAAATGAACAAAGTGTCAAGTGTGATAGTGTCAACATAGTGTAAGGGGTACATGAGGTAATATAGGATTTGTGTTAACATAGAATATTACATCTCATTAACTTGTATATTGCATACATTACATCTATTATTATATTGCATTCATGCTTGCATTCATTCATCATTCATTTATTCTCTTGCACTACTATATGCACCATACATTACATACTATGGAACCTACATATTCATTACAAGCCATACTTATACATGCTTACATTAGATAGGATACTTACACCTCATACATCATTTATTTAACCATTTACTCATGCTTGCATTCTCTATTTAATTACATAATGTATATACATTAACATGGGTTAAAATCAAATAGAACATTATATTACACACAAGGGTGCACAAAATGCATATGCCGAATAGTAACTCCTACTAATAATCAATACTGTACCATCTCAGCATGAATTAAAATCTAGGATTAAATTATGTTATAGATCTATGTGTTAGCTTTCTAAAACTTCAAACGGATCGCGTTTTCGTTTCCGGAAACTCCCGGAATCGCGAAAACACTGAGAACGCATTTGTCTTTCGTACATCTGACACTCAAATAATTCTCCAGAAAGTTATAGAAAGAATTAGGCCTATTAATACATGTTTTTGGAAAGCTAACTTCAATACGCTTCTTTTAAAAAAAACGAAAGATTAAACCAAGCTTTGAGCAAGAAGTTATGACATTTCTAAGTTAGGGCTGAAATTAAAAATGTGGATAAAAATCATGACGGATTTGGGTAGTTTGAGACAAAAGAACACAAGTATATAACATAATATATCAAGAACTCACTCTCTACACTAATATATATATATGAGACACTATAGAACACATCTCCAATACAAAAATATGAGATTAAACATGTAATAATTCATTCATATATAACAACAACACATAGTGTGTCCAAATTTGGGATTTTCCCACATGGACACAACCACAACACAAAGGACACTCCTATGACCTCCAAATGGACACAAAATGGACACAAATGGAGATACAACCATGGGAGTCATTCCTATGGGTTCAAAATAAACCTATATGTATGAGGAAATGAAAAGGAGAAGGGATTTATACCTCCCGGTAGATCGAATCGAAGAAAAGCCTTCCCGGAGCGACACCGACACGTAGAGATTCCAAAAGGACACGAACGAGCTTCGAATCCTCCCAAACTTGGGTAACTTCCTCTTGGCTAGAATGGAGAAGGAAAGAAGAAGATTTGGTGGTGAAATGGAAGGATTTGGTGGAGAAATTTCTATGGATTGCTCTCTAGGAATTTGGGGAAGAACAAGAGAGAGTGTGGATGAGAATAATGAAATGAACTTGAGCCTATCCTCTCCCAAAGTGGCTGGCCATATGGGGCTATTTGTCCTATTATGTAAGGTCCAAAATGCCCCCACTAACCTATTCTATGAGTATTAGGAAAGGGCTAATTGGTTGGGGCTAAATTAGTCATTCTAAGTCTCTAATCACACTAACCTTATCCATAATAATTAGTCTAACCTCTAACTAAAATATTTCTATCATGTGGACTAAAATTAATATCATGTGGGCCATGCCTAACTAGTGTGTGGGTCCCACTAGAGTCAAACTACCCCCGGGTTCCCGTTTCAAGTCGGATTGAGTTGAAATTCGAACCCGACTCAAATAATCCCAAAACAATATCATAAATAATAAAATAATATCAAAATAATTCAAAGAGGTCAAATGCAAAAATATCCTTAGGCCAAAAATGACATTAAAATATCATAATCATATGGTTAGGCTCTAGGTCAAACAGTCTCTAGGGTTTCACTAGCAAAACGTCAAAACCACAAGTCATTAATTTAAACAATTTTAAAATAATTTAAAATCACCAAAAATCATATCATGAATTAAATATTATTATTAAAATAATTATAAACACAAAATTTCAAAATTACCCTCATTTGGGAAAGTGGGTGCTACAACTCTATCCACCTTAGAAAAATTTCGTCCTCGAAATTAAAATGTCCATACTCCCTCTAGGTCAAACCCCCAAAATCAAAGTCCCAGATTAAAACAAATCATGTGATCAAAAAGGACGACGTACAGGGTCATGGCATACGGTGGTAGTGAAAGTCTCATCTAGGTATACTAGTCATGCTAAACCAAAACGGTCATGGGGTATCAAAACACACAAGCAATCTAGGGTGTTAAACTAGAGAAGTTACAGAAACAACAAACCATCAAAACTGTAAGGCAGTCTTCCATCCTATATGAAAACTGGTACTTATCATAAAAACAAAGAAAAGTAACTACCAATTATCTTTAAAGGGTTCAGAAAAATCAAAATCAAAGTTAAAGAATGAAAGCCAATTTTATGGAAAATTCCAATCACAATACACATTAAGAATATTTAGTCTCGATACAATCTAAGTTGATCAAATTGGAAGAAAACAAGATTTAGGCAATATGGAGGACAGGTTCAACAAAGTCTGAGATCGAGCATATAAGGATAGAGATTCAGGTCACAATCAAATTTAATTCAATTAGTACAACCAAAGATAAGAAAAGATAATCAAAGTTGATTTGGTCGTGATTAAGGAAACTAGGATTCAATGATATTGAAAAACCCTTTTTAGAGAAAACAGGAAAAGATTTCATACGAAGTCAGCAATTCATCCCTCTGTAATACTATCAGTTTATCATTTGCCAAATCATATATATATATATATATATATATATATATATATATATATATATATATATATATATATTGTTTTTTTTTCACAAGTCCCAATATGAAAATCAACCTCTATATAACTATCATCGAAATTTTATAACCTTCAGTCATCTAAACCTTTACCACAATCACCATAGACAAAATTTTTAACTTCCAAAACATTTTCCACGAAGCATACCCCTCTTGATTAGGTATAAACACTTATCCATTTAATCAAGTTTCCAAATTCTTTCACCTCGTTCTAAATTAGATCCGAAACCTCTAAATCCAGTTTATGGAATCCTTGGACTTGTTTAAATCAAGTCTCGTATTTAATTTAACTCCAATACCACTATATCACACAAATTTATTCTTGTTTATAAATTAACCTTCATATTTTCTTCGACGTTCACCTTCAAATGTTATCCTTTTGAATTCCATAATTTCTTCCAATCATCTAAAATAATTTCTATAACGTAAAATCCTTGTGTTCTCTCTGTCTCTAGTTACCCTCTTAAAATATCTAGTTCAATTTTGCATAATTATTTAATACAATAAAATTTTCACTTCTCCTTTTCATCTCTAAATTTCTACATAGCCTTGTAATAGTTCCCAAGAATTAATAACAAAGATTTTCTAAGTTCTCAAAACTAGGTTGACCTTGAACATCCTCATTAGTTTTGAATACACCTATAAACTATCTCATAACCCTAAAATTTCTCTAAATGTAATTGTTTCCAGATTGGCAGTATACATCTTTTTGTTCTATTCGAGACCTTTACCACATTTCTATCTCAAGTTTCCATATGGAACACTCCACATTTGATTTCCTTTAGATCATCATAAAATAACCAGTTACGTCTTCTCTGAGCTACATAATTTACGTCACTTCCTTAACATTTCTCAGGCAAAATGATATGAAGATTCAAGAGTTGTCAAGGTATAGCTGACAGAATTATATATGAGACAGGGAATTGATATAATCAGGACAGGTATATAAGACAAGGAATGATGGTAGTAAAAATATTGGCAGGAAAATAATGATAATAGAATCTGTTCTGCTTATCTATTTAAAAGAGGGACCCATTTTTTGAAACAAGAATTATAATACCAAATCCAAAATAAGGCCTAGCAAAATCATTGGTTTATTGTATTAAGAAGAAATAAATTTTTGTAAGAAGTTACACAGGTTTATAAAAATAGCTAAAGCTACATCCTAAGTAAACAATGAGAAACAAAACAAAACAAAACAAACAATAATTCCTTCTTCTTCTTTTTTGAATGACTGAAACAAAAGTCGCAAAACATGTTCAAAAATATTTAAGATACAATATGATAATCATATGCGTCTATCCAAAATCATGGTACTCTAAATCCTCGTCATACTAGTGAGCAAGGCTACGATAATCATAGAGTCCTTGACTTATGCACATACCTCTAGAATCATGGTATTTAACATTTTCGCGATGCCGCTAGCTTGGCTGCGAAAACCTTAAATTCCCACACCCGAAAAATATATCCAGAGTCAGATTATATGTCCTCACCATGCTGGCTAATGTGACTATAGAAGACAAGATTTCCATAACTTAGATGACCTAGCCCATATAATTTCATCTTGCCAAAAATTAAATTAAATCAACAATGAATACCCAAAAATCAAATCAAATTTATCAACGAACATCAAACTCAAAAATGAACAAAAATCCATCAAAATACAAACTCGGATGCAATAGCTATCATCAAAATTTAAATTCGACAATCATCCATCAAAATCAATAATTACAAACTCAAATTCAATAATAATCTATGAAAATCAAATTCAATAGCAGAAAGTAAAGATAAATCAAATCAAGGAAAAAGAAAAGAGTTTTCAAATCGGAGTTAAAATAAGATTCTCAAGGGTTGTCCCAGGAATCTCTCAAGGGTTCCTAACTGTGATTGAGTACCTGCAAAATATATCATAATCCTACTGCAGGCTGTAGTGGTACTCAAGTTCGAATACCACTACATAAACTCGACCTGCATGGGCCACCACTAAAAACGTGTCACGACCCGCACTCTAGAGTTAGGGCACGAGAACGTAACAACGCCCAGCCTACGCCGTAGTGTCGACGGTAGAACGCTGTCCTAGGTCTCAATGCATCTAACAGTATAAGACTAAACAGTTTATACTCCCCGAATGGGGGTGACATAGCAGAATGTAAACTCAATCACATCTAAGGTAGAGCATAAAGGAAGATAGATAAAACATGAAATCGAAAAGAGATACAACAGATAGAAGTCTAAGTGTCTAAGATACAAACTCAGAATACATCTCAAAACCCAAATACAGTAATCCATAAATACAACTCAAGATGACTGAAAATAAACTATAAGCAAAAATCCTAGCTATCTATGCAACCTCTACTGTCTCCTCTAGGCTAGCAGGCAACCTCCAGGCTATCTGTAAAATTTATCAACAGGTCCAGTCAGGACTGGAGCGAGTATAGTACATCTCAACAGATCATAGCAGGTTAGAAAATATAATCATACAGTAAAGTAAGATACAGGTACTGAAAGAAATGTACTATAAAAACAGAGAGAGAACTGTAATAGAAATATCTACTATACATAGAGAACTAGCAGTGACTAGTGAGTCAGAGTACAACATGAACATGTAAATGGCCTGGGATGATTCAATGAAGACACTACGGAATGATTCAATGAAGATACTACTGGTGTATTATTCACATGTCCACTTCTACTCCCCTGTACCCCCAATCAATACACAAGGATCCAGCCAAGTTATGTTATATGATTCCATATATGGCCCCCGAAGGGTGATACATGGATGTTCCATAAATGGGGAGTCTGGAAGTTACCCAACTGTGTAAGATTCAAGAGACTCTGTGATCATGAGGGTACATGTCACAAGTAATCAAGTGAATCAAGAAGCATAGTAATACGCCATGTAAGTAAAACGCACAGAACATAGAGTACCCGATGCTCCCTAAGGATAACATCTCAAGAAAGGATCCATATAGTACCAATCCGTGTGACCATCGTGACAGTACAAGTAAAGTAATCTACTACAGGAAATAATTCTAAGCAGGATATGAAATGATCAGAGAATGTACTCGCATGTATCTGAGTGTCCAAAATGAAACGTACTGTCCAAGGAGGGGTATCTGGCTCCTAATCAGAACATCACAAGTCACAACAAGTCCAGAATAGTAATATAAAGCACTACAATGTATTCTACATGAATCTAGGTCAAACTAGGCCAAAGTCAACCCTTGGTCAACTCTGGTCAACTGCACTAGTCAAACTAGGTCAAACTAGGTCATGTCCTAACCCAGCAAGTCTTACTAGGCCTAACCAAGACTATCCTAGCAAGCACACATCAATACAAGGCTATACAAGCTAACATACACCCAATTCTATATAGCATGCAATTATTCAATACTCAAATAGGCAAGAATTCACATTAGATATACACTAGGTAATCTTTTACTTTAAGCTATATATGTCTACACATATATACGCATGCATATATTGGTATTCAATATTAGGTCTATAATCATGGCATTTCAAATGGTTATATAAACTTATATATTACAACACAATATGCTAACATATATATAATATACATACATAGCTAAGTTAACTGTATTCATAAATACTTATTTAAGAGGCTATGTGTATGTATGTGAACATGGCAAAGGGGCAAGTGAGGGTTAAATGGGCATACATAGTGTATACATATCAAAGAGTGTCAAAGTGTAAATGAACAAAGTGTCAAGTGTGATAGTGTCAACATAGTGTAAGGGGTACATGAGGTAATATAGGATTTGTGTTAACATAGAATATTATATCTCATTAACTTGTATATTACATACATTACATCTATTATTATATTGCATTCATGCTTGCATTCATTCATCATTCATTTATTCTCTTGCACTACTATATGCACCATACATTACATACTATGGAACCTACATATTCATTACAAGCCATACTTATACATGCTTACATTAGATAGGATACTTACACCTCATACATCATTTATTTAACCATTTACTCATGCTTGCATTCTCTATTTAATTACATAATGTATATACATTAACATGGGTTAAAATCAAATAGAACATTATATTACACACAAGGGTGCACAAAATGCATATGCCGAATAGTAACTCCTACTAATAATCAATACTGTACCATCTCAGCATGAATTAAAATCTAGAATTAAATTATGTTATAGATCTATGTGTTAGCTTTCCGAAACTTCAAACGGATCGCGTTTTTGTTTCCGAAAACTCCCGGAATCGCGAAAACACTGAGAACGCGTTTGTCTTTCGTACAGCTGACACTCAAATAATTCTCCAGAAAGTTATAGAAAGAATTAGGCCTATTAATACATGTTTTTGGAAAGCTAACTTCAATACGCTTCTTTTAAAAAAATGAAAGATTAAACCGAGCTTTGAGCAAGAAGTTATGACATTTCTAAGTTAGGGCTGAAATTAAAAATGTGGATAAAAATCATGACGGATTTGGGTAGTTTGAGACAAAAGAACACAAGTATATAACATAATATATCAAGAACTCACTCTCTACACTAATATATATATATATATGAGACACTATAGAACACATCTCCAATACAAAAATATGAGATTAAACATGTAATAATTTATTCATATATAACAACAACACATAGTGTGTCCAAATTTGGGATTTTCCCACATGGACACAACCACAACACAAAGGACACTCCTATGACCTCCAAATGGACACAAAATGGACACAAATGGAGATACAACCATGGGGGTCATTCCTATGGGTTCAAAATAGACCTATATGCATGAGGAAATGAAAAGGAGAAGGGCTTTATACCTCCCGGTAGATCGAATCGAAGAAAAGTCTTCCCGGAGCGACACCGACACGTAGAGATTCCAAAAGGACACGAACGAGCTCCGAATCCTCCCAAACTTGGGTAACTTTCTTCTTGGCTAGAATGGAGAAGGAAAGAAGAAGATTTGGTGGTGAAATGGAAGGATTTGGTGGAGAAATTTCTATGGATTGCTCTCTAGGAATTTGGGAAAGAACAAGAGAGAGTGTGGATGAGAATAATGAAATGAACTTGAGCCTATCCTCTCCCAAAGTGGCTGGCCATATGGAGCTATTTGTCCTATTATGTAAGGTCCAAAATGCCTCCACTAACCTATTCTATGAGTATTAGGAAAGGGCTAATTGTTGGGGCTAAATTAGTCATTCTAAAGTCTCTAATCACACTAACCTTATCCATAATAATTAGTCTAACCTCTAACTAAAATATTTCTATCATGTGGACTAAAATTAATATCATGTGGGCCATGCCTAACTAGTGTGTGGGTCCCACTAGAGTCAAACTACCCCCCGGGTCCCCGTTTCAAGTCGGA
Source organism: Iris pallida (assembly GCA_029216955.1). Lineage (NCBI taxonomy): Eukaryota > Viridiplantae > Streptophyta > Magnoliopsida > Asparagales > Iridaceae > Iris > Iris pallida. The sequence goes on from JANAVB010021799.1 coordinate 15,190,825, forward strand.
TTGAGTTGAAATTCGATCCCGACTCAAATAACCCCAAAACAATATCATAAATAATAAAATAATATCAAAATAATTCAAAGAGGTCAAATGCAAAAATATCCTTAGGCCAAAAATAATATTAAAATATCATAATCATATGGTTAGGCTCTAGGTCAAACAGTCTCTAGGGTTTCACTAGCAAAACGTCAAAACCACAAGTCATTAATTTAAACAATTTTAAAATAATTTAAAATCACCAAAAATCATATCATGAATTAAATATTATTATTAAAATAATTATAAACACAAAATTTCAAAATTACCCTCATTTGGGAAAGTGGGTGCTACAGGAGCTGATGAGTCTGCATCAGGCTACAGCTGCCAGATTGCAGACGCTCACCGAGTCTACGCAGCGCACAGAGCGTAGACAGGTCGAGCTGGAGGGATCACAGAGGAGCATGTCTGCCTCACTCACTCAGGTTTCGGCTTCGCTTGAGGTGAGTACTGGGAGGGTGATGAGTACCCTTGCTATTTATGGTGACCGACTGCGAGAGCTGGAGCAGATACGTCCTCCCGGTCCATCGACGGCACCGACTCCAGACGTTGCACTGCCTCCTACTGCCCCTACGGTGCAGCTCACCCAGGAGCAGTATGACTACATTCTATCCCAGTTGTGCAGTAGGGGTCCGCAGTGATTTAATTGATTTTTTTATGACTTGTATGTATTGGCCCTATGGACAAATTGTTTATTGGTACACTTTTGTTTATACTCTTGGTGGGAGACTTTTTATCATCTTCCATTTTATTTGACTCTATTGGATGTTTGTAAGGATGTGTGTCTGTGATATTTACTTTGCACTGCCTCCTATTTTTATTGTGATATTTACTTTGTGATATCTGCGACGGGGATGACAAATATACCTACGCTGGGTTATAAGCGATGATCTGATATACAAAGGAGGTGCTGCCGAAATTTTAAAAAAATATAATGTGTATTTTTGTGATGATGTGTGTCTGTGTTTACAGTGAATGTGAAATGCAGTATTCGGAACCATCGACAGTTTCGATTACTGTTGTATGTTTTATCTTGGATAGAAAGAGCAACAGTTCAGGGTGTACTTCTGAGAGCTTCATTTTCACGTCCTTCACTTTCTCGGGACGTCGTAAAGGTTCCCGAGAAGGTGAAGGACGTGAAGAGGAAGCTCTGAGAAGTGCACCCTGAACTGTTGCTCTTTCTATCCAAGATAAAACTTAGAATAGTAAGCGAAACTGTCGATGGTTCGAACACTGCACTTCACACACACTGTAAACACAGACACACAGCATAACAAAAATACCAATTATATTTTTTTAATTTTTTATATAATATCTGCGACGTATAGCGACGTTCTGCGACGTTTTGCGACGTCCAGTACACGTCGCTATACGTCGCAACATAGTGACGTCACGTCGCTACACGTCGCTATAATGCTGACGTGTATATGACCGCCTGAGAGCCAAACGTCGCTAAAGATGTCGCTAGGCGTCGCTAATATGCTGACATGGCTGCCATGCCATGTCATCATATGTAAAGTTGACGGCGTCGCTAATGGTCGCCCTACGTCGCTATACCGGCGACGTATAATGACGTCGCTATCTGTCGCTCAGATAGCGACGTCTAGCGACAGGAGATGTGACGTCGCAACTAGCGACGAATTGCGACCAAATTGTAATCTGCGACAAGCCTATAAGCGACATCCATTTTTCGTCGCTAATTACGTCGCTAATAGAAATTAGCGACGGATTTCCCCTTTTTAGCGACGTACTCTGACGTCGCTAAAAGGGGTTATTTTAGTAGTGCATCTTCACCCTCATCAACCAACCCTGTCTCCTGTCCTCAACGAGCACCGCCGCCGTCTTCACCTTGTCCCGGCCACTCCGGCTGTAGCCTCCCTTCCCGAAAATTGTTGAAATATTTTTAAATGGTGGTTTTTAATTTTACAAATTATTATTTAGTTAATTATTACGGTAGGTAGTTTTAATCATGGTTGAGAATTAGAGTATAAGACAACTAGGAATCATGGCACAGATAGCGCAGTGGCATGCCTCGATTAGTGTATTAGACATGCCAAGAAAGGCCGAACCATAGTGATATCCTAACTAAGAAAACCAGGCAAAGTTACGACTTAACCCTATAGAATGTTTTAATTATTTATTAATTATATTATTGACCTGTAGGAGACCCGTTTGTGTCGATTTAGTCCGAGCTGGGCCCGAACCAAATCCAAGCCTTGTAGGTATATAGCAAGACCAAAGATGACCATGTAGGCATATTTATGTGTGTACAAATAGTTCCTAAATTATTTTGGGTATTAATGTACATTTTAATTATTTGGATATCTGTACAAAAGTTGGTATTTTATTATTAAATATTTTACAATATTTGTACAATTTTCTGGACTCGGATAAGGATGAATAGTATGGATTCACCAGACCACTATTTAATTATTTTATTATTATTTTATTATTTTATGGTGTTTAAATAAATATATTTTATTACTGGATCGATACTCTATCTTTGGAAATTGGATAAATACTTTATATTATTATATGGACGCATTTTGGATAAATATATGTGTACACAGTATAATTCATATTCACCTTTATATATGTGTTAATTTTGTATATACGTGCATATTATATTTAGGAATATATATACGCATATAAAATATATAAATGTGTGTAGGTATATATGAATATATATATATATATATATATATATATATATATATATATATATATATATATATATATATATATATATATATATATATATATATATTACATATGTAAATATATATATATATATATATATATATATATATATATATATATATATATATATATATATATATATATATATATATATATATATATATATATATATATATATATATATATATATTACATATGTATGTATACATAAATATATTGTGTACGTAGGTATATATAAATATATCATGTATGTATATACACATAAATATCAAATATGTACACTGGATTTATAGATACAAATACATTTGTGATACAAATGTAGAAAGTTTTTAGGAATAAAAGAAAACAACTAATACTATACCCAGCCCCAGGCCTGAACCCCACCCCCACAGGCCCAACTCCCCAATACCAAACAACACAGTGCTGCTAAAGGACCCCAAACCCGAGTACACAATAACCCCAACCCGACTGCTGTATAAGAAATCCCCGCTCGGTTTAGTATAAAACCTATAGATCGAGAGAGAAGAATCATCAAAACCCTAACCCCTATGCAACCCCGACCTGACGCGCCCCCACGCCGCCGACCACGACCGTCGGGCGACTGCCGGAGCGTCGGCCAGGGCCGCTGCGATCCCCGTGCGCGCGTGAGAGAACGCGCAGAAGCAACAGCAGTTGCAGGCGCGAGGAGGCATCTTCGTGACGACGTTTCGTCGCGCACGCTCGTCCTTTTGACGAGCCGTTTCTTCAGGTATGACCCCGACATAACCCTCTTAGATTCCCTTCAAATAAGTCTAATTCTTATGCGCTGGAGTGCCGAATAAATCGACTCAAAGTCGAGTGAAAACCCGTCCAAAAACAGGACAGGTACCAGTCCAAATACTCTAGTTTGCGGCCAGTTTTGTCCCTAACCATGCACGTTTTCGAAAAACTAATTGAAGACACTTTTAGACGACATGTAGGGCTTCATAACCTAATTCGTAGTTTCGAATTTCATGAACTATGCACGAAGAAATCAACCTTCAAAGTTCGAGAAAATAATGTTTTCAAAATTGTGAAAATTCAATAAAACTCTTCCACACGACGTGCGTCCCGCCAATCCGGGCGACGTGGTCGTGAACCGAAAGCATCGAAAGCTGCGTAACGGCTTCGTGGTCGTGTGGGCTTTGGCGGAATTCAAATTGGTCGCGTGTGCGCGACGAATTTGATGCGTATCCGTCGAAATTCTCCGTATCGTACACTTTACAAATTCTTCAATTACTTTGTGCACGTTCGTCAGATCGAGACGAAACTTGCGCCAACAGGACCGTATCATTTTTCTGGTCCTGCATGCCAAGTTTGGTCCAATTCTGAGACCGGTGATAAAATTACAGTTTTGTGGGCCCTACGGCTCCACTCAACGGGCAATTTTGTGCACGGCCCGCCGGAATCCAACTCTGGACATACGGTTGGGTTCGTATCAGAAAATTGAATTCGTAGACATGTAGTTTGACGACTTTAGAGACCATTGACTCTGGCACACTTTTCGGTGCAAAGCGGGTCCAACAGCGGACAACATTTTGGCCCGAAATTATCGTTTTGCCCCTGTGTCCAGAATTGGACTTAAGGATAGGCAATTCTAGCTATTTTGACTATTCTGAGAACATTGGTAATGTTTATTTCAGCTTCCGGGGACTGTTGTACGGGTTTTGACTATTGTGGCACATTGAGTAGTTCAGACTGTCGGTTTCACCAGCAGAGGACCACAGGCGAGTACAGTTTATTGTCTGCATTTCGATATTGATTTTCACTATATTTTATTGGTTGTCCAATGGTTATGATTATTTTCTATTATAAATTATTGAGTCGGAAATGAGAAGTACCAAAGATATGTGATCTGACCATAGCCCGTGTTAGACATTGTAGCCCGTGTTTATTTTCTGCAAGTAGTGTAGCCCGTGTTTATTTTCTGCAAGTAGTGTAGCCCGTGTTTATTTTCTGCAAGTAGACATTGTAGCCCGTGTTTATTTTTCATGCAAGTAGACCTCGTAGACCGTACGGTGTAGTACCCCAGACCGATCACATATCAAAGGTACTTCTAGTAGTTGGGAAAAGTATTTTGTGTCTATTTATTGCTATTAGTTTTCGTATTTCCTGTTTATTTTCAAAACTCATGATTGTTGTCTAACCTTTGTCTTATAGTCATTTTCTTTATTTGAAATTGCATTCAGTGAATTGTGCTCGTTCCATTCCTGACTGGAAACCAACATTTTTCAGGTTAGCCGTGGATTCACTTAGCTTGGGGATTGACGGGAATACTTGCAACAAAGCCTAGAAACTAGCTAGATAGCGGAGTTGTAGTCATTCCAATAGTTGTACAAGTTTATATTTTTCTGTAAATGTAAATCTTGTGATTATTGTAAGTTAAATTAATTTTTGTGAATGAGCATAATTTGTGATTTTGATCTTCATGGCCGTGACAGCGTTCTACCACCGACACTGCGGCGTAGGCTGGCTTGGACACGTCTCGTATCCGTTTAAAAAAAAATGGGTGCGGGTCGTGACACCGGCCAACTCCCATTACACACAGCCACCTGGCCCCGTTCCACCCTCACCACACCACCCATGCTGGCCCCATCGGCCGACGTCCATTGTCATCACCACCGTGACAACCAGACCCGAATCACCACAACATTGAAACCACCATCAGCGCATACACAGCCTAACCCAACACCACCATCTTCCCCGAAATTCGCCGTCGCCACCAACAACGCCGCCCCAAAACCCATCATCGAAACAAATCTAGAAAATGAACAAAATAAAAAACCTAACCTTAACCCGACTTCACCACCGCCCGTCAAACCTGGTCCGGTGCTCCGTCACCGCCGCGCCAGCGAGCCGCGCATCCCGCCCCGACCCGCCGACCGTCGGGTCTCCCCCAGATCTGGTGCAGAGAACCGCAGTCTTCGCCTCCGTCAGCCGCCGCGACCCGCGCGCTTGCCGCCCACCGCCGACGAACCCGGCCTCCCACTCTCCCTTCCTCCAACGCCTCTCCCTCTTTCCCTGGGTTTCTCTCCCGGCCACCCGCCTGAACTCCCCGCAGCACCGCCCCTTGCCGCCGGTGCAGCCCCGAAACCCCCGAACTCCCCTACCGTTTCCTTTTCCTTTCTCACTCTCTCTCTCCCTCAGTTTTTCGCTCTGTTGCTTTCAATGTTCTTCTCTTTGTTTTTTTGTTTTTTTTGTTTTTTTTGTTTTTTTTGTCTTTTTGTGCTGACCTCTTTTCTTCTCTCTTGCTCTTTACTGGGAAGAACGAAAAGGGGGTGGCCTGTGAAGTTGGTAAGGATAGTATAATCATTAGTATTATTATTATTATTAATAATAATAATATTATTATTATTATTATTCTTGTTACTTTATTGTTTTTTTTAGAAAACTAGTTATATATATATATGTATTTCACATGGTGTATAATAATAATAATTATTATCATTTTTGTGAAAGTAATATTAGTATTTTTGTTTGATTGCTAACACTATTGTTATTTTTTGAAGAGTCATACATATACATATAATATAATATAGTTTTAAAATATTTATAAATATTCCTTGATTTTCAAAATAGTTAATAAAAAGCATAGCTTTTACCAAAATTTTATTTTTTACAAAATATGGGTTTAGTCTTAAATACTACTTTGACAAACTTAGAATTTTTGCCGAAAATGGTTTTCTCGACTTTAAGTATTTTTGTATTTCTCCTAAAAATATTTTGACTCATGAAAACTAGTTTTAGGAGTTACAAATATTTTCTAAAACTCGTATATATAATATTTATTCATTATTTCTTTGATTTTTTTTGACCATAACCAGTCCTATTATTCCTATTCTTTCGCCCAATTCTGAACTACCTTATGTCCACCCTAACTAATTTGACCGCCCCGGACCCATTGGAACTGTCCGTGCCACTATCCGAGGTCCCCTTGTACAGTTGTTGTACCGAAGTCGCAGTTCGTGCCACCGTGATATTCGCAGCACACCAGGCGTCCGGCGTCCTACCAGGCAAGACACCTTGCCTTCACTGTTTAAATTTCTTGTTCAATATTATGCATGTTTTTACTTATTCTAGAAAATATAAATTGTACTTGCAAATTATTATATTTTAGTTGCATATGGCTTAGAGTTAAGGGACCACCTTTGTTTGTGTCGCATTCATTGGCCCGACACTTGTGTATCACGAGTCACGAGTCTCATATAGATCTCGGACGTACGTATCGACTGGCCATCGGTGCGCACATGCCGTGCGATAGGCAATAACTGTTAAATAGTTATGGTTGTCTAGAAGACTTAGCGACTTAGCAGTTATTAGGAATGTCGTGATGTGGATTCAGCACAAGTAGTGCATGGGGAGGGTGAAGACAGTTATTAGGCGTAGGGGCTTTCACACCTTTACTTTTCTCTAGCTGCCATTTGTGACTCAGTCGAGAGCTAGTGGCCGCGCATTTATTTACTTTTCTCTAGATGCCACTAGTGCCTCGGTTGAAACACAAATGTGCCGTGCATTTACTTTCCTCTAGCTACCGTTAGTGACTCACCCAAGAGCTAGTGGCCGTACATTTATTTTTCTCTAGCTGCCCCTTAGTTCTCGCTCGAGTGCCAATGGGCCGTACATTTACTTTTCTTTAGACGCCACTAGTGCCTTGGTTGAAACGCTAACGTGCCGTGTTTCTAGCTTCGGGAGCCCTTGTGTGGAATGTTGTCTTCAAATTATATTTTCACATAGAATGGTTAAGACCTTTATTTGTGTAGTCACATATACTTTACTGTTGAGCTAACTTTATTCAGTTTATGGCATGATATTATGTGTCTTGTTACGTCCCTCTGAGGACCTGGTTATCTCGCCAGGTGTGTGCTATTATCTTTCGCAGGTGTTCTAGCTCTAGCCATGATCATCGCTATTTCTTCGAGGATGATTGCGCTTGGATCGTCTTCGCTTCGCTCGCCAAATTCATCTCTTTACTTATGTATTTTTCCTTTACTTGTTGGTAGTGGATTTGTCTCCGCCCAACATAATGTATCAAGACAACTCATTATCATTTTATGATATCTTTTATTCATTTATTTTGTGTGGATGAGATTAGTTATGGATCTACTGTATTTTACAGCTTATGTATCCATACGAAGCCAGTGTACTTCGTATGAATACAGCTGGCATGTCTACGTTCTTAGTCCTACGTATTTTGGGATTGGGGCGTTACATATTTTTGTTGTGGCCCATGCAGGTCAAGATAAATTGTTTGGTTACTTTACCGTACCAAGCAAGCCTGCGTATAGGATTAGAAGTCTAGGATCTCATCCACATACTTGACCTTTTTCTTGATTCCATATTCGATCGACTCATTGATTGCATCTTGCTTGATTCCTTCTATCATTGTTCTATCTTCCATTCGTGCTTGCTAGAGATTGGCCCTACTAGTTGGATGTCCTAAAACACCCTTAGCTTAATTCTTTTAAGTTGGGTAGAACACCCCACGACCCGATACGCCCTTGACCATTAAGGAGAATACAAATAGTATTATCTAGACCATAGAGATTAGAGGAATCTAACCTACTTGGTCAACCAAGCCTTGGTCAATAAACCATAGAATGATTGTATAGGAATAAAAGACTTAGATCCTTATGACTCTTAGACTATTCAAAATTGATTTTATTCATCTACTATCGTGTCTATATTTTTTACTATCTAAACTAATGATGCTAATGTAGGCTAGTTTTTGCAAGCTTATTCTTTATCGAGTTTGTTCATGACATATGCTATTAAGTGCTCACTAGCCTATTGTCTAATCAAAACCGGTACATAATGGTCTGATCAACCAAGTGCACTTTGGTTCGCTTTTGCCTATTATTCCACGTGGATGGTGACATAGTTAAACTTGTCCTCTAGAGTCCCATCCGCGACTGCCTTGGCAACTCCTTTGAAATTTTTCGGTCGTCTTTGAATCATGTATTCGTATTCGATAACGCCTCCTTCGAACTCTATATTGCTTCGCCCTCACCTATTTTAGGAGGACAAAAGCGTTATACTAGAACTTCCTCTAGCCTTCCTATCGGCTATGACCATTCTCACTCGATGTTGCTATATCTTCATCCTAAAACTACACGACCCTATCAAGACCCTCCAATCGCTTAATTAAAGCGAATCTATTTCGTTCTCTTAATCGTGACCCTCATTCATTACCCGTGACCATACCGTATTATTTTTCTATGATCTAGATCGTAAATTCCTACGGCATGATTTGTTATAGGTTGTTTTCCATCGATACCCCCTTGTGTCTTCTCACCCCCCTACGAATTCTTAATTTCGAGGACGAATTTCTTTTAAGTTAGGTAGGATGTAAAACTCCTAAATTTCTACTATATTTTTTTATCGATTTTGGTACTGATTTAAAATTTTGTATTGTACGTCACGTAGTCGTATTGTATGTCGTGTGCGGAAGTTCGTTTTCGAATTTGCTCGACGAGTGCGAATATGTGCGAGCGTACATATTTTAGAAAAATATTTTGTTCTATTTTTATAGTTTCAAATAATATAATAATTGGTTTGCTATCATTTCTAAGCTTGTTATTCTTACGTCATTTCTAAAAATTATTAAATATAGAATAATATTTTTGTATACTAGAAAAGCATAATATGTATAAAAAAAAATTTGCATACATATATTTTGTAATTATTTATTGGTCTATTTTAAATAAAAATATAATTTTCGAGATTTATTAATATTAATATTTTTATTGTTCAAAAACATATTTGAAAATATTTATTATTTTCGAAATTATTATTATTGGTATTTTAAAAAATATTTTTGGAAGTTATTATGGCCATTTAAAATCTTGATTTAATTTTTGGATTTATTTAGATAGATTAAATTAATATCTATATTTGGAATTAGAATTATCTCATTTGGTTTTAATTTAAAGGATGTAAATTTAATTAGATTTAAATTGGATTTGTATTTGGATTTGGATTTAAATTGATATAATTTAAATTACGAATTATCTATTTTTGGGTTTAAACTATTCATAGTTCTTATCTAATTGGGAATTCCCACATCCTATAAATAGGCAGGTACTCCTCCAATTTCCATAATTCATTACTTCTCCAAACAATTTATCCTCCACAAAATTTCACAACCCAAAAATCCGTACATCGTGTCCGTGTTCCCTCTCAGTCCACTATCTTATTCTATCTATTACAATTACATTAAATTTCTGTGTCGACAACCCCGACACGATTCAATAAATTCATAATCCTAACCCTAGCCTACTCTTCGCTTCTTCTACCCCCGTCGGCCGCCATCACCATCTCGTCGTCAACTTCACGACAACCAGCCCGTCCCGTCCCGACCTGAACAGCACCACCGTCAGCACCCAAAACCACCACTGCCGCGTCTCGGCCGCACGCCGGATATCCCCATCCCCCGCAGTTACCACCGCTGCCCCGGATTCGTCACCACTATCTTCACCCTCATTAACCAACCCCGTCCCTTGCCCTCAACGACCACCGCCGCCGTCTTCACCTTGTCCCGGCCACTCCGGCCAACTCCCAGCACACACAGCCACCTGGCCCCGTTCCACCCTAACCACACCACCCACGCTGTCCCTATCGGCCGACGTCCATTGTCATCACCATCATGACAACCAGACCTGAACCACCACAACCATTGAAACCAACACCACCGCCTACACAGCCTAACCCAACACCACCATCATCCCCGAAATTTGCCGCCACCACCGACAACGCCGCCCCAAAACCCATCATCGAAACAAATCTAGAAAATAAACAAAATAAAAACCCTAACCTTAACCCGACTTCACCACCGCCCGTCGAACCCGGTCCGATGCTCCACCGCCGCCGCGCCAGCGAGCCGCGCATTGTCACGCCCCGATCCCGCAGAGTCCTTTTCGTCCTCGCTTCGGGCTCTTTGGGACCGTTCGTCCTCGCTAAGGCATGATGCCGTGCAAGCCTAAGTTGCGCTTGCACAAGGCCAAGACCTGGAACAAGACAAGATAGACAAGGTTGACAATACGCAGCAGAACGTATCGCAGATAATTAAAGCAGCAGCGGACATATTTCAGAATAGAAGCATTGAACACAATGGTAACAAGAACATTTCTCTTTATTGATTTCATTTGAACAGATTACAATGCTCTCGATTCTCTCTGATACAATGTTTACAATCTCTCATAATATTACAGATTACAATGATCCCGTTCCCATACATTACATCCTTTTTATATACAAAACCAAACTCTTTGTAACAGATGTCGTCTCTTGGCATCTCTTCTGATTTCTGGCTCCTGAGGATGAGGCTCGAGCTATCGCTTCGGAGTATCCTTCTCGATGCATAGTGCACCTGCATGCAGACTGATGGTGGGTCAGTATATCAGCATACTGGTGAATGGTGTGAACAAAGAGCTACATTTGTCTGAAACGATCACTGTTCATTTAGTGGGAAAATATTTCTTGTGATGTGATCTTGCTAGTTTTACCTAGATTCATTTCATGCATACAGAGTCAGTTTACATTCTTTTGAAAACATCTCTTTGAAAAGCCAACATTTGTTTCACTTTATTTCATCTCAAGCATACAAGGGACTATTCAATTCTAGCACGATGAGTATTCATTTGTGCAGTGCACAGCGTGTTTCATGGGCATATCATTTCTTTGGTTCGAGCAAACTGTTAGGGACAATGACAAGCATGATACATTATCTTTTCTTTTGTGGAACATAGCATTTCTTGGTAACAGATTAATCTTTGCAAGCAATCTATATAGGAACTTAAGCAACACATGTATATCACTTTTTCAGTGATTCTTACCATAGCCGACCGTCCATCCCTGCACAAGACAAGGATTAGCATAAATACGATAAAACCAATATTTTTTTCCTGTTCGTCTCTGCATTATTAGCTCTTAGCAACACATTCTTTTAACTCTTATCAATATGCAGCATGACAATAACTTAGCAAAACATTCATTTAACTCTTATCAATATGCAGCATGACAATAACTCTTGTGGTCCATGGGCAATACCCATATTAGCAGTCGGAACTTCTTGCCCAACTACTAATAGACTGACACCCCCTCTTAACTGCGGGGACTTCTAGCCCCAGGTGTCCTGTTCTCTCCTAGGCCGATCGACTCTGGGCGCCCCCAGAATCGTCGAGAGACTACCACTTGTGCACAAGCCGTCTAGACCAATACAAATACAACTATCATATAAACAATCATGCATCAATCAAGCAACTTGCAAACATATTCATCTCTTCTTTTTCATGTAATCGAGCAAGTAGCTCTACTCTTTTCTCTATACAGACAAGCCGTATCATCTCTTTTAACAGCACAATGTGCCTTCTCTGTATATCTCTTTCTTTATAGCAACAATCGGGAAAATAATAAACAATCTCTGTTTAAGCAAGCACGATAACAACAAGCATGAATCTACTCTTGATAATCATACTCTATTCAGGGACATGTAAACATTCTCGTTTCTTTTCTTATTAAGCATGGCAATAGTTCTTTTTGAATAAGGCATCATCTCTACATTAGCATACAGACATCAGTTCATTTCTTATTAATAGACAATAATTCTTTTTAGTATACAGGTTATCTTTTTTCTTGTTCTTAGCATGGCCACATTTCTTTTAAAGCATACTCAATGATTTACTATCATGTTATTAACAAATAGTACTCAATCAAAAACTCAGATTCTTAAGGCGTAAGCGAATCAGCAAATGAGACTTTGTCCACTCACCCAGATTAATCGTCTTCTGTTGCAGAGCCAGCAATCCGATCTTTCTGTCTATCTAGTGCCTTCGCGGAGCGGGGCACTACATAATTACCCACCGAAAAGAAGTTTCGTCCTCGAAACTTAAGGAGAAACTTACGATATCCTTAGCAGCGATAGTCCTCATCCTTCGCCATCATTAATCCATGAAATCATAATTCAGGTCATATCAAAACTCTTATTCAATCAAGCATTTCAATCTCAATCAATCAAATCGATAAAACATTTGCCGGCATCATAAAAATATTTACGAACTTATTGTATGGAACGTTCATCTCATTATTGATATCGAGTAGGCAACAGAATTTCGATCAAAAGACATGTACAAATTCAATTGAATCAAAATTGGCCAGAGAATCGTGTTGCTCTGATACCATTCTGTCACGCCCCGATCCCGCAGAGTCCTTTTCGTCCTCGCTTCGGGCTCTTTGGGACCGTTCGTCCTCGCTAAGGCATGATGCCGTGCAAGCCTAAGTTGCGCTTGCACAAGGCCAAGACCTGGAACAAGACAAGATAGACAAGGTTGACAATACGCAGCGGAACGTATCGCAGATAATTAAAGCAGCAGCGGACATATTTCAGAATAGAAGCATTGAACACAATGGTAACAAGAACATTTCTCTTTATTGATTTCATTTGAACAGATTACAATGCTCTCGATTCTCTCTGATATAATGTTTATAATCTCTCAGAATATTACAGATTACAATGATCTCGTTCCCATACATTACATCCTTTTTATATACAAAACCAAACTCTTTGTAACAGATGTCGTCTCTTGGCATCTCTTCTGATTTCTGGCTCCTGAGGATGAGGCTCGAGCTATCGCTTCGGAGTATCCTTCTCGATGCATAGTGCACCTGTATACAGACTGATGGTGGGTCAGTATATCAGCATACTGGTGAATGGTGTGAACAAAGAGCTACATTTGTCTGAAACGATCACTGTTCATTTAGTGGGAAAATATTTCTTGTGATGTGATCTTGCTAGTTTTACCTAGATTCATTCCACACATACAGAGTCAGTTTACATTCTTTTGAAAACATCTCTTTGAAAAGCCAACATTTGTTTCACTTCATTTCATCTCAAGCATACAAGGGACTATTCAATTCTAGCACGATGAGTATTCATTTGTGCAGTGCGCAGCGTGTTTCATGGGCATATCATTTCTTTGGTTCGAGCAAACTGTTAGGGACAATGACAAGCATGATACATTATCTTTTCTTTTGTGGAACATAGCATTTCTTGGTAACAGATTAATCTTTGTAAGCAATCTATATAGGAACTTAAGCAACACATGTATATCACTTTTTCAGTGATTCTTACCATAGCCGACCGTCCATCCCTGCACAAGACAAGGATTAGCATAAATACGATAAAACCAACATTTTTTTTCCTGTTCGTCTCTGCATTATTAGCTCTTAGCAACACATTCTTTTAACTCTTATCAATATGCAGCATGACAATAACTTAGCAAAACATTCATTTAACTCTTATCAATATGCAGCATGACAATAACTCTTGTGGTCCATAGGCAATACCCATATTAGTAGTCGAAACTTCTTGCCCAACTACTAATAGACTGACACCCCCTCTTAACTGCGGGGACTTCTAGCCCCAGGTGTCCTGTTCTCTCCTAGGCCGATCGACTCCGGGCGCCCCCAGAATCGTCGAGAGACTACCACTTGTGCACAAGCCGTCTAGACCAATGCAAATGCAACTATCGTATAAACAATCATGCATCAATCAAGCAACTTGCAAACATATTCATCTCTTCTTTTTCATGTAATCGAGCAAGTAGCTCTACTCTTTTCTCTATACAGACAAGCCGTATCATCTCTTTTAACAGCACAATGTGCCTTCTCTGTATATCTCTTTCTTTATAGCAACAATCGGGAAAATAATAAACAATCTCTGTTTAAGCAAGCACGATAACAATAAGCATGAATCTACTCTTGATAATCATACTCTATTCAGGGACATGTAAACATTCTCGTTTCTTTTCTTATTAAGCATGGCAATAGTTCTTTTTGAATAAGGCATCATCTCTACATTAGCATACAGACATCAGTTCATTTCTTATTAATAGGCAACAATTCTTTTTAGTATACAGGTTATCTCTTTTCTTGTTCTTAGCATGGCCACATTTCTTTTAAAGCATACTCAATGATTTACTATCTTGTTATTAACAAATAGTACTCAATCAAAAACTCAGATTCTTAAGGCGTAAGCGAATCAGCAAATGAGACTTCGTCCACTCACCCAGATTAATCGTCTTCTGTTGCAGAGCCAGCAATCTGATCTTTCTGTCTATCTAGTGCCTTCGCGGAGCGGGGCACTACACGCATCCCGCCCCGACCCGCCGACCGCCGGGTCTCCACCAGATCTGGTGCAGAGAACCGCAGTCTTCGCCTCCGTCAGCCGCCGCGACCCGGTGCGCTTGCCGCCCGCCGCCGACGAACCCGGCCTCCCGCTCTCCCTTCCTCCAACACCTCTCCCTCTTCCCCTGGGTTTTTCTCCCGGCCACCAACCTGAGCTCCCCGCAGCACCGCCCCTTGCCGCCGGCGCAGCCCCGAAACCCCCGAACTCCCCCACAGTTTCCTTTCCCTTTCTCACTCTCTCTCCCCCTCAGTTTTTTGCTCTGTTGCTTTCAATGTTCTTCTCTTTGTTTTTTTGTTTTTTTGTCTTTTTGTGCTGACCTCTTTTCTTCTCTCTTGCTCTTTACTGGGAAGAACGAAAAAGGGGTGGCCTGTGAAGTTGGTAAGGATAGTATAATTATTATTATTATTATTATTATTATTATTATTATTATTATTATTATTATTATTATTATTATTATTATTATTGTTATTCTTGTTACTTTATTGTTTTTTTTAGAAAACTAGTTATATATATGTATTCCACATGGTGTATAATAATAATAATGATTATTATCATTTTTGTGAAAGTAATATTAGTATTTTGGTTTGATTGCTAACACTATTGTTATTTTTTGAAGAGTCATACTTATACATATAATATAATATAGTTTTAAAATATTTATAAATATTCCTTGATTTTCAAAATAGTCAATAAAAAGTATAGCTTTTACAAAAATTTTATTTTTTACAAAATATGGGTTTAGTCTTAAATACTACTTTGACAAACTTAGAATTTTTGCCGAAAACGGTTTTCTCGACTTTAAGTATTTTTGTATTTCTCCTAAAAATATTTTGACTCATGAAAACTAGTTTTAGGAGTTACAAATATTTTCTAAAACTCGTATATATAATATTTATTCATTATTTCTTTGATTTTCTCTTGACCGTAACCAGTCCTACTATTCCTATTCTTTCGCCCAATTCTGAACTACCTTATGTCCACCCTAACTAATTTGACAGCCCCGGACCCATTGGAACTGTTCGTGCCACTATCCGAGGTCCCCTTGTACAGTTGTTGCACCGAAGTCGCAGTTCGTGCCACCGTGATATTCGTAGCACACCAGGCGTCCGACGTCCTACTAGGCAAGACACCTTGCCTTCACTGTTTAAATTTCTTGCTCAATATTATGCATGTTTTTACTTATTCTAGAAAATATAAATTGTACCTGCAAATTATTATATTTTAGTTGCATATGGCTTAGAGTTAAGGGACCACCTTTGTTTGTGTCGCATTTATTGGCCCGACACTTGTGTATCACGAGTCACGAGTCTCATATAGATCTCGGACGTACGTATCGACTGGCCATCGGTGCGCACATGCCGTACGATAGGCAATAACTGTTAAATAGTTATGGTTGTCTAGAAGACTTAGCGACTTAGCATTTATTAGGAATGTCGTGATGTGGATTCAGCATAAGTAGTGCATGGGGAGGGTGAAGACAGTTATTAGGCGCAGGGGCTTTCACACCTTTACTTTTCTCTAGCTGCCATTTGTGACTCAGTCGAGAGCTAGTGGCCGTGCATTTATTTACTTTTCTCTAGATGCCACTAGTGCCTCGGTTGAAACGCAAATGTGCCGTACATTTACTTTTTTCTAGCTGCCGTTAGTGACTCACCCAAGAGCTAGTGGCCGTGCATTTATTTTTCTCTAGCTGCCCCTTAGTTCTCGCTCGAGTGCTAATGGGCCGTGCATTTACTTTTCTCTAGACGCCACTAGTTCCTTGGTTGAAACGCTAACGTGCCGTATTTCTAGCTTCGAGAGCCCTTGTGTGGAACGTTGTCTTCAAATTGCATTTTCACATAGAATGGTTGAGACCTTTATTTGTGTAGTCACATATACTTTACTGTTGAGCTAACTTTATTCAGTTTATGGTATGATATTATGTGTCTTGTTACGTCCCTCTGAGGACCTGGTTATCTCGCCAGGTGTGTGCTATTGTCTTTCGCAGGTGTTCTAGCTCTAGCCGTGATCATCGCTATTTCTTCGAGGATGATTGCGCTTGGATCGTCTTCGCTTCGCTCCGCTCGCCAAATTCATCTCTTTACTTATGTATTTTTCCTTTACTTGTTGGTAGTGGATTTGTCTCCGCCCAACATAATATATCAAGACAATTCATTATCATTTTATGATATCTTTTATTCATTTATTTTGTGTGGATGAGATTAGTTATGGATCTACTGCATTTTACAGCTTATGTATCCATACGAAGCCTATGTACTTCGTATGAATACAGCTGGCATGTCTACGTTCCTAGTCCTACGTATTTTAGGATTGGGGCGTTACATTGTCGCCCGTGCCGACCCATCTATATGAATTGGTCACTAACATCACAAGCTATCATGGACTATAGTCTTGCTATTCGGCGACCCTTTCAACGCAAGTAGCTAGTCCCGCTGAAAGTTCCCGAATATCCCGAGCGGTTCGTCTAGCTACGGCTATACCTGTTTTCCCCCAGGACGATGTGGTCCCATGGCGCCCAGGGTTGCCGCTCGTGGAAACTCCTCCTTGTCGATAAGTTGTTCAGTGACCATACAAGACTCGACTCGAACTGACGTCTCACACAGTCATTCTTCTTCCAGTGTTACCATCTTTTTCAAAACCAAGTTCAAGACTTCTATCCTTGAGACCCCTCGACGACCCACGGTCGCGAGCATTCTTTCCATGTTACCATATCATTTCATTCAACTCATGAATGCCTATTTGATAGTTCTTTCTCTAAAACTTACTTGAATCAATTGTGGTCCTTGCCTTAACATTAAGTCCGTGTATCGTGCCTTAAACCGACTTGAACTCTATGCGACGCTATCGCCCAAGTCATACTTTATATGACGGGCCTTGAGACCGTAAGACCATGTGGTTATACCCAGCCGTAGAACTCGTAGGACCGTGCTTGGTACTACTCTGATAGCCTAACATAACTTGCCTGACTTTAAACGCACAACGACTCGACGAGCAAAGGCTGCGTCAAGCCTCGCATTGCGGAAACGTGCCGTACATGCGTTCGACTTCTGAACGACCAAGTCGTTTGGGTGCCTAGACTTATGTCATAAGCCGTGCCATGCAACTTAACTCATGGGGCAAGCCAAGGCTATGCCAAGCCTTGGACGATGGGACCGTGCATGCTTTATAAAGTATTTATGCGGGTGACGCCTATGACTTAGGCTACGTTCATAACTTCGCCTACTCAACCAACATTCCTTCTTCCAAGCCACGGGACGAAGGATCGAGTGTTATTTTCAAAGCACGTCGTGCACCAACTCTAAGCCGACCGTTGGACCTTTCCATATTCTAACTCAATTCGACCCGTCGGGATTATTCCCTCGTCTATGTGAATTCGTCTCTTTTATTATCAAGCCTATTTGTGCAAGTTGAAAACACGCAATTTATTATCTGAAGGCTAAGATGAGGCAAGTTCACCGAAACTACCCTACCTGAGCGAGCGGTCGCCTCGACCGAGCGATATCTTCGAGCAGCCGTTGCAAGGCTAAGTCTGAACGCCGTCGGCATTTCGATTCCTCCGATTGACTGAGCGGGACGGGGCACTACAAATACTATAATGTGAAATTTTGACATTCTAAGGATTTTGTTATTGCAATTTCTTAAAAATACGAAGGGTTCAACATAAAAATGGAGATTTTATATTAATAATATATACATAGGGTAATTATTTTGGGACATTCTTGTTTTTGTGGCCCGCAAAACTTTAGGGATGAGCGTTCAGTTTATCCGATTTCAATCGAACCAAAACAGTCAAAACCGAATAAACCGAGCTTTTAAAATCCAAAACCGAAATCAAAACGAATCGATAATTGATTTGGTTTATCCGGTCGAGTTATTTTTATTCTTTAATGGATAGGATCCAAAATTAGAATTCTGATTTAAAATTATAGTAAAAGTATATATTTTTTATACATACATTTATTGCTTTTCAAGGTTGGGCCCAAAATTAGACTATTTGTTAAATTATAAAGTTGGTCTTCTTTAAAACACATTTATAAAGTTGTTATTTTTAAAATACCCACATTTTTAATCATAAATGTAGGCACAAAATAGATGGTATTTACATAATTGTACGAGTCTTATTTCCTTCTCGACTTTAGACCTAAACCAAAACCAAAAATAAAATAAACTTTAGTATTTTCAAAAGTTTTTTTTTCAAACAGAACTGGATCTCTTATTCGGTTCGATTCTCGATGCAAAACCGAATAATGCTCGTCCCTACACAACTTGTACATACTCAGAGACAACCACATACCACTATAATATAACCTTTTAAAAACAGGCTTTAGACATAAGCTACACATTTTTAAGTTTCAACTAACAATTATGCTATTTGTCTCCCAAACTATTTGGGTGATGCAATCTCCCATTATGTGGCATCTGACATGGCAGATGACATAACAGCTGACATGGCAAATTTTAACCCAAAAAATTAATTACCCAATTTTTTTAATGTTAATGTTAATGTTAATATTAATATTAATGTTAATATTACTATTAATGTTAATGTTAATATTAATATTAATTTTAATATTAATGTTAATGTTAATTTTAATGTTAAGGTTAATCTTAATGTTAATTTCATGTTAATTTAATGTTAATTTATTAATTTACTATTAATTTTAATTTTAATATTAATTTTATTGTTAAAATTTGTCATGTCAGCTGTCATGTCAGCAATTATGTCATCTGTCACATAATGGAAGATGATATCACCCAAATTTTTTGGAAGCCAAATAGTATTTTTGTTCAACTAATCATAATTTATTATTGGTAACATTATGTACTTCTAGATATTGTTCTGACCCATGCCTAGACCCTTCTATCTCATGATCTTGGGGGTGGCCCATAAATTACTATTTTGCACATAGCACCTCAACTTATTTACAAGTAGATCATGAATATATATCTTTTGCAAATTATTATTTTGGAACACGTGCCAAACAAATTTTAAACCCAAAAAAAAATTACAACCTTTTGTTTGCAGGTATTACACATTTTATTTTGCGGTATTACACAACAACATAGACGGTGTTGTGTTCGAATATGTTATTTCCAAATTATAGTGCACTGTAGAACTCTGCATTTTTTAAAACGTCCGTCCATCAATATTTTGGCAGAACCAATTTGTAGAATATTTTGTGTTGGTGCTTTCTTCACATGGAGAGAGCTTGCTCTCAACATGCCTTGTAAAATTATAGTCCCACATCGAAAATGCACCATGAGTTATCTCAACATATATACTTGGTTGTGTTATTGAGAGATGCACATGGGGTGGTGACCCTAAGGAGGGAACCATGTGGGTGATTTTACTAGGAGGTAAGAATAAGGCTCCAGGGATTAAGCATTAATGCTTTTGTCATTCTCTTGGATTAATTCCATTTGGAGCTAAGCCCCAACGGGGCTTAGCGACTCGAACTCGGACTCGAACTCGGACTCGGACTCGGGCTCGGGCTCATGGGCTCATGGGCTCATGAGGCGTAATATGGCATTTTGTTGGCGCACTTAGCACGTCAGCAGTCATGCGGCTCATATGCGGCCATGCGGTCTTATGCGGCATGCGGCTCATATGCGGCCTCATGCGGCTCATGCGGTCCATGCGGTCCATGCGGCTCATGCGGCTCATGCGGTCCATGCGGTCCATGTGGGCATATGGCTCATGCGGTCCATGCCGTCCATGCGGCCCATGCGGCCCATGCGGCTCATGTGGTCCATGCGGCCCAAGCGGTCCATGCGGCCAGGCTGCTGCTGCTGCCGCATGGAGGGCTACGCTGACTGTACAGATTACGAATCAGTTATGGAAAGGATGAATCAATGCGATTAATTCAGATCCTATCTTTGTGGGATTTGAATTAATTTTGTTCCCATCTTTGTGGGATTTGAATTAATTTCGTTCCTATCTTTGTGGGATTTGAATTAATTCAGATCCTATCTTTGTGGGATTAGAATTAATTCGTTGCTATCTTTTTGTGATTTGATTCAATCTTTCCATAACTGAAGAGGCGGCTAGGGTTTCCATCCTCTCTCTATATATACTTTCTTCTGGCCTCCTTTGTGCATACGACGAAAATACAAGTCAGAAAAGGATAAAGAGAGAGAGAGCTGTTGCCGCCATTGCAAGTCCATCCGAGGAGTCAGAACAGAGGTGACATCGAGCGTTCCACAAGTTCTTCAACTTGTTGGTTCCTGGAAGCAGATCGTGTGGGGCGAATCTTGCTTTGAGCAACGGTGTTTTGATACCCCAGCATTGTTCTTCTTCTCATCTATCTCTAGATTATTGTAACTCGTTCTGTCCCAATTGCAACACGTTTGCAAGGAAGAACGAGATATCTTCTCTTCTCTATTTTCCTCCTTTAGATTGTAATTTGGCTATTTGGTTTTTTGTACCATCGTAGATCTTGAGTTTGATCACTGCAAAGTTTTTTGTGTGACATCTCAGATCTCGACTGCATCAGTTTTCCATCTTTGATCAAGCCCCGGGAATAACAATCTCAAAGCAAGATCCGTGTAGATGGAAAATATTAATGCTTCGCTCCTCCAATCGGACTTCTGCAAGTTGGAAAAGTTCGATGGAGAGCACTATCAAGTCTGGAAGTAGAGGAAGAACCCTCTGTTCCAGACACTGGATCTACTGCCGCAATCAACGCGGCTACCAAACTCCAGGCCAAGTGGAGAAGGGAAAACAACATCTGCAGGCTTCTCATCCTGAATGCTATGGAGGATTCCCTGGCAGAATCCTACTCGAAGAACGAACTTGCCAGAGACATATGGGAGTCTGTGGAAAATCTGTATGAAGAAGACAAGAACAGGAGCAAAATGTTTGTGGTTGAAAAATATCACAAATTGCTCTTTGAGGACGAAAAGTCCATGCTGCCACAGGTGAAGGAATTTCTGAAGCTGCGTCAGAAACTGGAAGACGAAGATATGCCCCTTCCCGACAAGTTTGTCGTCGGAGGGATCGTCTCAAAACTTCCTGCTGGATGGAGTACCTTCTATGCAAGGATGCACAGAAAGAAGCTAGACATTAGCTTGGGAGATCTACTTCAAGAGATCCATCTTGAGGATGAGATGCGTTTCCAACAGAAGGTGGACACTCTGTCCAAACAGTTGGCTAAAGCCAATCTTGTGCAGACGAGAGATCCCAAGGGAAAGCAGGCGGCTTCTCATCCAAAGAAGAAGGACTTCACTAATCTAAAAGTGAAGGGTCCTTCTTTCAAGCAACAGAAGACTAAGTCCCACGTGACTTGTTATAATTGTGGCAAGAAAGGCCACTACAAGAGTGAATGCAGATCTAAGCCTAAACAATCAGAGAAAGGTGAGCCTAATAAGGTTTCATTGGTTTCTAATATTGTTGCTATGATCGGACAGGTCACAACTGTGGGGGTTGACTCTGACTGGTGGATAGACACTGGTGCGACTTGCCATGTCTGTTCTGGCAAGGAATGGTTCGTCACGTACCAGCCGATATCTGAGAAGGTTGTCATGGCGAACCAGGCCCAAGCTGAAGTTCTGGGGATCGGGATCGTGGAACTGAAACTCACTTCTGGGAATACTCTGACGCTTCAAGGTGTGAAGCATGTTCCGACGATCGCCAAGAACCTGATCTCTGGGAGCCTGCTCTGTAACGCAGGCTTGAGGATGGACATCAATGCTGGTCAGATGGTGATGTCCAAGAAAGGAACATACTTCGGGAAGGCTTATCAAACCGAAGGAATGTTTAAAATTCAGCTTGTCAACCAGTTTGAAGAAATTAATGCAGTTGCATTTTCTGATTATTCTCTTGAGTTGTGGCATAATAGACTAGGACATGTTCATTGTAAGAGAATTAACAAAATGTCTAGTCTAGGACTTATCTTAAAATATGGGGGTAAGGTGGAGAAGTGTGAAGTGTGTGCTCAGATGAAGATCACAAGGAAACCCTTTCATCGGGTCAATCGAAGCACAGATCTTCTGGAGTTGGTGCACTCTGATATCTGTGACTTCAAACATTTCTCCACGAAGGCCGGGATGAAGTATTTCATAACCTTCATCGACGAATTCTCAAAATACGTATTCATCTACTTGCTCAAGTCTAAAGATGAAGCTTTCGAGAAGTTCAGAGAGTTCAGGGCCGAAGCTGAACAGCAGACTGGACAATAACTCAAGAGGTTGAGAAGTGATCGAGGTGGGAAGTACAGGTCTCATGAATTCGCATCATTCTGCAAAGAACATGGAATCATATGCGAGACTACTGCTCCATATTCTCCTCAATCCAACGGAGTAGCGGAAAGGAAGAACCGGACATTAATAGAAATGATGAATTCTATGCTGCTCACTGCAGGTCTTCCAAAATGCTACTGGGGAGAAGCTGCATTAACGGCCACTTTCATTCTGAATAGAGTGCCATATACAACTTCGGACGTAACTCCTCATGAACTCTGGTTTAAAGTCAGACCTAACTTGAATGTCATTCGAGTGTGGGGGTGTCTGGCATATGTGAAGCTTCCAGATCTGAAGATTCAGAAGCTGGGGACAAGGACTACGAAGGCAATCTTCTTGGGGTATGCCGAGAAGAGTGATGCTAGGAGATTTCTTGATATTGAGTCAAATCATATCATCGAATCTCGCGATGCTGAATACTTTGAAGACAAGTTTGCAAAAGACAAAAATATTGTTCTTTCGGACATTCCGAAAAATGATGTAGGTACAAATGAGACTGAAATCTCATATGAGCCAGTAGTCCAAGAAGAAGCTGTTGTTGATGAAACAACTCTTGTACCAGAACTCGCAGAGCCGTCAGCTAAGCGAGCGAGGAGACCGAAAGATTTCGGAGATGACTTTGTCACCTATCATGTGGAAGCAGATCCGCTTACCTATGATGAGGCGATGAAGACCAGAGATGCTATCTTCTGGAAGAAGGCAGTGAATGACGAGTTTGACTCTATCACCTCCAATAACACATGGGTGTTAGTAGATCTACCTGAAGAAGAAAAGCCCATCGGATGTAAATGGATCTTCAAGAAGAAGATGAAGGCAGATGGAACTATTGACAAGTTCAAGGCCAGGTTGGTTGCCAAGGGATTTTCTCAGAAACAGGGGGTAGACTACTTTGACACGTACGCTCCAGTAGCTCGAATGACCACCATCAGAATGTTAATCGCTCTAGCAGCTATACATAAGTTGGTGATACATCAGATGGATGTTAAGACAGCATTCCTGAATGGGGAGCTGACCGAAGAGATTTACATACAACAGCCAGAAGGATTTATCGTCAAAGGTCTTGAAGACAAAGTCTGCAAGTTGGTGAAATCATTGTATGGTTTGAAGCAAGCTCCTAAGATGTGGCATGAGAAGTTTGACAAAGTTATTAGGTCAAACGGCTACAGAGTCAGCGAGACGGACAAATGTGTTTACACAAAGTTCGCTGATAGAAGAGGAGTCATCGTTTGTCTATACGTGGATGACATGCTAATCCTAGGTACGGATATAGGCTGTGTCACAGAGACAAAGAAGTTCCTCTCAACCAAGTTCAGTATGAAGGACTTGGGGGATGCAGATGTCATCTTGGGCATAAAGATTATCCGGACAGACACTGGAGTAGCGTTGTCACAATCTCACTACATTGAGAAGATGCTCACACGCTATGGGTATAAGGATCTTCCAGGGATCGATACGCCATACAGGTGTGATCAGAAGCTGAAGCCAAACTCGAGGGAAAGCGTCAGGCAGCTGGAGTATTCTAGCATTATCGAAAGTTTGATATACGCAACTACTGCCACAAGGCCTGACATAGCTTTCGCCGTGGGAATGCTGAGTCGGTTCACAAGCAACCCAGGGGTTGAGCACTGGAAAGCTGTGAAGCGAATGATGAGATATCTCAAGAAGACTCAGACATATGCACTGCACTACAACGGGTATCCGACAGTAGTGGAAGGCTTCAGTGATGCTAGCTGGTGTTCAGAGGTGGAAAGCGAGAGATCCACAGGTGGATATGTCTTTTCCTTGGGTGGAGCTGCTATATCGTGGAAGTCGAAGAAGCAGACTATACTCTCTCGTTCCTCCATGGAATATGAATTCTATGCACTTGAAACTGCAGCAGATGAAGCAGAATGGCTTCGGGAGCTCATGTATGATCTTCCAGTGGTTGGGGCTCAGATACCGGCGATACCGATATACTGTGACAACCAGGCGACTGCGGCGGTGGCATCAAATGACCTCTTCAACGGGAAGAAGAGGACTGTGCGGTTGAAGCACATGGCAGTACACGATCTTATCAAAAGAGGTGTAATTGCAGTGGTTGATATTCGGAGTCAGGAGAACCTGGCAGATCCGTTCACAAAGGGCCTCAAGCGCCAGTTGGTCGATGACACAGCTTGTAAAATGGGCTTGAAGGCATTCTGATAGTGTGTCTTTGTAATCCTACCATAAAGTTTTATGATATTAGTTCAAAGAGAAATCTACTAGGCATCTAACTTTTGGTTCAAAGGAGGATCACTGACTGGAAAACTATCAGGTAACAGTGGGTACTTGTTCTCTGGAACATGGAAGGGATACAGACCCATAACTACTGTTGTCTACTATGTATTTTTTCTGCGGAAAAAATAGATCCTGTGGAAGGTTGGCTTAAACGCCTTAATGAGTTCTCAGGCAGAGTGAATGCCCGGTGTGCTTTACAGGAAGTACGGTAAAGCAGCACTACAAGGAGTGAAACTCCATGCTACAGTGGGATGACTCCACCATGAGGTTCCCAGGTAGGGATAATTGTTAGCACCATGAATTTTGGGTTAATTTTTTTTTATTTTATTTTATTTCCTGGTTGATTGGTTTTGATAGATAATTTATTTTGTTATTTTTCCTTAAGTGTACTTTTCCGTGCCATTGATATTTGGAGTATCAAGGATGTTCAACTCTGGAAATCTTTTTCACAAGTTTTGGAGTGGACACGATTACCTTCATGACGGTATATAGTGTCCCATCCAAACTTGTTCCCTTGTGCTCTTTCTGCTTCGCTGAACTTCGGGTCAATTTAGACCATTTGAGTATTATTTATTCTCCCACTCTTTTCCTTGATCATTTTCAGCGCGTTACCATGACTTTTAAATTGGGAGCGCAAGACCAGTCAGTTTCTTGAAACCAACTCCTCATTGATGATCTACTCGAGACGCTCATCACCCATGACCTTCGTGTCCCACTCAGACACGTCATTTTGTGCTCCATTTGATTCGCACAACTTTCCCGACACGTGACCCGATTTTATTTCACTCAACGGCGTCACATTCATCTTCGAACTTGATTTGTGGGTCCCCTGTCAACCAAAACCTGTCAGCCCCAACTTTGGACATGGCCTACTTTGAGTCTACTATCCGTCCGTCACTTGTGTCCCATTTATTGGAACCCCATGTGCTACTTATTTGCCCATGATCATCAACGCCTATTTTAAATTCATTTATTGCTCGATGTCCGATTTTGGATCCAATCCGGCTCCACCGAGTCCAGTCCAGCTCCATGATTTTCTCCATCGGGACACCCTCATATTTATTGTCCAAAAATATCAAGTACTCATTTCATCTATTTTTATTATTTAATGGGAAATTTTCCTTGATTTAATCCTTTTGGAATTACCTATTTTTCTATTTCCCATCATGGCCATTGATTTTCCCTAACAAAATCCCCTCCATTGATTTTCCCTCCACATGGAATTCCCACACTCAGCCAATATTGGCCGGCCCTAATTTCTAGGGAGAGCCAACTCATCTCTCTCTCTCATTATTATTCTTCCTATCTCTCTCTTCCTAATATTACCACACAACAACAACAGCAGCTACAATACTACCACCACCCCCCTACAAACCCGAGCTCCACCTCTCCACCATGGCCCGACCCCCTGACCTACTCCCACAGTCGACCACCCCCTGGTCGCCGTCGACCTTCCCCCACGGCGACTTCTCCTCCTCCAACTTCCTCCTCCCTTCACAACAACCTCCTCCATCTCCACCACTCTCCTTCCTCCACCACCTTCAATGAAAACCGACCACAACGGCCATCACCACCGTAGCAGCCCCGCCACCTCGCCATCCCCGCCGTAGCTCGCCGTCGCTGCGCCGCCACGAGCAGCGCGCAGAGCTGTCGCCACCACCAGCAGCGGCAGCGCACGCTGTAGCGCGCGCGCGCGAGCGCTGGCGCCGCCACGCGCCGCCGCGGGCCGGCGACTCCCCGCCGTGGTGGTCCCCCCCACTGGGCGAACTCAGGCCCGCCTTCCCAGGGCGACCAACATCCTCCGGGACGCGCCGTCGAGGCGATTCGTGCGTTTTGAACGACGTCCCGTCGTGACGCGCGCGGGATCGAGTTCATTTTGGCGCTCCGTCGCAGCGACTTCGCACGCGTTTTTCCGGAGATCCGACCGTTGGATCGTTGATTTCTTTACTCCGTCACAATCTCGGTATATCCACCTTCATCCCTGTCAATTTTCGTCCGTTAATTTTATCGTTTGATACATCAAAACCGGCCACCAAGTTGACCGTTTAAATTGTATTAAATTTGGACAGTTTCGTGGGGCCAACTTCGTCAGCTTGTATCTCCTCCATCGCAGCTCCGTTTGGCGTGCTACCAGTTCCGGTGCGAAGCTGGTATAACCCTCTTACTACCCCTCCAATTTTGTTTCATTGTGAGCTTTTTTGATTGGTTGAATTCGACGCCAAAGTTGGTCGTCTGAATTCGTAATTTCCAACTTGTAAAATTCCATTTTTGAACACGGGACTCCAGATTTCATTTCTGACACCACCATTAGACTTGTGGCGTCGTTCTGGCATGTTTTCATATAAAATTTGTTAGATTTGGAGAACGTGGGCCCGGGCACGTTTTTCGGTGTAAAGCGGGTCCCACATTCTGGGTCAACGGGACTTTTTGACGCCGGCTCATCGGAATCCAATTCTGGATATACCGATGAGTTCGTATCGTCATTCTGAACTCGTTGACATATAATTTGCTAGGTTTTGGTGGACATTGGGTCTGGCACGCATTTCGGTGCAAGTCGAATACAAATATCCGGATCAACGGGTCATTTTGAGATCGGCTCATCGGAATCCAATTCCGGAGATACCGTTGAGTTCGTATCATCATTCTGGACTCGTTGACAGGTACTTTGCTAAGTTTTGAGAACTTTGGCTCCGGCACGCATTTCTGTGCAAACCGGAATCCCAAGTTCTGGTCAACGGGCCAAATTGAGATCGGGTCAACGGAATCCAATTCTGGAGATACCGTTGGGTTCGTATCGACATTCTGGTTTCGTGGACATATAATTTGTTATATTTTGTAGACTTGTTTTCTTGCACGTTTTTCGGTACAAAACGGCTCCGACACGGACACCGTTTTGACCCGAAATTACCTTTTTGCTCTCGTGTCCAAATTGGACCGTTGGGTAGGCTATCCTAGCTAATTTGACCATTCTGGACACGTTGGCGATTTTCATTTCATCGTCCGACAATGTTTGTTGATAATTTCTCTGAGTTTAACCTTTTTATAATTAATTAATCATTAATTCATATAATGTTCGTATTTCGGGATTAGTACAACGAAACTGAGATCAGTCAATTCCAGTGATCTCACATCGCTGAAATTGGCAAGTTGGATACGTGGATCACTATAATAAGATTATCAACCTTACCGATAATCTTCTTATCTCGATTTGCGTGTCGTAAGTTTCGACGTACAAATAACGAAGTACACTTTATATTAGACTAGAATTGACCCTGTTTGACCAGAGTTGACCAGTTGACCCAAAGTCAACTGTAAGTCAACACTTGACCTAGTTTGACTAAATTATTGACCGGAGTTGACCTAAAGTTAATTTGACTTAGAAGAACCTAGAATAATATAGATTGCCTGTAGGGATTTATTTATTTTCAACTTGAACACCTTGTAACCTGTGTTGCTTTAAATAGGACTTTGTGGCTTCAGTGGGACCTCCTATACTTATCAGCTGTTCAGGTTATCGAGGCGAGTACATTCTCTGATCATTTCATATCCTGCTTAGAATTATTTCCTGTAGTAGATTACTTTACTTGTACTGTCACGTTGGTCACACGGATTGGTACTATATGGATCCCTTCTTGAGATGTTATCCTTAGGGAGCATCGGATACTCTATGTTTTGTGCGTTTCACTTACATGGCGTATCACTATGCTTCGTTGATTCTTCGATCACTTGTGACATATACTCTTATGATCACAGAGTCATCCTGGAATCCTTATCCCATTTATGGGTCTACTATGTATCACCTTCGGGGTCTATCACCTTCGGGGTCTGTACATAGTATCATAACATAACCTGGCTGGATCCTTGTGTATTGATTGGGGGTACGGGGGAGTATAAATGGACATGTGAATAATACACCAGTAGTGTAGCATCAGAATCATTCCATAGTGTAGCATCAGAATCATCCCAGGCCATTTACATGTTCATATTGTACTCTGACTCACTAGTCACATGCTAGTTCTCTATGTATAGTAGATATTTCTATTACAGTTATCTCTCTGTTTACATACTGTTTTCTTCAGTACTTGTATCTTACTTTACTGCATGTTATATGTTTTCTAACCTGCTATGATCTGTTGAGATGTACTGTGCTCGCTCCAGTCCTGACTGGACCTGTTGATAAATTTTACAGATAGCTTGGAGGTTGCCTGCTAGCCTAGAGGAGACACAGTAGGGTTTGTTTAGGTAGTTATTTCATTTTGTCTAGAGTTGTATTTACTTTGTGGATTACTGTATCTTTATTTGAGTTTTGAGATGTACTTCTGGGTTCATGTATCTTAAACACTTAGACTTCTATCTCCTGTATTTATTTTGGATTTCATATTTATCTACCTTCCTTTATGCTCTACCCTAGATGTGATTGAGACTGTATCTGCTATGTCACCCCCATTCGGGGAGTATAAACTGTTTAGTCTTATACTGTTAGATGCATTGAGACCTAGGACAGCGTTCTACCGCCGACACTGCGGCGTAGGCTAGGCGTTGTTACATTCTCGTGCCCTAACTCTGGGGTGCGGGTCGTGACAGTAATGCCTCGACTTTGCAAGCCAAGTCATAGCGGCGTAGCACCGCAAATAGGCAGGTAGCCTAATGCTGTATGACGTAATTAAAGAGTTGTAGACAGCACTACAAAGGGGAGGATGGCCCCATGTTACAGTGGCACGACACCACGATGAGGTACCCAGGTAGGGGTAAAGCCTCGGCATTGCAAGCCATGTCGTTGCGGCGTAACACCGCAAGAAAGCCTTAGGCTTCATGCTGGGTAGTTTGGCACTACAAAGAGGCTTGTGACCTCATGCTACAGTAGTATGACACTACGATGAGGTTCCCAGGTAGGGGTAATGCCTCGACTTCAGGCCATGTCATAGCGGCGTAGCACCGCAAGGAAGCGCAAGGCTTCATGCCATATCTCTATAATAAAGAACTCACCTATAGTGTATGGAAAGAGATATCAGGCCGTCTCTTGAGGGTAAACTTGTAGACGCCCAAAATTTTACACTGAAACCAGGCTGGCACAGGGCCTTTAATGTGCAGCCAGAAGCACACGTAACTACACTTTGTGAGTGGGAAGAATTACAATTGTGGTGCAGAATTCAAGGCGTAATCCATTCTTGTATCACATTGTTATTTAACCCATGCGGAAAGATTCAAGTCGTCAGCGACATCTATCCTAATGCAAAATGGACAGTTACTGTGGGGAACGCTCAACCCTGGACACATATATATGTTGTGATATGTGGGGGATTGTTGGTGCTTTCTTCACATGGAGAGAGCTTGCTCTCAACATGCCTTGTAAAATTATAGTCCTACATCGGAAATGCACCATGAGTTATCTCAACATATATACTTGGTTGTGTTATTGAGAGATGCACATGGGGTGGTGACCCTAAGGAGGGAACCATGTGGGTGATTTTACTAGGAGGTAAGAATAAGGCTCCAAGGATTAAGCATTAATGCTTTTGTCATTCTCTTGGATTAATTCCATTTGAAGCTAAGCCCCAACGGGGCTTAGCGACTCGGACTCGGGCTCGGGCTCGGGCTCATGGGCTCATGAGGCGTAATGTGACGTTTTGTTGGCGCACTTTGCACTTAGCACGTCAGCAGTCATGCGGCTCATATGTGGCCATGCGGTCTTATGAAAAATGCGGCTCATATGCGGCCTCATGCGGCTCATGCGGTCCATGCGGCTCATGTGGCTCATGCGGCTCATGCGGTCCATGCGGTCCATGCGGCCATGTGGCTCATGCGGCTCATGCGGTCCATGCCGTCCATGCGGCCCATGCGGCCATGCGGCTCATGTGGTCCATGCGGCCCAAGCGTCCATGCGGCCAGGCTGCTGCTACTTCCGCATGGAGGGCTACGCTGACTGTGCAGATTACGAATCAGTTATGGAAAGGATGAATCAATGCGATTAATTCAGATCCTATCTTTGTGGGATTTGAATTAATTTCGTTCCTATCTTTGTGGGATTTGAATTAATTTCGTTCATATCTTTGTGGGATTTGAATTAATTCAGATCCTATCTTTGTGGGATTAGAATTAATTCGTTGCTATCTTTTTGTGATTTGATTCAATCTTTCCATAACTGAAGATGCGGCTAGGGTTTCCACCCTCTCTCTATATACTCTCTTCTGGTCTCCTTTGTGCATACGACGAAAATACAAGTTAGAAAAGGAGAAAGAGAGAGAGAGAGAGCTGCTGCCGCCATTGCAAGTCCATCCGAGGAGTCAGAACAGAGGTGACATCGAGCGTTCCACAAGTTCTTCAACTTGCTGGTTCCTGGAAGCAGATCGTGTGGGACGAATCTTGCTTTGAGCAACGGTGTTTTGACACCCCAGCATTGTTCTTGTTCTCATCTCTCTCTAGATTATTGTAACTCGTTCTGTCCCAATTGCAACACGTTTGCAAGGAAGAACGAGATATCTTCTCTTCTCTATTTCCCTCCTTCAGATTGTAATTTGGCTATTTGGTTTTTTGTACCATCGTAGATCTTGAGTTTGATCACTGCAAAGTTTTTTGTGTGACATCTCAGATCTCGACTGTATCAGTTTTCCATCTTTGATCAAGTCCCGGGAATAACATTTTGTTGTTACCAAAATTATTCGGTCACCTTTTGTTTTATGAGCATGTCTGAATACATAATAGTTTTTAGTAATCGACATAGTTTTTAGTAATCGACATCTTTTAGAAAAATAAATAAGTTGGTGGTTTGGATGTCAAACTGCCACCGAGCAATTTTTTTTCAAACAATAACAAGAAATGATAAACAGAAATAAGTTTAAAGGAATTAGCAAACATATAAAAAATGGATACCTAATTTTCTTATTCTTAAAGTGTCATAACAATTAGATAAGTATAGAGTATATAATCATTTAGATACTAAAATTTTTATTTAGATGGTGTAAAAGTTTGTTTATATTTTATTAACTATTCCAACTACTGCAAAATAAAAAATAAAAAATTTGCAGTCCTTTTTAATTTCTTTAGAACTCCATTATCGTAATAAATTTGAATTTATTTTTGATACCAACAAAAGATTCATGAGTGTGATTGGTTTAAACAAGGTCTCGTAAATTTGCACTTTATAAAGATGCAATATTTTTGTATTTGGTCACCTTGTAAATTTGTCATTGAAGCTTGGCTTGGGATGAAATTAAGTAGCATGAAAATTATAAACACTCATTTTGTTCTAAAAAGAATTTTATGTTCCTTTGACTCGAATATTAGAAGTCGAAAAGAATTTTATGTTCCTTTGACTCGAAAATTGTAAATTTGAAGTCGAAAAGACGAACATGGGACAAAATATTCCATATATCTCTATTTTACAACTACAATGAATCATAATTTAAGAGATAAATTGAACATCGATATTTGTAGACAAACACAATTTTTTTTTAAAAATTTGTTCGCTTAGCATATTGGAAGACACGTTTTTCACTACAAACACTAAAATGGCCTAATTGTGGAAAATAGAAGTAGTACAAAGAAGAAAATAAAAAATTATTAAAAAAATGTCATCGATTATAGTCATAACAAATATTGTAAACATCAATATTAAGAAAAATTCTCTTGTAAATTCCACTAAATCCCGAGGAGTCTCATGCTACAGTCATTTTTTTTTCCTTATAACATTTGAAATTTTACGTTTCGGTTATGAAAATGTTCAGTTTATAATTTGTGTCCTGATATAACGGTTGTATTGACCATTCAAAATCTGTTAATAAATATTTTATAATTAAATAGACTTAGAGTTGTAGATATTTTGTTATTTTTTAGTTAAGAATTTATTTATTAACAGATTTTGGATGGTCAATATGGATCGAACCTAAGTTGTACATCTTTTAGGTCCAAAATTATAATTTTCAAATATTTTTGATACCCATAATCTAATTATTCCATATTTGTTATAATTTTAATTTATTAACAGATTTTGGATGTTCAATTCTAAAATGGACATCTTCAGAACCCAAACGATACTTTTTTGAATGTTTTTTTTCATAACAAAGTCTAATTATTAACCTTATTTTTTAGGCTAAATTGTAACTTGATAGTTGATACCCTTAACTATTTAAAATTTTCAAGTTGATACTCTAAACTTTGATAGATACCATAAAATATTAATTTTTGTGTGTGTTAATACCCTCCGTCACTCAACGTTAATTTTTTCTTTAAAATGTCGACTTAATACCCCCCTTCCCTCCTCTGCATCCCCTCTCCGTGGTCGTCTCATCTCCGGCTCCGACGCACTCTTCCACCCCCCGGCTGCACCCTCTGTGGCTGCGCCCCCCCCCCCCCCCCCCCCCCCCCCAGGCCGCGCTCCTACTCCCACCCACGCCGCGCCCCAGCCGTCACCCCTCCCGGCTGCACCCTCCCGTCCGATTTTGTCATTTATAATTTTTGTTAATACCGATAAAATATTAAGTTATAAAATTATAAATAAGATATAGAAAATAAAGTTAAAAAAATTTAAATAATTGGGAGTATCAAATTATTTTTATAATTTTGTTTTTCCTCTGGCAGCCAAACACTCCCCCCACCACCTCTCTCTGCTGTATTTGCAGCACACACACAAATGACCCAATTTAATGCCAACTCCATTATTCGCTCCTCCTCCTCCTTTAACTCCCTCTCCTCTTCTCCCACTTCCCACTCCCATCACCACCGCCCATTTCGGATCCAAATCCAGACCCGAACCCGTCGGAGTCGGATCCTCCTCCTCCTATGAACCCGCTCTGCTGCATAGCCCCCGTCTCCCTCGACCGCGCGGATCGGGCGGGCGCGGCCCACCACCACCCCCCGAAGCTCCTCGCTCCCGCGCGCCCTTCGGATCCGGACCGGGACTCGGATCCGGAGCCCGCGGAGCCGGCGGCGGTCGCGGGGGCGCTGTGCAAGTGGGTGAACTACGGGAAGGGGTGGAGGTCCAGGTGGTTCGTTCTCCGGGACGGGGTGCTCTCCTACTATAAGGTGCGCGGAGCGGACAGGGTCTCGCTCGGCAGAGGCGGCGGCGGCGGCGGGGCGGTCAGGGTCATCGGGGACGGATCGGCGGCGAGGATCGGGAAGGAGCAGCAGCAGCAGCTCTTCTGCAGCGACCTCGGGAAGCCCTTCGGGGAGGTTCACCTGAAGGTATAAAGAAGATCAATGCGTGTCCGACACGACACCAACACGATAGGAGCGCCGATGCGCTGGTTCCGACAATGCAGTGTCGCATCGTACGCTGGATACGACACGGACGCCCCCACGGAGCCCTTCGGGGCGAGGCGGGTGGCATTTGGATTTGTAAATGTCGGAAGGAGGTGTGACACGCTGGGTCCTGTCACATCGGCTTCAAGTCAAAGTGTCGGTCACATCGATGTTGACGTTTCTGAGCTACATCGGGACTTGCCATGTGCCTGTAGGTTAATTGATATGTATCATGTGCTTGACACAACGCAAACACTCTAAAATACACTAGACCTCATATCAAAGCTATTCAACGAGGTGCATTTGAAGGGAAATCAATGCGCATTTTTTATTGGACGCGACATTGACGTTCCAAAATACAGTAGGACACACCAAAAAGTCGATGTTAATTTGTCTACATGTGAAAATATCTGTATTTTGCGCGTCGACACGAGGAGTAAGCGCCGATGTGACCAATTCTGACAATGCTATGTTGCATTGTGTACTGGATATGGCACGGACACCCCACGATACATTGGGACACGTCAGAGCCCATCGGGGCGAGAGTGGCATTTGGAGTTAAATGTCGTAAGGACATGCGATACGCTGGGTCCTGTCACATCGACTTTCTCGTAAAGTCAAAGTGTTGGTCACGTCGATGTTGACGTGCTGTGCGTTTGTAGGTTAATTGATATGTATCGTGTACTCGACACGAACACAGACGCTCTAAAATACACTAGACCCCATGTCAAAGCCATTCAACGAGGTGCATTTGAAGGAAAATCAATGCACATTTGTTATTGGACGCGACATTGACGTTCCAAAATACGGTAGGACACACCAAAGAGTCGATGTTTGTCTACATGTGAAAATATATGCATTTTGCGCGTCCGACACGAGGTCGTCACGATGTAAGCGCCGACGTGACCAATTCTGACAATGCTATGTCGCATTGTGTATTGGATATGGCACAAACACCCCACGTTACATTGGGACACGTCAGAGCCCTTCGGGGCGATGTGGCATTTGGAGTTAAATGTCGTAAGGACATGCAGTACATGTTGGATCTGTCACATCGACTTTCTTGTAAAGTCAAAGTGCTGGTCACGTCGATGTTGACGTTTCTGAGCTACGTTAGGACTCACCGCGCGTTTGTAGGTTAATTGATATGTATCGTATACTCGACACAACACAGACGCTCCAAAATACACTAGACCACATGTCAAAGCCCATTCAACGAGGTGCATTTGAAGGAAAATCAATGTGCATTTGTTGTTAGACGCGACATTGACGTTCCAAAATACAATATGACACCAAAAAGTTGATGTTGTGTCTACATGTGAAAATATCTGTATTTTGTGTGTCCGACACTAGGTCGATACGATATAAGCGTCGATGTGACCAATTCTGACAATGCTATGTCGCATTTTGTACTAGATATGACAAGGAGGGTGGCATTTGGAGTTAAATGTCGTAAGGACATGCGGTACGCTGGGTCCTGTCACATCGACTTTCTCGTAAAGTCAAAGTGTTGATCACGTCGTTGTTGACGTGCTGTGCGTTTGTGGGTTAATTGATATGTATCGTATACTTGACATAACAAAGACGCTCCAAAATACACTAGAGCACATGTCAAAGCCATTCAACGAGGTGCATTTAAAGGGAAATCAGTGTGCATTTGTTGTTAGACGCGACATTGATGTTCCAAAATACAATAGGACACCAAAAGTCGATGTTGTATCTACGTGTGAAAATATCTATATTTCGTGTCCGACACTAGGTCGACATGATATAAGCGACGATGTGACCAATTCTGACAATGCTATGTCGCATTTTGTACTGGATATGACAAGGACCCCCACGATACTTTGGGACGCGTCAGAGCCCTTCGGGGCGAGGGTGGCATTTGGAGTTAAATGTCGTAAGGACATGCGGTACATTGGGTCCTGTCACATCGACTTTCTTGTAAAGTCAAAGTGTTGGTCACGCCGATGTTGACATTTCTGAGCTACATTGGGACTCACCATGCATTTGTAGATTAATTGATATGTATCGTGTAGTTGACACAACGCGGACGCTCTAAAATACACTAGACCACATGTCAAAGCCATTCAACGAGGTGCATTTGAAGGGAAATGAATCAATGCATTTGTTACTATCATTGACGTTCCAAAATAAAATAGGACACACCAAAAAGTCGATGTCGTGTCTACGCGTGAAAATATCTGTCTTTTGATGTGTTATAGGAATCTGGACGCTCCAAAAGTTGGTGCCATGTCGTTGCCGCATCGTGTCGTACCATGCCGGGCAAGACACGGGCACCCCCTATTTCTAAAACTTCTTAAAGACGATATTTAAGGAATCAGTAATACTGTGCTGACAAAATAAATTTTATAGACTTTTGTCTTGCAGAGTCCAGTTGGCGAGTCTCAGTAGATCCAAAGTTTCAAAAAAATAGCTGTGCTTACTAGTACTAAATCCGAGAAACTACATTGTCCAGATACCAAATTATATGAAGATTAAGCCAAATGCCAGCTCCCAAAATATCAATAAAGCTTATTATGAAACTGAAACATCTGCCATAACAGGTTCTAAACAAAAAACTCCTAAGTAAACAAAAAGCTACTAGAACCCTAATCATCTCCTTGTCCAGGCACACCGTCACAGGAGGATCTTTGAAGGACTGGAAGCAACAACTTCGTTCTCTTCTTCAATGATATACCACCTGCTGAAATCTGCACAATGAAAGAATATTATTAGATCAAATTTCTTCCTTTGTAGGGAGCTGTTTGGATAGTTAGGAGTGTGAGAAGTGCACGTCCACTGGATGGAATATTTGGGCACTTTATTCTCGTGGCACTTCCTTAAACCTGTTTGGATGTCGAGAAATTGCTCCCTTGAAGAATCCAAATTTGCCACTTCCTTTATAACGCACTAGTATGGATGTGTAATGAGAACTCCATTCTGATGCAATGGAGATGTGCAGAGAAAAAAAAGACCAAAAGATAAATAGTTCACGTCTAAATCCAATTCCGGAGAGAGGAAGTGGAATTGTAAAAGAAGATGAGACGAAGGTCACTGTTCGCTAATGATTGTTCATACATTCACGGTTTCCACTTTCCTATATCCAATCAGTGGAAGCAATGGAAGTGCCTCCACTTTCCCAAGAACTCCACACTTCCCTACACTTCTTCCTATCCAAAGCAGTCCTAACAGAGAGTTTGATCCCCGTCCAAATGGTTTCAGTCTGAGATTTGGTAGACCATATTGTTTGTCTGCATAATGTCCCACAACCTGTGTTATGCCAAGAAATAACATCTCCTTACCCTCCTATCGGCATTTAGGCATTAGCTTTCGTGTCTATGCAGGAAACATGAATATGTAGAAGTAGAGGTTTCTACTCAAGGATATGCTTCTTAATATAGACAGTTCGGAGTTTTTTCCAAAAACAACAGTTAA
The DNA here is from genome assembly GCA_029216955.1 of Iris pallida. Classification (NCBI taxonomy): domain Eukaryota; kingdom Viridiplantae; phylum Streptophyta; class Magnoliopsida; order Asparagales; family Iridaceae; genus Iris; species Iris pallida. The sequence goes on from JANAVB010021799.1 coordinate 15,228,926, forward strand.
ATCATTGTCTTGTACAGCTAGCTTCAACTTACTTCAGGACCCTTGTAATATAATGAGTAGGCTGTGAGGTAAAACTAACATGAAAACTCACACTATTTATGTAAATTGCTTGTGCTTTTGCTCTTTGCAATGCACGCCAAAGTGCTTGACTGTTTTACCTACATTCTGCTTAATGCAACATATGATTGTACTTAGATGATCACTATAATATATTGCAGCCATTTTCACCGCAACAAAAGCTACGGTATCTTGGGGTAGTTGTTGCTACATTTGTTGCCCACATTCCACTATTTGTAACAAACCAAACATTTGAATGCTGTCAATGCTGCAATAAATGTTGTCAGCAGTTCTGTTTACAGCAACCAAAGAGCCCGGCATATGAACTTTTATGCTCTAGTATCTTAACTTAGTGCTTCCCCTAGTTCTCAGTGTGACTTTTCTTGCTTTACTTTTTCTTACCTAAAAGTGAAATCTGGTTAATTTTTGATAATGTATAAGCTGTTTGACCGTGAACATAAACCTATATTAACAAGTAAGCAGAATATGAATTGCAGGTTTCTTCAATTCGTGCAAGCAAATCAGATGATAAAAGGTTGTCCATTTTTACGGGCACCAAGACACTCCATCTGCGTTGTGATTCTAGAGAGGACCGGAGTGCATGGATTGAAGCATTGCTATCTGCAAAAGACATTTTTCCTCGTACACTATTCAGTGGTGACTTTGCTCCTTCCATAGATTTCAGCATCTCAACTGAGAAGCTGCGAGGACGGTTGCTGCAGGAAGGACTGAGCGAGACAACAATTAAAGAGTGCGAATCTATTATGCTTTTTGAACTCTTTGAGCGACAAAACCAGTTGAGGTGTCTTCATGAAAAACATATTCTTTTACTTGAAACATTAAGGCAGTTGGAGGTATCACTTTTCGCCTTTTATTATTTTCTAAATGTTTCATATTCAAATATCAAAATTGTGTTACCCAACATCTAATAAGTGTGAACTATAGGAAAAAGCTGTGCCAGATTTATTTACTAGATTTAATTGTGACGAGTAGTTCTTTTGGCCAGTTATACCATGATATTACTCTTTTTCTTTTTCAGTTTGTCTAAGCATTGTTTTACAGGACTTTCTGTACAAAATTTTGTTTCCTTAATTTCTTGCTTTTCTTAATCATGTTTGAATCTTAAAAAGCATCAGAAAGTACTAATAGTCACATCCTTTAAAACTAAGCAGGATTGAGACTGGTGAATACACTCGACTAGAAGATCATGGACCTTGTGGAAGCTGATTGGGCTTCACTCGAGTCGAGGCCCAAGGAGCCTTTAGTAGCTTAAGTCTTCTTAGGATTTAGTTACTAGTCTATATCTTTAATACCATCGGAAGTAGAACAGAGTTTAGGTTTGTTAGTAACTCGACCTATTGATATGGTGCTGCCTTTACAAATGTAGACCTTGTGGAAGCTGATTGGGCTTCACTCGAGTCGAGGCCCAAGGAGCCTTTAGTAGCTGAAAGTAGCTTAAGTCTTCTTAGGATTTAGTTACTAGTCTATATCTTTAATACCATCGGAAGTAGAACAGAGTTTAGGTTTGTTAGTAACTCGACCTATTGATATGGTGCTGCCTTTACAAATGTATAAAAGACCCCAAAACTTGCTTATTTATTGGTTTTGAAGATTGAATACAGTGTTTTTAAAGAAGGGTCAATCAACAATCGACCTCCGTGTAATCTACTACTTAATTAGATTAATTAGGTGACTGATTTAATCAAAATTTTCAAGTAGCTGCATAATTGCGATTAATTGGCCGAGTAACCAGATTAATCAATCACCAGCCTATGTCTGAGCACATAATGGGAACCGCTTAAGATAGCATTGATTGAATATACTTTTCTAGTGAAGTTTCTCCAAGCCATCTTTATTTCTTCCTCCTTTTCGTCGTTGTGTTCCAGCCATCTTAAGTCCATCTCTGTTTGCAATTCAGTCATTAAACCCTGAACTCCCCCCCCCCCCCCCCCCCCCCCCCCCCCCCCCCCCCCCCCTAAATTTTTAAAAATATTTGTTTCTGACATCTTAATCAGCAAGTTATCTTTGTAGAATACCTGGCTTCTGTCTTATATTAGGTGAAGTAAATTATAAACCGAAGACTTACATCTGAATATGGTAACAGAACTAGGTAAGGCTGGCAATATTTTAGGCTTGGGCAGACTCCCAGAGGGCCGATTCGAACTTCGTACCTTTTTCTTAGCTTGGACCGAGGCCCATTCTCTAATCGCACTTTACATGCTCGGCCTAAGTTCGCTCCTTGGTCAAAATTTTAGGCAAGGTTCAGGCCTTGGCCCAAAAACCTGATGCTAGGATAATTTTAGGTTTAGAAGTGTGAATATTTTTTTCCATATGAACAATAAAGAATCAGGTAGCTTGCCTGTAAAACTAAGAATATACACCATACATTACTACTTTGGAAATTTATCTATTTGCTTTGTGAAAAATAAATTCAGAGTTGGAGCGTTTTCAGTATATAATAGTAAAAGGTCAAAAACATTTATGTCATTCAAACACAATCACTTGCAATATTAGCTCACTCTTATTAGGCAAAGAGGTAATTTACCTACCCGCCAAAGAATGGTAGTCTAGCTATCTGCCCAACTGACCTTCTCGGTGTTTTGGCGAGACTCTTACTTGCAGTTGCTTATAGCTCTTGGCACAGACAAAGAGGGCTATCTTCAGGTCAACAACAAGTTGTAAAAAAATGTCAATTCTTACGTGGAGCTTTCTTTTGCTTCATAGTCAACCCCAATCTGATGAGAGAAGGCTTTGATGATGATGATGCAAAATTGTTTCACTTATCTGATATCTGCCCAATTTATATAGTGAAATTCTTTTAGGTAAGTCATGCGTGCCCTCGATTACTTTGCCAAATGTCAACCTTTATTTGTCATTGATACATTTGCATCTTTCTACACTAATATCTCGGCTCTAGTAACTTCACTACAAGATTTTCTTTCTGCTTTCACTTTCTTCCAATTCAGTTAGAATGTTTATGCCATGGCTGAGGCTAATTCGTTTTGTTCACGAGTTCCAAATGAGTGTGCTATATGCAAGCTGGAGGGTGCCAGCACTCACCTAGTTATCGTTTATGTAAATTGCTTGCTAAGTCTATATTCTTCACGTTCACGTTTTTTTTGTACTTGTTGCATTTGCGAGGCAGGAGAAGAACTTATTATTTAGGAAGAACCTTGTAGTAAGCATATCTTGTTTTGCAGACTGAGAAAGTAGAGCTTGAAACCACAGTAGTAGATGAAACAAAGGAGCGGGAAGCACATGTTGGGCAAGGGAATGGAAGATTAAGTGGTTAGTAGGCTTGCTATATATCTTTAAGTTCAGAGTTTTGTACTATGACTAAAATAGTATATAGCATATTTATTTCAATCTTTTGGATGAGTTGGAAGCTTTGGAAATAAACAATCTATATTTTTAGTATCTTATGATACACGATACGTATCTTAAGATACGATGCAATATACTACAATTTCATTACATATTAGTTGATCTAATACAATGCATATAGGTTGATAGGTAGTAGCGATTTTTTACTTGAGTCCTGTAATGTATATATACTCAAGGATCTGGGTTCATGAACTAGATAGATCTGTAAAGATGAAATAAGTAAAAAAAAAATATGATAAAATTATATTAAGTCATATTACTATATGGATTTTAAGAAGGATAGACCTAAACTTGTTGAGTTAGTATATCGTACGATACAAGATACGGTACATAATACATGATACAATACATGAGCAAATTGATACACGATATGATACACGAGTTCACAACCTAGTAAACAATTTATAAAGGAAACAACTAATTGAATGAAAGCAACATTACACATCAAAATGCTGAAAGGAATTCTTTTGAGAAGAAGGTGAGTTGCCGAGTTGGTAATCTTGTAAGTAGCAATTCTCTCATGCGAGTGGTTTGGCCATTGTGATAAATGATGACACTAATGTCATACTGAACAACCATGAATACTAAGTGGATTGCTATGCACTTAAAGTAGCGATTAGTTGCCAACTAGTCGGCATGCACGGTAGAATTGACTGAATTTTCACAAAAACCAGGTAAAAAAACGGTCCTTAAAAAGTGCCGATTTTTGTCTTTTTTTTACAAAAATCGGGTGTAAAAAATGGAGGCAATTTGACAATTTGAGTCTTATATTAATTTATATCTTGTATTTTAACTATTTCCTTTTAATAAGTAGTTTATTTATGTAAAAATTTGTGTAATATTGTATTATCTATGATTTCAATTGCTTTAGGAGAAACTGAATTTTCTTTTGCAACAAAAATCGAATGATCTTGTTTTAATTCAATACAACAAAAAGCTGAAGACGCGGTCCACAAAGAGGAACAAGTCCTACGATTCTATTATCTTGAGGGAAATTGTTGAAAATGATGATTGGGCGATTCCTATTGAGGAGGAGCTCTACTAATTTGTGGATGCAGGTGATGATCTCCTAGGGTCTAAAGTGAGAGGTGCACATGAAGGTGATGAAGTAGGACAAATTACTAGGAGTAAGAGACAACGGTATGAAGATGAGGATTGGGATGTGGATGAAGAAAGGGAAGATGGACAAGATGTTCATGACCCATTTGTGGGTGTTGACTCAGATGTTGATATTGAGGGTGTGAACTAGTACCTCGTTCATGAATTTTAGTTGTGATACCTTTGTGTTCTTTTCTTTTATTATCTTTTTGTTCTTTTCTTTAATTATCATGGACATGGTTTGATGTTGGTTTGTGGAACTTTTTGTTCTTTTTCATTAGTATGATTATGGACATAATGAGGTACTTTGTGAAACTCTTTTTTTATTGACAAGATTTGGCATTAGTTTGTTTTATTGATATCATTGGATATTATATGTAGAATTAGGACTAGTATTATTACATGATCCGCTTTTTACCGCTTTTTGACAACTAGTTCCAACTAGTCAAAAAGCAGTACTCGACCGCTTTGCTACCGATTTACGGCTTTAACTGCATAGGTGGATTGTAGACCTGATCAATGGTGTTACTTGCATGGAACACAGTTTAGGAAAAATCAGTTAAGAATAAGGCTTCTTACCCCAAATTTTTGGCATAAAGACTTTTCTGTTGTTGTAAGAATAAGGCTAAATAGAGGAATAGCTGTCTTCTTTTTGGTGCTCTAGATTATTGCTAATTAATTAGTATTAGCAGGTATATTGGGGTCTGGTCTTCTTAAAAAAGAGTTGAAGTTGCAACCACCAACCAGTAAAGCAATGTGATATTAATATCTTGAAGCCATTTACAACATGCTATGGGAACAAGTGACCATTAAGGACATCCGATATATAGCAACAGAAATTGATGCTTTCGTTATGGTTTAACAACGAGAGATTAATTGGAGGCCTGATTGTTAAGTCTTATAGACCCTAGAGCAATGCATGGAGCACAACCAATTCTTCATTAATTAGTTTCTTCACAATGAAACGGTCAAGCGTGAAATTTGTTTAAGCTCACCAATCATACCTATATTCAGTTATCATCCATATTAACTACATATGTGCTTCTCTATTTAATCCGACTCGAAGCAACTTGACGAACAGTATCGGCTTCCTTACTCATATTCCTACTTACTTGAAATGTGTTCTCTAATCTATAACTTTTTTTTTTCCATAACATAAGTGTGCACCTTTATAGTTTCTAGTTTTACTACCCATCAATTTGAACATTCTTGTACGTGGTACACCTTTATTGTGGCTCTCGCATTTCTCTAATTCTATAATATGAATTTCACTTGTTCTAGCATTCTTAAGCATGTATAACGGTGTTACTGTAGGTAACTCATGTTTTGTCCTTTTTCCTATTATATAGAGAATGGTACTCTTATGCCAGGAAGCACATACACCTCTTAAAGCCATAATCTGTGTCCAAACATGTTTTGTATGCTGACACCTTGGTGCTTGTCAGCCACTTGAAATCCATGTCCTGCTCATGAATGGGCTAAAACTCGGGGTTGTCACTTGAGGAGATACATTTAGAGGCATTGTAGCATGGCCTGGATTTGACTCATTTTTTTGGGGATTCATTTCGTAATCATGTAAAATGTAGACTCATTTCTGACTTATGTTGGGTTGATTAACTTGATTTGAATTAGCTAACTCAGTGGCATTAAAGAGAAATAGAAAGAAGGTAACACTATCGGTTGACACACTTCCATTATATATTTGCTATTGTTATAAAATTTCCTAAAGACTTTTCTCCTTCCAAGTGAGTTGTGGTCCTATGTATCTAAAGGGTTGGTTATTTATTAGGCTTGTTCTAGGTTTGATATCTTCATCTTCATCTGCTTCTGAGAGACTTACGGTTTTATGAAGTCAGAGGTAGAACAAGCAATGTGAGTTCTGGTAATCTTTTGTGTACTAAAACTAAAACAATTGCGGTCAATATATATTTGATTTTTTAAGAATATGGTCTTATTTTTTAAATATGACCTTTTTGTTTTGGGAGCACTTGACTCCACTGCATGCATATCCACACATGGTCACACATTATTACTTCACACTTTGCTCTTTTATCTTCTATAGAATTAAATTAGCTCTCCTAACTCTACATTATACATTCATTAGGATGTGCTAAAATAGACATTTTGTCATGAATATATTTTTTGATACTAAAATTTATGTTGTCACGTCACCTTTTTAACACACTTGTCCTTATTTCTCTTATCATGCCACAGATTTTTATTCAGTTATATCAGAGGGAAGTGCAACTGATTCTGATGCAGACAACGAAAGCCAAGGTGCAGATGGGGAAACAGATGAAGATGAAGGGGTTTACTTCGACACAAAGGACTTTCTATCTTCAGAGTCCTTAAGAAGTGCTTCATATCGTAGTAGGGAACTTGCAGGCAATGGATGTGTTGGTGTAACTTATGTTAATGGTTCATTCTTTCCCAACATGGTGGGAGATAGTGATATGAGTGTCAGAACCATTGAGTATCCTTATGTTAGACGGAGAGAGAAACTGCCTGAGCCAAAGGAAAAAGAGAGGCCTGTAGGATTGTGGTCAATCATCAAAGAAAATATTGGAAAAGATCTATCTGGAGTTTGTCTTCCTGTTTACTTCAACGAGCCACTCTCTTCCTTGCAGAAATGTTTTGAAGATTTAGAATACTCGTACTTGGTGGATCGAGCATTGGAGTGGGGCAAGCAGGTTTTATTTCCATACTTTTGCTTGTGCATCTGCAGTCTTCTATGGAAGTTTTTTGATATTGGGTATGATGGTTATACTGATCTAATCTCTAATGATTATTTGTAGTCAGATAACTCTAATGTTGAGTTAAATAGTAGTTCCCTTTACTCTAACTAGATCTGCTATTAACTTACTATAAAGACCATAATTGGACTATACCTCTAGAAACTAATATCTTATGTTATTAATAACTTCTAAAGTTCACACTGGTCTAAACTTGGGTTGAACTATGGGAAAGGAATTCAACTTTCCCATACTCATGTTTGGTTAGGTCGGGAATATTTAGTTCGAAAAATTCATTTTTTCCATTCACATATTTGGTTCATATAGGAATATGAATATGAATTTGTTTAGTTTTTCATAAATATCCTTTCATTAATTTCATAATACTTCTATTACCTAAATTCACATGTTTGGCATAGAAGTTAGAATTTTGAAAGTAAAAGAATGGTATTACCGTTCAAACAAAATATCCAAACAACATTCCCAGGAAAGCAAAACTATTACCAAGGGGGGCCTCGGGTTTTACTTTCCCACAACAATGGGAATATGAAGCCCCCCTATTCCCCTCCAATTCCCAATCCTAGACATACTAAACATGGGTAAGGAATCCAAAACCCGTTCCCAAGCCTCCAAAACTTGAACCAAATGCCCCCCTAGTGTCAGCTTATTGTCCGAAGGGATGTTTATAGATCAGTTTCTCCAGTGTCTGCTTTAAGGAGTAACTTAAAACTACATGGTCATCTACTTAGACAATTTTACTGTTTCTAAAGTATTTTAGTGGTGGTATAATAATGGTTGTTTCTGCTTAACACTGCTAAAATGATATTATACTTGATACGTAATTTGGCACATGCTGGCAGCTGGCCATATGACCATTCTAGCTCCCTTTTGGTGTATTTTTACTTAAATTGTCACCCTCTGACTCTTTTCTGAACTGCCCGTCTACTAACATCTAATCTTTATTGTTTTTCCTCCAAGTTGGAACTATATTATTTTCAAGTTTCTCATGCTATGCACAAATATTTTGTTCTTAGTGATAAAACACCGTTAATTTGACATATTAATGCTTCATCCTTATATTTGAAGTATGTTCTTGTTAAGCTGTCTGCTAATTAGAATGTGATACATAATTGTTCTAAAAACAAATAGGCTCTACTCATGTGGGTTGTCTCTGTTGAGGTGGATAGTTGCATATATGTATGATAAGGAGCTTCCTACTACTCTATTCCATGTGGAACATAGATCATGTATGCCTATCTTTTTACATAAAGCAGTAAACCTAATGGAGGCCCAACAAGTTGGTAAACAATTAACAACAATTTGATCGTCATAACAAGTATATATGGAGCGCAAATCTTGTTTCTCATTAATGTGAAACGAACAAAATGACAATCCACTGCAGTATGTTTGGTTCTTTTGTGAAAAACCGCCTCGCTTGGTGGCATTGAAAATAACTTGGTTATCACAAATGCATAGACGGTTACTTACTGTGGTGAACTCCAAGATCTTCCATTAGGGTCCTCAGCCACATCTTCTGACAAAGGGGATGTGATAGACTGATAGACATCAGTACAGCCACAGTAATACTAGTTGGTTCTGGACTTGATCTTGCTACCATAGTCAGTTTCTTGCTTCTCTACATAACAAGATTTCTACCAACATGTGATGATTGACTCAAGTTTATTTAAAAGGATTTTGTCTATCAAGTCCTAAATAGATTATGATTTGTTTCTTGGTGTTTAAGAAATATTGGATAACTAGTGTTTGTTTTAGGGCTTGGGTTGTTAATTATTTTATATGTTTGGAAGTTAATTCTATTTGATCTTGTTACTTCTCTTTCATTTCCACATTTTTGTTGTAACAAATTGGTATCAGATCGAGGTTTGAGATTCGATGCGGTAATCGTACGATCGTGCTAAGCGAAGTAGTTCCAAAGGCGATGGTGTAAAGGTAACCATAATCTTTCCGAGGTTCCAACATCGATATTTTCGTGCAAGGTGGAGAATGAAGCAATGTTGTAAAAGTCGCTAGGTGCTAGTCGGGCGGGCACCAGATGCCTAGCCAGCCATGGCGGCCGCGCTTCAAAAACAAAAAAAAACCCTAAAAAAACCTATATAAAATTGCAGAAGAAGTCCATAAAACCCAAAAATGTTCATAGTCGGGAGTCGGGGGGGACCTACGTGGGCGCCTAGGCGGGCATCAGGAGGGCGCCTAGCGCCTAGGCGGCCGCCTAGGTCGAATTTTAGAACAATGGGATGAAGAAAAAAAAGTTTCTTATGTTTGTTGAAGGTGGAGTTGCTTGTATTTTTCTAGTTCTGGATATTTATGATATGAATGAGATTTGTTGCTGCTGCTTGTCACGGACTTAGTATTTTTTGCTAGCACTTCGTCTCGTGCGATGCACTGTCTTCTTCCGTCAAGACTCGTGCAAGCCTTCCCAACACGACTTAGCTAGATCGCTAAGGAAATTAAGAATAGTGGAGCAAAGATGGACTCGTAAGAATCTCTTTATTAACTTGGAGAATGCTTACAATTTTATGTAGTGAAGGTGGTGAGGAACAAATGAAAGCCTCCCCCTTTTATAAGTGCTCAGAGAGCTTTAGATGGAAAGTCCTGGAAGGAATATTTCAAGGATTATTCTTTTCTACCATAACCGGAACGGCATATTCTAGGTTTATTCTCTAGCAACAGAAAAGGAAACTTCACGGGCCATCCAGAAGCTTCTTGGGCCTCCTAGAACGATCTTGGGCCTTCCGGAGAGATCCACTATCTTCTGGAGCCTTCTGCCATCTTCTAGAATGTTTTGGAAGCTTCCCGCATAACCTTAGTCCGTGAAAAGGTTATGCAACTGGGCCTCGGGCGGGGTGCAACATTTGGGACATTACATTCTCCCCCACCTAAGGCGTTGACGCCCTCGTCAACCATGCTCGCTGAGAAACGCCTGGATCTCGGCTTCGAACTGATGCAGCGTATCAGCACGTTTCCAGCTAGACTCGCCGTAAGGCATGCCCTTCCATTGGATGAGGTACTCCACATACGGGGACACGCTTCGCCGACGAATAGTCCTCTTGTCCAGCACGGCTTCCACCTCCTTGTCGAACGATGTCGTCATGGTCGCCGTCGGTCGCTTCGGAACTCCTCTCTGGGGATCCTCCAAGTCTTCATGGTACGGCTTCAAGCAACTTGCATGAAAGACTGGATGAATCTTCAGCTTGGCAGGGAGTTCAAGCTTGTAGGCCACCTTGCCTACCTTCTTGAGCACGGGGAAGGGGCTTTCGTACTTCCGAATCAGTCATTTGTGCACTTTTCGGAACACCTTGAACTGTTGCAGTTGTAGCTTCACTAGCACCATGTCCCCCTCCTTGTACTCAACCGGCCTCCGATTTGCGTCGGCCCATTTCTTCATCTTTCTCGCGGCCTTCTCCAGAAATACCTTGGCAATGTCCGCCTTTGTCTTGAAGTCTGAAGTGAACTGGTTAGCCGCGGGACTTCTACTCGAGGACCCCGCACTCAGCGTGTACGGGGTAAGCGGTTGGCGACCCATCACCAACTCGAATGGGGCTGCTGTGCGACGACTCGCTCCGTTGAAGATTGTAGCAGAACTGAGCGACGTCGAGGTGATGCACCCAATCCCTCTGGTTGGCACTCACAAAGTGCCCTAAGTACTCCTCGAGTAGCGAGTTGATCCGTTCGGTCTGTCCGTCCGTCTGCGGGTGGAAGCTGGTCGAGAAGTGTAAGTCCGTACCGAGGATTTTGAACACTTCTGTCCAGAACTTTTCCGTGAAGCGGGGATCTCGGTCGCTGACAATGTTGACCGGGATGCCCCAGATCTTCACCACGTGGCTGATGAACAGTCGCGGGGCCTCCTCTGCTGTGCAGTCCGTTGAAGCAGCAATGAATGTCGCGTACTTTGAGAACCGATCCACCACCACGAGAATAGACCCAAGCGTCCCCACTTTCGGCAGGGCGGAGATGAAGTCCATCGATATGCTCTTTCACGGCCGACTCGGCATGGGAAGAGGCTCCAGCAGGCCCCCGGGCTTCTGATGGTCCACATTGTCTTGTTGGCACACAAGACAAGTGCGAACATAGTCCTCTACATCCTCGCGCATGCGAGGCCAGTAGTATGCGGCCTCTAGCAGCGCCAAGTTCCGCTTCTGCCCCGGGTGTCCAGCCCACTTCGTGTCATGGCACTCCTTGAGCAGCTGTCTCCGCAAGCCACTCCACCTAGGCACGACCACCCTGTCGCCCTTGGCGTAGAGAAGTCTGTCTTTCAGCTAGAACCTTCTCGTTTTGCCCTCCTTGGCAAGCTTCACTATGGCCTGTGTTAGTGGGTCCTCCATGATACCCACTCGAACACGGTCCAGAATGTCCCCCTTTAGCAAGCATACAGATGCGAGCTCGGCCTTCCTACTGAGTGCATTGGCGACCTGATTTTCCTTGCCGGATTTGTACCGCAACTCCATATCGAACTCGGCTAGGAAATCTTGCCATCTCGCCTGCTTTAGCGACAGCTTCTTCTGGGACTGGAAGTAGCTCGTGGCAACATTGTCCGTCATGACTACGAACTTGGTGCCGAGAAGGTAGTGCCGCCATGTCCTCAAGCTATGCACGACCGCAGTCATCTCCTTCTCTTGCACCGTGTAGCGCCGCTCGGTATCATTCAACTTGCGGCTCTCGAACGCGATGGGGTGCCCTTCCTGTATCAACACCCCACCGATGGCGAAGTCGGACGCGTCCGTGTGCACTTCGAACGCCTTGGAGTAGTCCGGTAGAGATAAGACCGGCTCCTCCGTCACAGCCCGCTTCAGTGCCTCGAATGCCTCCTCGTATCGGGGTGTTCAGCTCCACGCCCGATCCTTCCGCAGAAGATCGGTCAGAGGCGCTGCGATGGCGGAATATCCTCGGATGAACCGTCGGTAGTAGTTCGTCAAGCCAAGGAACGAACGCAGCTCCGTCGGCCTGGTGGGAGCCTCCCACTCCCGAATGGACTGGACCTTCGCGCCATCCATCCATATCTTGCCATGTCCGATCCAGTGCCCCAAGAACGACACATCTTGTGCAAATGAGCACTTCTCCCGTTTGACGAAGAGTTTGTTCTCCCTCAACACTTGGAAGACGGTCTTCAAATGCTCAATGTGCTCCTCCATCGTGTTTGAGTACACGACGATGTCGTCGAGGTAGACTACGACGAACTGATCCAGGTAGGGGTGGAAGAGCTTGTTCATCAAAGTACAAAAAGTCGCAGGACCATTTGTTAGACCAAAAGGCATAACTAAAAACTCATATGCGCCATACCTCGTGACGCACGCCGTCTTAGCCTCGTCGCCCTCCGCAATCTGGACTTGATAATACCCCGAGTGCAGATCAAGTTTGGAGAAGTATCTTGCACCTCCCAATTGGTCGAACAAGTCCGCCACCAACGGGATGAGATATTTATTCTTGACGGTTACCTTGTTTTGTGCACGATAGTCGATGCATAAACGAAGGCTTCCATCCTTCTTCTTCTGGAACAACACCGGTGCACCGTACGGGGCCTTCGACGGTCTGATGAATCCCGCTTCCAGCAGCTCCTTGAGTTGCTTCTTCAACTCGTCTAGCTCGGACGGGGCCATGCGATATGGAGCCATGGCGGGCGGCTTCGTACCCGGCTCCAACTCAATGGCATGGTCTACCTCCCTCCGCGGAGGTAGCCTCTTTGGCAACTCCTTCGGCATGACGTCCTCGAACTCTACAAGGACGTCATCGATCTAAGGCGGAAGATCGGGCGCCTCTTCCGTCTTGAGCACCGCAAGGTAGGTCGTCTCTCCGTATCGCATCTCCTTCTTGAGTTGTAATGCGGAGAGAGCCTTCCCCTTCGCAAGCTCGTCTCGTGCAACTGTCACCATGCACGGAGAGCTCTCCTCCATGATCCCGACGACTCCCAGATGCGGCATTGGGACCGCCTTTGCCGATGTAAGGAAGTCCATCTCGAGGATCATGTTGAAGTTAACCAGTGGTGCTGCCGTGAGACTGGTGACACCCGTCCAGTCTTTCACTTGGATCTTCACTCCTTTGGCCACCCCCTGCACGGGACGCGCCTCAGAGTTGACTGCCTTTATCGTGCTTGAGTCTTTTTTCAGCACTAGACTCAGGCGTCGGACCTCTGCGTCCGAGATAAAGTTGTGGGTTGCCCCTGTGTCGACCATCGTCCTGGTGTTGTGGCCGTTGATCTTCACGTCTACGTACATTAGCTCTCGATTCGTGGTCTTGGACACTACCGCCTTTCTCTTCAAAGCATTCAATAAGCGCAGGGCATCCATGTGAGCCCCCTTCTTAGGCTCCTTGTCCTCGTTCTCCTCGCCTTGGACCGCGTTCACCCTCTTGCCTTTGTTCGGGCAGTTACGTGCGAAGTGATTTCCTCCGCGCAGGAAGCATTCAATCTTCCGTTCCGTCGAAGGCTTTGCGTGCTGCTTGTCCTTCGGCGGTCCTCCCTTTCCATTGTTCTTCCTCGCTCCCCCGCCATTGAACTTGGTGGTGGTCTTTTCCTTGGGCTTTGGGGCATCACTCCGTCGATACTCCATCAGCTTCTCGGCTGCCGCAACAGTCACGTTCACATCTGACACATCTTGCCTCTGCAATTCTTGTACCGCCCATGGTTGTAGACCCTCCAGGAAGTGAAACAGGCGATCTTCTTCGCCCATAGTGGAAATGGAAAGCATCAGGCGGATGAACTCCGCCACATACTCCTTGACGGACCCGGTGTGTTTGAGTTGTCGCAAACTCCGTCTCGCGACATACTCCACGTTCTTCGGATAAAATTAAGACTCGATCTCCTTTTTGAGATCCTCCCAAGTCTCGATCGAGCAGAGCCCCTTTTCTATCTCGATGCACCTGCGTCGCCACCACAACATAGCATCATTAGAGAAATATAGGGACGCTGGGTTTACCTTGTCGGTCTCATCCTCTATGCGGACCGCCTTTAGGTAGCGCTCGACATTCCAGATGAAGTTATCCACCTCCTTCGCGTCCCGTACGCCAGTAAAGGATTTGGGTTCTGGATACTTCACCCTCTGTGTCGACTCCCTCCTCGGAGTCGGACCACCAGCAATGGCCCTCTCGAGGACCTCCGTCTTGGTTTGTAGCTCTTTGCGTAGTTCGGCAATCTCCGCCTTAGTGGCCTTTCATTCCTCCTCGAACTCGGCCTGCATCTCGCGGAGATGCTCTCGGAACTCCGACATAGCCGTAGCGACGTCCGCCTCCAAACCCTGGGCGAATTCCTCGTGAGCCGTTTGGTTTTGCTCCACTTGAAATTCGACGCCTGTCACGCCTTTCTCTAGCATCTCAATCCATTCATCCTACTCGCCAAGAGCCCGCTCCATCGACGGTTCCTTGTTTTTGCCCTTCCTCGAGGTCTTCGCCTTCTCCTTAGGCGATGCGGGTTGCTCGTTGATGATTGCTTCGATCGAAGACATGACGGCGACCGAACCTTTGCTCTGATACCACTTGTCACGGACTTAGTATTTTTTGCTAGCACTTCGTTCCGTGCGTCGCACTGTCTTCTTCCGTCAAGACTCGTGCAAGCCTTCCCAACACGACTTAGCTAGATCGCTAATGAAATTAAGAATAGTGGAGCAAAGATGGACTCGTAAGAATCTCTTTATTAACTTGGAGAATACTTACAATTTTATGTAGTGAAGGTGGTGAGGAACAAATGAAAGCCTCCCCCTTTTATAAGTGCTCAGAGAGCTTTACATAGAAAGTCCTGGAAGGAATATTCCAAGGATTATTCTTTTCTACCATAATTGGAACGACATATTTCAGGTTTATTCCCTAGCAACAGAAAAGGAAACTTCACAGGCCATCCAGAAATTTCTTGGGCCTCCTAGAGCGATCTTGGACCTTCCGGAGAGATCCACTATCTTCTAGAGCCTTCTGTCATCTTCTAGAATGTTTTGGAAGCTTCCCGCATAACCTTGGTCCGTGAAAATGTTATGCAACTGGGCCTCGGACGGGGTGCAACATTTGGGACGTTACATGCTGCTGTTGTTTTGCTGATGAAGATTCTGTTATTATTGGATTTAGTGATTTTGGTGTTTTTCTTATTATGGTAAGTTTTTTTTTTGGTGATTATGATGTAGTGTTTGGTGATTTTATGTTGGAAGATTGTGCCCGCGAGAGGGACGGCTATACTGGTCTGGAGTTTGACGTCGATCTGCTAAGGCATGCAATCGAAGTGAGAGGTTTGGATTGTTGAGATTGAGCGTCAATATTTCGTGTTTATTCTGTTATCGTGATACAAAGTTATCTAACCAACATATCGTGGTTTATGTGTTTCTTTTTGGGAGTTCGATAGACATGAGCAAATGTGGAGATTGTTAGGATTGACTCAAGTTTATTTAAGAGGATTTTGTTTTTTTATGCCCTTAAATAGATTATGATCAAAATTCTCTTGCTGTTTAAGAAATATTGGATGGCTATGACTTGTTTTAGAGTTTGGGGTTTAGGCTATAATAATGTCTCTCTTTTGAGAAAAGAGTGAGAGGAAAGATGTAGGATTTTTTTTGGAGTGTTTGGTGAAGATTATGAGTAATTGTAATCTTCTTTACGAGCAATTAAGGATATTTTGGCTATGAAAGTTAATTCTATTATTTGCCCTTTTACTTCTCTTTTCATTGCCACATCATAGGCGCAATTTCTACCAACATAGGTGCAGTAACAAGAGTGGATCTCATGCCAGTTTTTGGTCTCGCATATGCAGTGTCCAGAGTAAGCCTTGATCTTGAGATGCCTATGGTGCTCAATAGAAGTCCTTTTGTTCGACACTGTTTCACATATCTTCATATTCTTAATGTTACTTCCTAGTGACATCCCTTTGGACACTCCACAAAATTGACTAGCAAAATGAATTATAAGGTCGAGAAATGGCTAGACAAATCAAGTTTTATACCAGTCTTCTGTACTCGGACTTATCTTTAACATCATCAGGCTATAAATTAGGTTTTTGCTTCATAGGAGTAACAACCGGTTTGACACCAAGTATCTGGTTTCTTGTAGCAAGTCCGTGTCATATTTTCTGAGAAAGGCTAGCTAACCCCTTGTTTACTTTGAGTAGCCTCAATCTCAAGAACTAGCGGAGCTGAACTATATTCTTGGTAATGAAATGCTTCTAGAAGTAGTCATCATCTCATTGATGCCTTTGACATCACTGCGGACAGTTCATCGACATAAGAGATTACAACAACTATCCCAGATTTGGTGTTTCGATACAAATGATCTGCATGATTGAGCAAAAGCCCACTCGTGTGACTACTTGGCTAAATTTTCTAAACCAAACACGGGGCCTCTGTTTGAGGCCATAATTGGCTTCTCCAACTTGCATGGTCGACTCTCTTCCTGAGGGAGGATAATCTAGGAGGTTGCTGCAAATAAACATTCTTTATAAGATCACCATATGGAGACATGCATGACATCAAGCTGAAACATCATCTAAACATTGTTTACATTAACAGGGAATAAATACCCTGCTAGATTTGAGACGACCACTGAAGAGAATGTCCAAAATAATCAACATCATCTGAGTACAGCAATTTGCTACTATTTTGATGGTAAACACCCAAAGACGAGCAAACCAATCAGTACCAAGAGGAACAGACGCGAAGTCCTATATGTAGCGGGATATGAGATAACCATCATAGTAATCATAGCATGCTTCCAGCTGGTTGAGATCTCTAGAGCTTCCCATAGAGGTCTTTTTTATAGAAACTAAAGAAAAATAAGGGAAACTGGCAATAGGAATAAGTGAGTCTATTAAAAGAAAAATAAGGGGGTTATTTCTGGCACTATCTGATCATTTTGAGTACCGAGATGAAACTAGTGGAAGAAGAAAACCATTTACTGTGTCCATTGTTTTTTCCTGAATTGTGTTTCCATGTAAAAAAAATTGTCTCATCTATTTTGTTGTTATTGTTTAGTTTTCTGTTTATCTAGCTTATCTGTAAAACATATATATCTGTAAAACATATATAGGAGTGAGACACGGTTGGTAAGCATGCCATTTTCCTAAACCACGTCTTTGGTTCAAGTGAATCATTCTGCAGGATCCTACCCTTATGTGCCTCTTTCCATACCAAGTGGCTAGTAAGCATTCTGAGAGAAACACTTGAATAGTTCCTAGGATGAAGAATATAGCAATGTTCATCTTTGTTTCATATTGTCTCAGAAACACACGCAATACCAGGGACATAACTTCCCATCCAGTCCTCATATCTAGACCCTTTCTTTATTTTGGAGAATATTGGAAGGCTTCTCCTTGGTTGGTTGTCTTGAATTCTGTGACCAACATGGTCAGTTTCTAAATTGGCCAATTGGCATTCAAGGTTGTAACACTTGCCTTTCTTGCCTAATTATCCATTAGGTTTACAGCTAGTCATAATATTTTGTCAATCTTTTTGTGGACTCCAGTCGGTTTAGAGTTAAGGTACGTCAACCCTAATATATGGAATTGTTTACACTGGCATGTAACTAGTTCTAGTGTTTCATCATATGGCTTAATATATACATGGTTCTCGAACCCTATCTAATCTGATCTGATCAGGTAACCAAGATCCTTCTTGAGCAAGGTTTTTATTATTTGATGTAGAGGAACTAAGTGCACTCCATGACACATTGAGCTCTATCTTTCATTTGAACCATTTTCACATATCTCGATTAATCTTTTATGTACTGCTGATCTGTGCCAGAAGAAAATCAATAAATATATGAACCGATTTATTTCAAAAAGGAAAAAAAAATACAAATCCACAAGAGGAATGGAAGATTATAAGCATTGATTAAGAGTGCTGAATTTGGATTCATAATGCCAAACTGTAAAAGTAGCTTGAGATATGGTAGTAGAAGAAACATTACATGACTTTTAGATATCACCAACTGTACTACTATACAGTATTAGGAATGAAATGCACACCATGGCACATTGAGCTGTATCCTTCCGATTGTCACATATCTTGATTAATCTTATTATGTACTGCCCATCTGTGCCACAAAGATGATCAATAAACACACAAATCCATTTATCTCAAACAGAAAAACAGCGTACAAATGCAGACCGGGAATGGAAGATTGTAAGCATTGAAGAGAGTGCTGAATTTGGATTCATAATCCCGAACTGTAAGATCCCTTGAGATATGATAGGTAGATGAAGAAACATTACATGACTATAGGATATCACCAACTGTATTCCTATACAGGATTAGGGCCCTTACACAGCGTTCGTGAATGTTACAGGGAATAGAGTTTGATGATTTAGATAAAAGTTGTATGCATGTTGCAGCACGGTCAGTGGCTATCTAACATATTAGCCTTCTCTGCACATTCTCCTTTTGGTACTTCTGAATGTCTCCGTCATGCTGCCCCCTTGATAGTGAAGAGAATAACTGTTGAACCAGTAGACTTTCATGTCTTGCATTCTAAAATCCTTTGCTTAAATATTTTTTTTGGGTTTTATGCAGGGAAATAGCTTAATGAGAATTCTTCACATTGCAGCTTTTGCTGTGTCTGGCTATGCTTCAACAGAAGGTAGGCAGTGCAAACCCTTCAATCCTCTTCTTGGGGAGACCTACGAGGCAGATTATCCAGACAAAGGTCTTCATTTCTTCTCTGAAAAGGTTATAGTTTCTTTTTCATTCGTCTATTACAGTTCTGTTTTACATTTTTCTCCTTTTACATGATTTTGGAGTCTTGTGAAAGTCGAGCACAAAAGTAGCAATCCGTTTGTCCATTCTCTCGAACCATGTGCTTTTGAATCATTCTAGGTGTGCTGGAAATGGTCACTATATTTAACTTCTATATTCATTTTTTTTATATGATGTTGTTTCAGGTGAGTCACCATCCAATGATAGTTGCTTGTCATTGTGATGGTAGAGGATGGAAATTCTGGGGAGATTCCAATTTGAAAGGGAAGTTTTGGGGTCGATCCATTCAACTTGATCCTATTGGCATTTTAACACTTCAGTTTGAGGATGGGGAGATGTTTCAGTGGAGTAAAGTCACCACTTCTATTTATAACATCATACTTGGAAAAATATACTGTGATCACTATGGTACTATGCGCATTCGTGGCGATGGCCAATACTCCTGCAAACTCAAATTTAAAGAACAGTCCATCATCGACAGAAATCCTCATCAGGTACTTGTGAGTTGTGGCATATGGTGTGAATGGAAACAGTTACAATCTGCAAGATATTACTGCACAATTTTTTACTTTCATTTTGGAATCTTTCATTGGAAGTGGAATGCTGACTAAAGTTCGAACTTTTTTCATATGTGGATATTGTAAAATTCAGCCAGGTATAAGAGCATGTAGTTAATTGCACAGTAAAGAGCTTATGTTTCTTAACTCGTCTCCAAGATGATTAATAATACTTGTTTTCTGAAAATTATTTGGACAAGCACTGCTAAAGAACCATCATTTTTGCCTTTCATATTATTGGTTCAGTTTTATTAATATATTAAGCTTAAACAAAAAAAGTTATATCCACTACATATAACTTGCCAGATTGATAGTAATTCTGGACGTTTACCACATGCAAGGTAGCAAAAGGCTTGGTAATCTAAAGCAACCAAATGATCTGCCCATCCAAAAATGAACTTGAAAATATGAACAAATAGCTATGGAAGAATAATTACTAGTTGTATGGTCAGCTGTATCAACCTATTTGTTCTATGGGAGGGAGGCACATTTAACAGGAGAACTTGTAAAATAACAAACTCGACTGACTCCAATCTTTCTTACTAAGTGAAGATCTATTTTCTGTATCATCTTTTCCTTCAGTCTCATCAAATCTTTGCCCTTCATGGGTCACATTTGGGAGCTTTTCCTATTTGTCAGCGAAGTAGTCTGCAACTTTTATGTTCGTATTGGAGTATGTGTATCCATATCATCTGATGGTATATGGCTTGTACAGTGACTTTTTGGCCCTTATAATAAAAGATGAAATTTCCATTTTTATGCAAATTGGCTTAACTTATTAAAATAAGCAATCTTCATCAACTTGATTAAGTACGAAACTAGAAACAGTATCAAGGTTTAGTATTCGACTCATCAGCACCAATATTAGGTGAATAATGTATATCAAAATTTAAACAGCTGTTGTTATTTGCTGGAATTTTAGTTAGGGTGCCTACTCAACTAATTTTATTAGCTTATTAGAATAGCTGAGAATTTAATTCAAATTTCTTCAACTAATTTTACTTCCGTACCATAGTAATAAGTAAATTATCATGTAATTGAATTGCTTATGTTTGGAGGTCATAATTGTGCATAATGATTTATCTTCCCTTTTTTGTTATTGACTGTTTTTTTTGGTTAAGCAGGTGCATGGATTTGTGCAAGACAATAAAACGGGCAAAAAGGTAGCAATGGTGATGGGGAAATGGGATGAAGCCATGTATTATGTTCTAGGGGATCCAAGTACAAAGCCTAAGGGATATGATCCGATGTCAGATGCGATTCTTCTCTGGGAGAGAGATAAGGGTGTTTCCCAGACGCGATACAATCTCTCTCCCTTTGCGATCACTTTGAATGAGTTAACACCTAGTTTGTCAGAAAAGTTACCTCCGACTGACTCTCGCCTCAGGCCAGATCAGCGGCATTTAGAAAATGGTGAATATGAAATGGCAAATGCAGAGAAACTCAGGCTTGAACAGTTACAAAGACAGGTAAATCTTCGAGTTTCTTTTACATGCTAAGGTTCTGTTGATGCCAATTGTTTTATAGACTAACTTGTGATATTTATGTGAAAGCCGAAATATCTGTTACACATCACTAGAGTCAATAATGCACTCTCCTATACCAGTTTATACTGTGACTGAGCATAAGTCCCAATTTTAGAACCAATTAGTTATTTTCCTTCTAGGCTTCTCAGTTTACTTAAATATTTAGCTGTTTCGATCTGAATTTTGCCGTCATTTTTATTGTAGTGGAAATTAATACATTTTAACCCCATGCTTTTAGAAAAATGAAGAAATATGGCATATGGGGAAAACTACTAGTATACATTACATAATAGTATATTTCTGTATACATTACATAATAGTATATTTCTTGGACTATTATTCATCCTCGTAGATTTTCACTATATTGAATATATGTCCGCAAATCTTCTATGTATGCTACATAGGTAGCCTGCTGTAATCATAGAACTGAACATTTTTCTTTAAAAGTTGATAATTGTACACTATTCTCTTTCATAGCTTGAAACATTTTTTCTTTTGAGAGATTGTGTAAGAGTCAGGAAACACTTGATTCCTAAGCACTACAACAGCAAGACAACGAAGCCTTTATCGCAAAATCTTTAGGAGTAGGCTTTCTTGAATCCTTTTATTCTAGCAGCTTCTGTGTAACACTAACAAAACAACCATCCATATTTTGGAGAATCCCGTCTTCCATATGCGCTCCAAGCACCTCTAGGTGAACTGACATCATATGTGATAAGGTCAAGCTGGGGGGAAATCCATCTCCAACATGTCGCTACTACTTCTCAGTTGTCCAATATTCCCACTAAAACTTTCCTTCACCAATATTTCTCTACTTCTATCCAAGCTGGGCTTGATTGACATCTATGCCCCAGCTTGTGTGGGAGTGTAAAAGAATGTGCATTCTTTTGCCTTTCCAGATAGTTCCAATAATGTCACTAGTGACATCATGTGTTAGCTATTATCTAGTTGTCCATCTTTTCCTCACATTTGTATCCTTGAATATTTGGCCTAAAGCTGTAATGAAAATCAATCCAAAGAGTTGAGCTATTCCTGGTCTCAACACCAATGACTAGATATAGCACCAAGAAAACTCTGAAAAGTAAGAAACATGGTTGTGAACAAGTTTAATCTCTCTAGAGGATTATGTTCGCTAGTAGAACGACGCGCAAGTATGAGATCCTCTGTAGCAGGGGAGGGACCAAGACTTAAGAGCATTAGTGTCTTGTCTGTATAGATCGAAGTAATAGGTGGTGCCGTTTCGGTAGTGGTAATAGTGGGGCAATCACGACAGTGATACACCAATGTAATAGGATAGCAAGGTAGAAGAGAAGCATGTTCTCATGGTGGAAAAGCTGCAGTCTCAAGAAAGACAAGTTCGCTTGGTGTGGAAAGGGGTAAAAAAAAAGTGGAGGACATGAAACCCCATAGTGTGATATGTCCTCTAAGAAAGTAATGTGGCACGAAATGCGAATACGTTTGACAACATGATCATAGCATCTATACCTTTTAGGTTGAGAATGGTACCCCAAAAGACACAAATGACAGACTGTGAAGATACCTTGTTTTGTGCAGGAGGTCTAAGAACAAAATAAGTACAATGAGATACACGAAGTATAGAATAGTCAGGAGCATAACATGAAGTACCTGGTGAGGGGAAACAATATGGAGAATGGAGGATGGAATGCGATTAATCAAGCGTGCACTAGTGAGAATGGCTTTGGCCTCACAATGAACATGGATAAAGTTGAAAGAAGAAACCTAGTGGCCTCAAGTATGTGTTTGTGATGTCTCTCAACAACGTTACTCCTGATGAGCATGAGGGCAAGAGAACTGAGCCAAGGTCCCCTGAGAAATAACACGTTTTCGAAATTGATGCGAAGTGTATTCCCGTGAGTTTGGTCAAGATATCTTGACCTTACAAGAGAATATAATTTCGACCATCTTAGCGAACTTGAGATATTTGGAGAAGACTTCAAAATTTTTTAGATAGAAAATATAGCCAACTAAAAGAGTTCAATTTTCAATAAAGATAACAACGATTTCCTTCTTTTGAAAGGTAGGGAGAAGGATGCCATACATTATAGTGTACTAAGTCGAAAGGAGAGTGGGGTCAGGTGGAGGTTAGACAGGTGAAGCGGGGAAGAAGAAGATAGGTCATGCAAGGCAACGCTGGATTAAGTCGGTGAAGCAGGATGGGTGTAGGTAAAGTGTGGGCTTGTGAAGAGTGCGGGGTCAGGCAGGTCACAGTAATGGAGGGAGGTAACGGTAGGTAAGGTTCAGGTTGAAACTGACGGTGAGTGGATATGCTGGAAAGGTCAAGAGAGTAGGGTGCGAGGGGCTTAGGTTTGGAACGGGTTAGGGTTCTGCTGGAGTGGTGGCAGATGGGTGGAAAGGTAGCTGGAGAAGACGGGTGGGGAAGATGGAGAAGGAGGCGGTTCGGTATAGAGTTATTGTTTAGATGGAGTTGGGGCTAAGTTGGTTTGTGGATGATGGGAAGGAGAGGAGTATGGTTAGAATTTAGGACTGCTATAAGGCCAACTATATATAGTAAGGATTACAAAGAGGGGTTGCCTTCCTATCCACTATCCAATGTTGGGACTAGGAGGAGCAGAAAAAGGACAACAGTAAACAAGTAATAATAAGCTAACAATAGGGTATCCATTACCAATATCCACTAGGTATCTCCGATACCATTTGTCACACCCAGTCCACGGGCCCTCCAGGACATGACCATTCACGAGTAGTGTGTGCATCATCACTTGGGGGACTTCAAAATTATTAACCTGGATGTACACACCATCTCCATGCACTCAAATATGAACCAATCAAGCTCATCTCATATCTGATGTGGGATTAAATCTTGCGGTTTCACATATTCAATGAGTTGGGGTAACATATTTTGTCACTTAGGGTCGGCAACCGAGCATAAAATAGCAATCAGTGATTGGAATTGGATTTTGGGTTCTTGGTAAACTCTTAACTGCAAGGCTTTTGGAAAGCACAGAGATGATATCAGTAGGAAACATCTGGGACACTCTGTTTATATTCAACAGATTCCTTATGAAGGAAAGGCTGAAAGATATAGTTGGAGAGAGAGGTAAGAATATTGATTTTTTTGAGTGGTGGTATGCAAGGAAGTGGGATTCAATGAGAGGAGGATCCCTTCAAACTAGGCACTGGGGGAAATATAGAAGGAAATGACATCTTTGAGGTGAATCTAACAAATCAGCATATGATAACAGTTCCAACTGCAAGGGGATTTGGATAAGAGATGGTTACTCTTAGGCAGCATCTCCTCGGAATGAGAAATTATTGTGATCCAGCAGCAAGTTTACTCACCCATGCTCCCTCCTATTATCCATCCCGAGATACAAACTTCTTAGTTGATCAAATCAGGAGTGAATTAGCTTTTGAATAGCTCGAAGTTGTTTTGCTTTGCTGCCTGGTGTTTGTAATGATGCCACCTACATATTGCACGTTTATTTGTATTTGCTAATAATTTGGATTAAGAATATAACTACTTCCCATCTTACAATTGCAAGCTTATGTTTTGCGTTTTTTTCTTAGCTTACTTCATGATAATGCAATTTGTTCTTCGTTCTGGAAGACTGTACTATGCTCAACTTTAAGCAAGGTTCTAAACGGCGGTAGGCGGGTGGGCGCGGAGAGAGAGCGCCTACCGCCTAGGCACTGCCTAGGCGGTTGATACATTTTGGACATTTTTTACTATTTTACCATTGATTTTTTTTTTTTGGCATAATATGTATATTTTAAGGGTATTCCATGCATAACTAAGTTGTAGAAAGTAGATTTATGAAGTTTTAATTTTGTAAAAGTGAACCATAGGCCCATAATACTTGTAGAACCTTTTGGCCAAAACATCTTGTTAGGTATTGCTCCTCTTAGGCACCCGCCTACGCCGCCTCACCTCCGCCTATGCCGTCAAATCTTCGTTGGCCCTTCATGCTCGCAGCCAATTAATAATTATGAACGTCTTCTCATGGTTTACTCAAGTGTGAGCCTTGTGTGTGTTTTATCATGCAGGCGAGGAAGTTGCAGGAGAAGGGGTGGAAGCCACGGTGGTTCAGGAAAGACCGGGAGGACGAGACGTACCGATACATGGGAGGGTACTGGGAAGCGAGGGAAGAAGGCAGGTGGAACGGAATTCCAGATATATTTGGCCAGAGCCAAGCTTCACCCTCCACAGAGCCAACATAATTTCGCTTGATTGTCGCTCGATTTGTCTGTAGAGTAATCTAATCTCTCTTCTTTGATTTGTATTTTCTTCTGGTTCCTTGATTGCAAGGTTCTTATCAGTATGGAAAACTTTTCCTACTAGAGTAGGGATTATATACAAGGTTTTCCCATAGGCGTAGGTACATGGAGAGGTAGGGAGTGCGTGCGTGAAGAAGGAAGGAATGGTATCTGTATCTGTATCTGTAATTGTACAACTCTCTCGAGGCATATCTCAATATGAATGAATAGGGAAATTGGT
This sequence comes from Iris pallida, assembly GCA_029216955.1. Taxonomy (NCBI): domain Eukaryota; kingdom Viridiplantae; phylum Streptophyta; class Magnoliopsida; order Asparagales; family Iridaceae; genus Iris; species Iris pallida. The sequence goes on from JANAVB010021799.1 coordinate 15,254,429, forward strand.
CCATCTTGGTAGTTATGTTGCTGAAGTTACTGTTGTTTATTTTTGGACTTGCCAATATCTTCATGGAGATTATTGAAAATAGAGATCTTTAGAAATCTGAATGTACTTGTGAATGTATTATTTTCCTTTGGACAGATGATATATCGTTATAGACTCTTTGGATATATACATGCAAGACAAGGTCTTGGGTTTTGTGCAAATCTTCACTATGTTGAAGGAGTCCGTTTTTGTGCAAATCTTTAGAAATTCATATTACTTTGTATATGAATTTTTTTAATCCATATTCTACCATCCAGTTGTTTATAATATAATATGAATATATCCAAAAATTTTATTATAAATTTAGAACTGGCAGTTACTTAGCACTAATTATATTATATTTTGGATTTGTTGAATTTTGTACTATAAAAAAAATTATATAAAGAAATGAGGGTGTTATTTTTTGGACTTATCTATGTCTCCAAAATGCTGGAGCCGGCCCTCTAACCGTCTTTCAAATTTTGGTTGGGAAAATGGACAATGCATGCACAAATCACTTTCATGTACATGTCAGCCCAATTATGGGGTCTCTACTTAATCTCACTCTACACGTAAACCTCCTTGCTCCAAGGAAGATGGTACATATCAAGTACCACCTCACATTTGAAATAATCCATACTTAGTGTGATGTGCTAATCTTGTGTTAGTGGAGCTCACATGAGCTTAATATTCTGAAAGATTTCCCACCCCTCCCCTAACAAATTGAATGCTTATAATAATGTCCCATCAATGGAATCTCCCTCCTTTGGAATGGGAGAAGCTTAGATAGACCACCTAAGCATAATGCTCGAGGGAGGGACACAAAATTTGCACAACTTAGTAATCTAATCACCCACTCTTGACCATCTCTCTTTTGACTTGTGTCTTAGTTTTTGACCTCTCTTTGTCACTAATCCTGTTTCAGAAACATTGAGAGAGAGAGAGAGAGAGAGAGAGAGAGAGAGAGAGAATGGCTTCTCTTAGAATGCTGGCTATGGTGCTTACAAGCCTCCTGTTGCTTCATCCACAAGCAATAGTTGGCAGAGCCGCCCCCGCGGAGGCGGCGGTCGGGGAGGGGCGGCACGAGGAGGCGCGGAGGACGATGGTGCCCGATCGGTGGTGGTCTACGTCGGACTATGTGCCGGTGAGGCGCCGGAGACCGATACACAATAGGTTTGCTCCATGAGTTGGACTGTTGGAGAGTTTCTGTTTTTGCTTTCGATACATAGTCTGTTACATCATGTAATCAGCAAAATATGATCAGATTTTAGTGTTACTTAGTAAATTACTAATACATATATATACTAGTAAATGCACGTGTTTTGCACGTATGATAACGTATAATAATAATATTATCCAATTATAGTCAAATATCTTTTCTATCTCATGTGGTTAAGGTGAGAGATTTTCTTCTTATTTGGTAGAGTTCGATTTTCTATTTTGAATATATATAACAAATTTTTTAAAAAAATCAATAATTTTTTACATAATTTTTTTTTTAAACGGTTGATGATATATACGGTTTAGACGGTTCAATCTTGAACCATTTTGAATATATATATATATATATATATATATATATATATATATATATATATATATAGAGAGAGAGAGAGAGAGAGAGAGTGAGTGGATCGTTGGAAGTTTGTAAATTGTAACTGGAAAATGATTGTCAAACCATATCATGTTTCTTTTGCTCACTCTGTTTTTTCTTTTTCTTTTTTCCCATCTTTGTGGTTGTGATTAGTTTGTCAGAGCATCATTACAAGTTCTCAATAGGAAGATGAACATCATTACAATAGAAGAAAGAACAGTAGCATGTACTATGCAAATAACGATTTCACTTTCTTTTTATATATATTAGAAGTCACACACGTACGTTGTTGATATCTTTTGTGTGTGTATTTTTTCACTTTTAAATATATATTTACATAATAAATATATTTTGAAATTGTATAAGCTATTTTAAAGTGTTTAAAATAAATTTACTTTTTAAATGGTGAACATTTATTGTAGTTGGAAGTATATAGTTATTAGAGCTTAGTATATATATATATATATATATATATATATATATATATATATATATATATATATATATAAAAGACTAGTGAAAAAGAAAAAAATCTATTATTATAAGAAAATTAGATACATTTTAAATTATATTAAAATAATTAAAATATATTTTAATTAAATTTGTTATAGATATGTTTTTAGAACTTTGAATATATGTTTAGATAATATCATATAAGTTTAAATATGATTTAAATATTGATTAATTTAGATTTGTTATAGATATATTTATAGGATTTTAGATATATATATTCAGCTAGTTAGAAGAATTTTATGATTTTTTAAAAAGGATATACATACGGTTGATGGTAGTTTTTAAAAATTCTTAATTATGTGAGGATATTGTTGGAGTGGGTGGAGTTTCCAACCTATGTAGAGAACACCCGAAGTGCGATGAGCGCCATCCATGTGTCGGAGAAGCTCGGGGAGATGACGAGAGCCATTCGAGAGGTCGAAGAAGCTCGGGAGCCAGAAGAGGAGTTGCTACCCAGGGGACATTCGAGTTCGTACCGAACTCGGTTCCCCAGGCCAAGTTCGGTCCAAACTCAGTCCTGGAGCTTCTGTTCAGGGGCGGCCTTGGCCCAGGGCAGGCCGGACGAGGGCCCAGGGCCTCCTGACGAAGGGGGCACCAACATGGAACTTTCTATAATAGAACTAGTATGTATCATGTGCCTTTTTTTTAAACAAAAAGCATTGTGGTGTAGTGGTTACAATGCTAAACTTGTATTTAAGAGGTCCTTGGTTCAAATCTTGACTACTACAAATTTTTGTTTTATTTACACTTTTTTTTTACATTATGTATGGGGCCCATTTAGAAAATTTTGCCTCGGGCCCCCAATTGCTTAGGGCCGGCCCTGCTTCTGTTTGCTACTGTTTGTTTTTACTCGCAAACATCGACTCAAGGAGTTCGGTCCGAGTCCGGTGTCGACGGACTGAAGTAAAATTTGGGGTATTTTATACACCGTTATCCTACGGTCCAGGTTTAGCTACGGGATTACAGGATATAAAAAGGAGGCAAGAGTGCTTGTGCAACTTTGGGAAGGAGAAAGAAGGATTAGAAGCAGTTTCAGAGGAGGAGATCAATTTGGGATAATTTTTCATTGTCTTCTTTCTTTGTATGTAATCTATTTTCTGTTCTAGTAGTTTTGGTGATCCGTTTGAATCAGGAGGAGCTTTTAGTTGGTGTATTCTCTTTATTCTATTAGTGGAGGTTCTTCAGGGTTGGACTATGATCGTCTCGTGGGTTTTTTCGCAAGTATTTTTCACGTAAAAATCTCTGTGTCTGCGATTTGTGTTGGCATTTTTAATTTATGTGTTTTTGCTCGATTCTCTCACATGGCTTTCTGGTTTGGGAGAAAGATTTCCGTCGATTCTTTTCCAACATTTATATATACCCGATCTAAACGATTAATTTTCGTACATCGCATATAACTCAACCCATAGGTGCGTTCTTCTTGGAGAGCCGCATAGACGAGCTACTCTTGAAGGTCCGCCTTGCCCTCACCTGCACTACTTATGCCAATTAATTTCCTACTTTTAGTGCTGAACTTTAGATTTTGAGACCCTGAGACGAACTCTAAAAATTGTGCCCTCAAAGCCTAATGTGCATATATTTTTTTTCATAGACGATGATACAATAGTATTATCAACACAAAATTTAGAAAATAAAATAATAAATATAATATAATATCCAAAATAGTATATGTCATAATAAAATTCTAATGAACTGAAGGTGTTCCAAACCAAAAATAAAATTAATATACTAGGCAAATAAATAAATAAAAAGTTAATAATGTTTGGGGTAGTTCATATGATAAATAATAAAAACAAAAACAAAAAATTGTAACTTATTATCTTGTTCAGTTACCTCCAAGACGACCAAGAAACACACACACAAAGGAGATTGAACAACGAAAAGTTACAGGAGAATGAGACAGACAACAGAATGGTAGAGGAGATTGAGAATGTCAGACTCTTAGAGCGAAGGGAGGGGAAAATGATTTTCACAACGACTACACCAATTTTTTTTTTATTGTGACTAACTGACTTGTCTCTTGGTATTCTAGTATATGACGTTTAGACAGGGCGACCCTAGCCCAGGCAGCCAGGACGACCGCCCAGAGTCCAAAGAGTATGAGGGCCCCAAAAAATTAATTTATATATATATATATATATATATATATATATATATATATATATATATATATATATATATATATAAAATCTTGTATTTAAAATAGAACTAGTATGTACCATGGTCCTCTTTTGATACAAAATAATTTTGATGTAGTGGTTATTATGTTAGACTTGCACAATAGAAGTATTACATTTTTTTAAAATTTACTTTTATTTCAGTTTTTAATTTATTTTTTTACATTATACATGGTCCCATTTTGAAAGTTTGTCTATGGCCCCATGAACTCAGGGTCGGTCCTGCATTTAGATATCCTATAAAAAAGATTATACGATGACTAAAATGATTGGAATGAGTGTGATGTGTAGGACCGTTGAGCACCTCTAGAGGGGGAGGGGTGAATAGAGTGTGTGTGCAGCGAAAAAAAATCACCAATTAAAAAATTAACTATGGCAGAAAATAAGAGACAGTAAATAAATTCAGCAAGAGATAGAAAGATCAAACTCAGTGACACAGCGATGTATACTGGTATCCCTCTGAGAGGACTAATCCAGTCTCGAGTACTCTTGCTCGATGTTAATCCACTATGGCACAAGCTAAATGAGAGCTTGCAGTCTCTTACAACACCATGCTTGGTGACAAGCGCACGACCAGCTTCATAACACCGTGCTTGGTGACGAGCGCACGACTGGCTCCACAACAAGAATAGTTGCTGAACTTGGAACGACCTCTTTACAACTCTTGGACACCAAAAACTCTAAATCAACACAGATATTACTGGCTTTTGGCTAAGAGATGTATAGGTATAATTTGAAAGCTTTAGAACGTTTTGAAAACACTTGAAGAGTAGAGAAGAGAAGATGAAGAATGAATGAGTGATTTGAAATAAAAATTTCTCTTCTATTTATAGGTGTTTTCTGAGACCGAACTCGGACAGAATTCGGGCAGAGTTCTGATGCAAATATTTCGCATAGATACGTTGCTCGCAGATTTGTAGGCAACTAACATTTGAATTCAAAACGACCGAACTCGGGCAGAGTTCGGACCGAACTCAATTTTGAGTTCTGTCATGGATTTTTCGAAATATTTTATCAAAACAGTTTGTAAGAAAGGTTTTTGGAATATTTTGTAAAACGATGTATAAATGAGAAATGGGTAGGTTTTTTGGAAATGTGGACTGAGATAACCCTAAGCCAATATTACCAAGTTGATTTTACAAAATAAATCCTAGACTCAATAATTTAAAATGTAAAAATATAGAATAAAATATAAAATGAGTCAACTTCAGATTTGATGAAGTCTATGCTTTGCTGATGCAGTACAACGCCCGTTGATATTGATTTCATATCTCCTGAAATGATTAGCAGCAGTTTGTATATTTTGTGTATTGACTTAAGTGCATGTTGATTATCGAAATCGGGTGTGACCATGGAATGGGCCAACAATCTCCCCCATTTTGATAATTGACAAACTTGAGTCCATACCAAAATATATCTTTAAAAAATAACAAATAATACCTGAGCAAAGAATTTGTTTGAATGCTTGTTTGAATGCTTGAATTTGCTTGTTTTGGTATTTGTACTTATTCTCCCCTTTGTCAAATATAAAAATGAACTTGGCTCCCCCGTAATGTGTGAAGCCAAAAAAAAACAGACAAAGTGAAATAATAAAGTACCATAAACATAGCAGAGAACTAGTACTGAAATGAAAGTGCTGAAATAACATGTTCCACTACTAATCCAAAGTACAATCAGAAATGCTAAAATGTCTAACTATGAAGTTTAGACATAAAAAGAAAACTACATCATGGCATAAAATCATCAACTAACTAACTCCTATCCATAACCATCAGCTGAATCCTCGTCACAAAGTAGCGTCATCACCGCCAGGGGCCTCTGGAGGAAAGTAAGCTGCAGTGGGATCGAAGTACTGAAAAGATGCCTCGTCTCCAAATCGAGGTCCAGGAAAGTCTGGATGAGGCAGAATGGTAACGGGACGGACTGGATCATGAGATAGACTGTAGTGGAGATCCGCTAGTCCGTTCCGAAATACCTGGGCCTGATAAATGTGACGGAACTCCGAGTCAACATAAGATTGATGACGCTGTGCTGAAAGAGCAACAAAGTCATCGAATCTCTGATAGAAGCCTGGATCAAATCCCGGAGCAGGAGCTGGAGCAGGAGCAGCATCAGGAGCAGGAGCCTCGGCAGGCTGAGCACCAGGTGGCAGAGGTGGAGCAGGATATCTGCGGGATCTGGTGAGCTCAATAGGAGTGGAGGAGTAGGCACAGGTTTGAAGGTCAATATCAAACCTGCGGAAGATGGCTGCTAAGTGTATGGGATACACAAGGTTGTGTCCTGCATTTCTGCAGTTCAGCATCCAGTCCATCATGGTCTTTGGAATAGAAAAAGGTATTCCAAAATGAATGTGATACATGGCGGAGAGTTCTAAGAAAGTGATCTCGTCTGTAGATCCTTTTTTAGGGAGGAGAACAGAGAAAATAAATCGATGGAGTTCATAAAAGTTTTGATTTAAATTCTTAGAAAAGACTCTCCGAGGAACTGGGTTGGGATGACAAATAAGTTCCTTGAAAGAAGCAAGGGTGACATCCTCAAGAAATTGGACATGGTTAATGTCCATCAATGCAGCACCAACATCAGGAACATGGAAGAATTCACTAATGTCAGTAGCGCTGAACTCTAATTCTTGCCCAGAGATTGCAGAGGATTAGTTATATCAAGGAAACGAGTAAACATCTGTGTAATTGACTCATCGGGTTTCATCTTGAAAGATTCATATTCCTGTGTCAGTCTACTAATTTTGGATTCCTTCACTTGGGAAGTACCTTCATGAGTTACCTCAAGAAGTTTCCAAATTCGTGAGACGTCTTACAGGTTGAAACTCTGTTGAACTCCGTTTTGTCAATTGCACAGAATAGTGCATTGATGGCACGAGCATCTAGACTAGCCTTAGCTTTCTCAGCTTCAGTGTATTTGTCATGAGGCTTGTCTATAAGCTGGCCTTCAACCACTGTGGGTGCTGGCTTCTTATAACCATCAATGACTATAGACCAAAGATCAAAGTCAAGAGATTTTAAGAAGAAAGTCATCCGTGTTTTCCAATAGGTATAATTAGTACCATCAAAAAGTGGGGGTCTATTTGTGGATTGCCCTTCACCGTTGAATATTGATTTCACGGCTGCCATATATACTCTCTGAGGTTTGTTATATAAGAATATAACCTGCTCTGATACCAATTGTAGGACCGTTGAGCACCTCTAGAGGGGGGGGGGGGGTGAATAGAGTGTGTGTGTGCAGCGGAAAAAAATCACCAATTAAAAAATTAACTATGGCAGAAAATAAGAGACAGTAAATAAATTCAGCAAGAGATAGAAAGATCAAACTCATTGACACAGCGATATATACTGGTATCCCTCTGAGAGGACTAATCCAGTCTCGAGTACTCTTGCTCGATGTTAATCCACAATGGCACAAGCTAAATGAGAGCTTGCAGTCTCTTACAACACCGTGCTTGGTGACGAGCGCACGACTGGCTCCACAACAAAAATAGTTGCTGAACTTGGAACGACCTCTTTACAACTCTTGGACACCAAAAACTCTAAATCAACACAGATATTACTGGCTTTTGGCTAAGAGATGTATAGGTATAATTTGAAAGCTTTAGAACGTTTTGAAAACACTTGAAGAGTAGAGAAGAGAAGATGAAGAATGAATGAGTGATTTGAAATGAAAATTTCTCTTCTATTTATAGGTGTTTTCTGAGACCGAACTCGGACAGAATTCGGGCAGAGTTCTGATGCAAATATTTCGCATAGATACGTTGCTCGCAGATTTGGAGGCAACTAACATTTGAATTCAAAACGACCGAACTCGGGCAGAGTTCGGACCGAACTCGGACCGAACTCGGTTTTGAGTTCTGTCATGGATTTTTCGAAATATTTTATCAAAACAGTTTGTAAGAAAGGATTTTGGAATATTTTGTAAAACGATGTATAAATGAGAAATGGGTAGGCTTTTTGGAAATGTGGACTGAGATAAACCTAAGCCAGTATTACCAAGTTGATTTTACAAAATAAATCCTAGACTCAATAAAATGTAAAAATACAGAATAAAATATAAAATGAGTCAACTTCAGATTTGATGAAGTCTATGCTTTGCTGATGCAGTACAACGCCCGTTGATATTGATTTCATATCTCCTTAAATGATTAGCAGCAGTTTGTATATTTTGTGTATTGACTTAAGTGCATGTTGATTATCGAAATCGGGTGTGACCATGGAATGGGCCAACATGATGGGCATTTGTTTAGAATTGGACTTACACATTAACTAGTTTATATATATATATAAAAATTGGCGTCTTCTAAAATTTTGGGCCTGAGACGACCGCCTCATGTGCCTTATACAAAGTCCGGGCATGCCTACCAATGTTTTAAAAACCGGACCGATGATCGAACCGAAATTTTTTGGTATAGGTCGGACCGGGGTTCAACCGGGGTTCAACCGGAGTTCAATAGACTTGGTTTAGTTTGGTTCAAATAGGTAAAATATCCATATTTATTTCTTGGTTTGGTCATAAGTATGTTAATTCGGTTTAATTTTACAACTATAAGGTCGATTAAAACCAAATAAAGAATCAAATGGTCCAAATTTCACAAAATAATTTATTTTGAATTTTTTACAATAAAAAAAATAACTAAAATTGGCCGGTTCAATTGTGAACCGGTTCGACCGGTTCACACGGTTGAACCCGGTTTTGACAAAAAACCGACGGTTCTTTAAAGGACCCGGTTTTAGTCGAACCGGACCGATTTCTTGGTTAAAACCGGTTGGACCCGGTCCAACCGCTGGTCCGGTCCGGTTTTTACAACATTGATGCCTACTTTACTTCTCCCGCGAACACGAATCCACAACCACGCTAGGCCTGATGTCTGCATCGCTCTCACTTAAGCTAGAGAGGCTGGATATATACCACATTCCGGTCCGAAGGTTACATCTCAGTCCAAAGATCCGCATCTGTACCGCACCCGGTTACCCTCGTATTAATTCTGCCCACAAGAAATTAAATATGCTTATTTCTCGAATCCAGATCACTCGGAGATGCCTCTCTCTTTAGCCATTTGAAGTAGAGGTGATTGAATATATATATATATATAATATATATATATATTATATATCTATATATATATATATATATATTGTGGTCAAGAAACTTCATGTCCTAATACTAGTACTTTTGATTTCAACCTCTCGATGAACGAACGGATGCGGTGCGACCTTCGATCCTTATTCCAAAGATAAAAGTAACTTGAGTTCGAAAATTGGATTCTTCTCGAGTGATTAAGAAGCTCCCTTTTGTTATTAGTGGGACTAATCACCTCTTTTTCCCAACCATTTCTACCTCTATATCAAGATTCATCCTATAGAGATCACTAAACAAGTATAAAATTAAATTTTAAAAATGGCATATATGCAATGATCGACATGAAAATTATTCTGTGGTTCTGGCCACACGTCTTGTTTGTGGGGTTGTAGTCCGTTGGATACTTCAGGAGATCTCGTGGGAATGGACATAGTCTGAGTTTCTTTTTTGGCGTTGTTCATCGGTTCGGAAAAAATGACACCTCAAAAAATAAATTAGAAAAGAAAAAATAAAGAGTCTTGTCTACCTAGAATGTAGGGGACCAACTAAAATAACTTACATGCACGTTTATTACAAAAATTAGTAGGGGTAAACTACATTTTTTTTACAATCATTGTTATTTTAGGATTGTCAAAATTTTGACAGTTTTAATTTATATGAACCGTTAAAATTTGACAGTCCTAAATAGAATTACGAATGTCAAAATTTTGATAGTCCTAAAATTGTCAAAAAAAATTGTGTTGTCTTCTAGTAATTTTGTAGTGTTTTTAATATTTGTCAAACTTTAGGCAAACCTTTTTTTTTAAAGTCTGTTAGACACATTGGACAAATTGAAATTATTATTTTAGATTTCTGCAATAGTACGAAAACTGTGATATACAGAATCTAGGAGATGAAGACAGTTCCCTACCAAGTACTACATTATTCCGTACTATTAACACTTTGTTAGGGAAAAAAAGTACTGGTTGAAGTTCAAAATTCTAGCTGAGGTACAAAAAAAGTTCAAAATTCTAGCCAAAGCCTTCGCTGCCATATTCTATGCACATCAAATTCACATTCAGATTCAGTTTGTCTAATCTTTGGCTTTACTACATGTTATGGAAAATAATAAAAGATAAAATGAAATGACTTTGAAGCGTATCTATGTGTCGACATTTTTTGGAAAGTTATTCGTCCCCCCTCTCCTCTCCTCTCCTCTCCTCTCCTTCCATTTGGAAAGAGTTTTTGTCGGATTCAGACGTATACTTTCTCCAGGATACAACAAAGTCTTGAACAAATGATACAGACAACAAATCTGAATACCTTCTTTGAAACTGTTGAGTAGTAATAATTGTGTTATGCTTGTGATGATGTTTGGTGATGCTTGAGACTTGGGTATACTTGAGTATTTATCGAAATTCTCATGTCTTTTCATGAATATGTATACCTTTTCCAACAGTCGGAACGAATCTGAATGAACACTCACAATCAAAATCCAACGAATATGAAAATTCGTTCAGGCCAATGAATATGAAGATTTGTTAAAATCCAATGAACCTGAAATAAGAAGTGTTGGGTTTGTAGCCTTTTGTTTTGGTTTTTAGTCCCACATCGACTAGAAAGGAATGTGTATCTCCACATATATGAGTCTTTTCTCTTTATGGAGATGCACATGTAGTGCACATGGGTGTGAGCCATGTGGGATTAATTATTGATGGTATAAAGGCTTAATCAACAATTAAGAAGCTGTAAGCTTTTTGCTCTTGGAAATTTATTTCCATGGAGCTAAGCTCCGTAGGAGCTTAGCGACTCGGACTCGGAGCGACTCGGACTCGGACTCGGACTCGGGCTCAAGGGCTCATGAGGCGTAATGTTGGCGCACTTTGCACTTAGCACGTCAGCATCGTCGCTAGGCGCACTCTGAGTGTAGTAGTAATCAGAATTCCAGGGAGAAAAACTCTAAGTGTTCTTTAACACAACAGAGTAGTGAGCATGTTCTTTAACACAAACACTAGTACTTTTTAGTACGCGTGGGTTCTGTTACTTCAAACAGAGAGAGAAGAGTAGAGCCATTGCCAGAGGAGTTCGCCGTCTTCCGAGGAGTCAGAAGAGCAGGAGTGTTCCAAGGTTTTCCGTCAACCTTGCTGGTTCCTGGAAGCTGTTCGCAGAGGGCGAATAAAGCTTTGAGCAACGGTGATAATTCACCCCATTTCCATTTCTCGCCTGTCATCCTTCTGTTGCCTTTAGCAGTTCTGTCAGTATCTTTTTTTTTAGAAGCCACTACTGCCAGTTTGCTACGATCACGAAAATCTCTTTAGATTATTCGTGTATTACGATATCTTTTTCTCTCGTAATTTGCAGAATCCTTCTGGATCTCTGTTGCAAAACCTTCTTTAAGGAATTGCATTTGAAACGTTGTCTTTACAACTGTTTCAGTTTCTGTATTTTCCATCGAATAGCTTGCCCCGGCGTTCCCGACAATAACAATCTCAAAGCTTTATTGCTACGATGGAAAACATTAATGCTTCACTTCTAAACACTGACTTCTGTAAGTTAGAGAAGTTTGATGGAGAGCATTATCAAGTCTGGAAGAGGAAGGTTTATCTCACTCTTCAACTCAGAGACGTGGATCACGTGCTTCTTGAAGAGGAACCTACCGTTCCAGATACTGGGTCTGCTGCCGCAATCTCTGCGGCTACTAAACTTCAGGCCAAGTGGAGAAGGGAGAATAGCATTTGCAGGTTGCTTATCCTGAATGCTATGGAGGATTCCCTAGCAGAATCCTATTCTAAGAAGAATATCGCTAGAGACATATGGAGTCTCTAGAAAAACTCTACGAAGAAGACAAGAACCGCAGTAAAATATTTGTGGTTGAAAAATATCACAAGTGGTTCTTTGAGGACGAAAAGTCTATGCTACCGCAGGTAAAGGAGTTCCTGAAACTGCGACAGAAGCTGGAAGACGACGATGCCCCTCCCCGACAAGTTTGTTGTTGGAGGGATTGTCTCAAAGCTTCCCGCTGGGTGGAGCAAGTTCTATACAAACATGCATAGGAAGAAGTTGGAGATCACCCTTGAAGATCTCCTACAGGAAATCTATGTTGAGGACCAGATGGGCTCAACTGAAAGTGGACACACTGTCCAAGCAATTGGCTAACGTCAATCTGGTTCAGACCAAGGAACCAAAGGGAAAGCAGGCGGCTTTCCACAGCAAAAGAAGAACCCTGACAATCTAAAAGTCAAGGAACTTCTATCAAGAAAAAGAAGCTAAAGTCAAAATGCCTTGCTTCAAGTGTGGCAAGAAGGGCCACTTTAAGAATGAGTGTAAAGCAAAGACCAAGCAATCAGAGCAAGGAGAGCCTAGTAAGGTATCTATGATCACTGACGTAGTTGCTATGATTGCACAGGTGGATGCAGTAAGGACTGACTCTGACTGGTGGGTAGACACTGGAGCCTCCTGCCATGTCTGCTCCAGTAAGGAGTGGTTCACCACCTATACACCTACTTCTGAAGTGGTTATGATGGCGAACTAAGCACAATCTGAAGTGCTCGGGATCGGGACGGTGGTGTTGAAGCTGACTTCGGGGAAGTCTCTGACGCTTCAAGGCGTAAAGCACGTACCTGCTATCGCCAAGAACCTGGTCTCGGGAGGCCTACTCTGCAATCCAGGCCTCTGGATGGACATCAATACTGGACAGATGGTGATGTCTATCAAGGGAACATATTTCGGAAAAGCTTTTTATACCGAAGAATGTTCAAGATTCAGCTTGTAAATCAGTCCAATGTAAGTAATGTAATTAATGAAGTCACTCATTCTGCTTATACTCTTGAGTTGTGGCATAATAGGCTAGGATGTTCATTGTAAACGAATAAACAGAATGTCTAGTCTAGGACTTATCTCCAAATGTGGGGGTAAGGTAGAGAAATGTGAAGTTTGTGCTCAAACGAAGATCACAAGGAAACCTTTCCTCGGTTAATCGAAGTACAGATCTTCTGGAGTTGGTTCACTCCGATATCTGTGACTTCAAACAGTTCTCTACAAAGGCCGGGATGAAGTATTTCATAACCTTTATCGATGACTTCTCAAAGTATGCGTTCGTCTACTTGCTGAAGGCTAAAGACGAAGCATTCGAGAAGTTCAAGGAGTTCAGAGCCGAAGCTGAGCGGCAGACTGGACAACAACTCAAAAGGATAAGAAGTGATCGAGGTGGGGAGTACAGGTCTCATGAATTCGCATCGTTCTGTAAGGAACATGGAATTGTTAATGAGACTACGGCTCCGTACTCTCCTCAATCAAACGGAGTAGCTGAGAGGAAGAATAGGACGTTGACAGAAATGATAAATTCAATGTTGTTGACTGCTGGCCTTCCTAAGTGCTACTGGGGAGAAGCTGCATTGACGGCCACTTTTATTCTAAACTCCTTATGAACTCTGGTTCAAGGTCAGACCTAACTTGAATGTCATTCGAGTGTGGGGGTGTCTGGCGTATGTCAAGCTTCCAGATCTAAAGATTCAGAAGCTTGGGACAAGGACTACAAAGACGATCTTCTTGGGGTATGCCGAGAAGAGTGATGTCGGAGATTTCTTGATATTGACTCAAATCATATCATTGAATCTCGCGATGCAGAATATTTTGAAGACAAGTTTGCAAGACACAAGAATATTGTTCTTCCGGATGTTCCGGAGAATAATGAGGGTGCACAAGAAACTGAAGTCTTCAATGAAGATGTGGTCCAAGAATGTTGTTGTTGAAACAACGGTTGAACCAGAACAAGCTGAGCCGTCAGCTAAGCGTGTGAGGAGGCCGAAGGACTTCGGAAGTGACTTTGTCCTATCATGTGGAAGCAGATCCGCTTACCTATGATGAGGCGATGAAGACCAGAGACGCATTTTCTGGAAGGAGGCGATTGACAATGAAATTGATTCCATCACCTTAAATAACACTTGGGTATTGGTTGATCTTCCTGAAGGAGCGAAACCCATCGGATGCAAATGGATCTTCAAGAAGAAGATGAAAGCAGACGGAACTATTGACAAGTTCAAGACTAGGTTGGTAGCCAAGGGATTTTCTCAGAAGCAGGGATTGACTATTTTGACACGTATGCTCCAGTAGCCCGGATGACCACCATCAGAATATTGATTGCTCTCGCAGCAATACATAAGATGGTGATACATCAGATGGATGTGAATACGGCTTTCCTAAATGGCGAGCTGACCAAAGAGATTTATATACAACAGCCAGAGGGATTTGTCATCAGGGGTCTTGAAGACAAAGTCTGCAAGTTGGTGAAATCTTTGTACGGTCTTAAACAGGCTCCCAAGATATGGCATGAGAAATTTGACAAAGTTATAAGGTAAATGGCTACATGGTCAGCGATACGGACAAGTGTGTTTACACAAAGTTCGCTGATGGAAGAGGTGTTATCGTTTGTCTGTACGTGGACGACATGCTTATCCTGGGTACGGATATTAGATGTGTCACGGAGACAAAGAAATTCATCTCAAGCAAGTTCAGTATGAAGGACTTGGGGGAAGCTGATGTGATCTTAGGGATCAAGATCATCCGGACAGACACTGGACTAGCGCTGTCACAGTCTCATTATATTGAGAAAATGATCACTCGTTATGGGTATCGGGATCTTCAGGGATCGATACGCCGTACAGGTGTGATCTGAAGCTGAAGCCTAATTCAGGAAAAGCGTCAGACAGCTGGAGTATGCAAGCGTAATGGGAAGTTTGATGTATGCTACTACTGCCACAAGGCCTGACATAGCTTTCGCGTAGGAATGCTGAGTCGTTTCACTAGCAACCCAGGTGCTGAACACTGGAAAGCTGTGAAATGGGTTATGAGATATCTCAAGAAGACTCAGACATATGTACTGTACTACAGCGGAGATCCGCAGGTAGTGGAAGGCTTCAGTGATGCCAGTTGGTGCTCAGAGGTGGAGAGCGAGAGGTCCACAGGTGGATACATTTTCACAATGGGTAAGCTGCTATATCATGGAAGTCGAAGAAGCAGACTATGCTCTCGCGGTCATCCATGGAATCTGAGTTCTTTGCACTAGATACCGCAGCCGAGGAAGCAGAATGGCTTCGGGAGCTCATGTATGATCTTCTATTGGTTGGGCAAATACCGGCGATACCGATATACTGCGACAACCAGGCGACTGCGGCGGTGGCATCAAATGACCTCTTCAACGGGAAGAAGAGGACTATGCGGTTGAAGCACAGGGTAGTACACGATCTTATCAAGAGAGGTGTTATTGCAGTGATTGATGTTCGAAGTCAGGAGAACCTGGCGATCCGTTCACCAAGGGCCTCAAGCGCCAGCTGGTCAATGACACAGCTTGTAAAATGGACTTGAAGGCATTCTGATATTGGATTATTGTATTCCTACCATAAAGTTTTATGCTAATAGTTCAAAGATTTATTACTAGGCATCTAGCTTTTGGTTCAAGGGAGGACCACTAATCGAAAGAATATCAGGAACGGTGGGTACATGTTCTATTGGGCATGGAGAGGTTACGGACCTATAACCACTATTGTCTACTATTGTTTTCTGCGAAAACGGTTCCTGTGGAAGGTTGGCTTAATTGCCTTAATGAGTTCTCAGGCAGAGTAATGCCTGGAGTGCTTTACAGGAAGCACGGTAGAGCAGCACTACAAGGAGTGAAACTCCATGCTACAGTGGGGTGACTCCACAATGAGGTTCCTATATGTGGGGTGCTGCCCAGGAATAGGATAAAGCCTCGGCTTTGCAGGCCAAGTCACAGCGGCGTAGCACCGCAAATAGGCAGTTAGCCTAATGCTGTATATTAAATATAAAGAGGGGTGTAGTCAGTACTACAAAGAGGAGGAGTTCCTCATGTTACAGTGGCACGACACCACCATGAGGTACCCGGTTAGGGATAAAGCCTCGGCCTTGCAAGCTATGTCGTTGCGGCGTAACACCGTAAGGGAGCCTAAGGCTTCATGCTGGGTAGTTTGGCACTACAAAGAGGCGGTTGCCTCATGCTACTGTAGTATGACACTACCATGAGGTTCCCGGTACGGGGTAAGGCCTCGACTTTAAGCCATGTCATAGAGGCGTAGCACCGCAAGGGAAGCACAAAGCGTTTCATGCCATGTCTCTTTATAATGAACTCACCTATAGTGTATGACAGAGATATCAGGCCGTCTCTTGAGGGTAAACTTGTAGACACCCAAAATTATACACTGAAACCAGGCTGGCACAGGGCCTTTGATGTGTAGCCAGAAGCACATGTAACTACATTATGTGAGTGGAAAGAATTTCAGCTATGATGCAGAATTCAAGGCTTAGTCCATTCTTGTATTATAGTTTGATTTTTGACTCACGTGGGAAGATTCAAGTCTTAAGTGGCATCTATCCTAAAAGCATAATGGACAGTTACTGTGGGGAACACTCGTACTCATATATATAGATGTGGGGGATTGTTGGGTTTGTAGCCTTTTGTTTTGGTTTTTAGTCCCACATCGGCTAGAAAGGAATGTGTATCTCCACATATATGAGTCTTTTCTCTTTATGGAGATGCACATGTAGTGCACATGGGTGTGCCATGTGGATTAATTATTGATGGTATAAAGGCTTAATCAAATTAAGAAGCTGTAAGCTTTTTGCTCTTGGAAATTTATTTCCATGGAGCTAAGCTCCGTAGGAGCTTAGCGACTCGGACTCGGACTCGGACTCGGGCTCGGACTCGGGCTCAAGGGCTCATGAGGCGTAATGTGGCATTTTGTTGGCGCACTTTGCACTTAGCACGTCAGCATCGTCGCTAGGCACATAGTGCGCTTAAGTTACGCTCGTTGCGCGAGCCACTTGCGCGACCACGTTGCGCGGCCCGTTACGCGAGCCCAGTTACGCTGGCCCAGTTACGCAGCCCAGTACGCAGTCCAGTACGCCGAGTACGTGTAGTGTGCGCAGCGTACGCAGCGTGCGTAGAGTGCGCAGCGTACGCAGTGTGCGTAGGGTGCGTAGTGTGCGTAGGGTGCGTAAAAGGGGCTGTGTGTGTATGGCTGGCTGCATATTAGAGCGGGAACGGTTGCAGCAGTTGCGGCACGTTCAGGAGTGGTTCTGCCACTACCCTGAAGTTCAGGCAACTGCTTGGCAACCGCCCCGTGGGCTATATATGCAGGTTCTCTCCTCTCTCTGAGTGTAGTAGTAATCAGAATTCCAGGGAAAAACTCTAAGTGTTCTTTAACACAACAGAGTAGTGAGCATGTTCTTTAACACAAACACTAGTACTTTTTAGTACGCGTGGGTTCTGTTACTTCAAACAGAGAGAGAAGAGTAGAGCCATTGCCAGAGGAGTTCGCCGTCTTCCGAGGAGTCAGAAGAGCAGGAGTGTTCCAAGGTTTTCCGTCAAACTTGCTGGTTCCTGGGAGCTGTTCGCAGAGGGCGAATAAAGCTTTGAGCAACGGTGATAATTACCCCAGCATTTCCATTTCTCGTCTGTCATCCTTCTGTTGCCTTTAGCAGTTCTGTCAGTATCTTTTTTTTTAGAAGCCACTACTGCCAGTTTGCTACGATCATGAAAATCTCTTTAGATTATTCGTGTATTACGATATCTTTTTAGATCTCGTAATTTGCAGAATCCTTCTGGATCTCTGTTGCAAAACCTTCTTTAAGGAATTGCATTTGAAACGTTGTCTTTACAACTGTTTCAGTTTCTGTATTTTTCATCGAATAGCTTGCCCCGGCGTTCCCGGCAATAACAAGAAGTTTGTCATTGTACAATCAAATTTAAATCCTCAACAATTCTCCACTTTGATTGTACAATCAAACTTTTATTTTCAACCCCCCCACTTTGATTGTATAATCACTTAGTATGTCAAACACAACACAAAATAATATATTAATGATTACAAGAAAGTGCCGATAACTTAAACATTTAATTAGTACAAATATATCAAAGTTTTATTAAAGTTATTGGTAGCCTTAGGATTTAACCAGTTACTCTTTACAATAAAATCATATATCGTACAAATTACAATATTTGATTACAACAATTTCAAACATCGCTTTAGCACTTTTATGGGCATGTGCTAATCTCCTAGTTTCGTGAATGATCTAAAGAGTAGACCTCTAAACTCTTGTGAGAAGTGGCACCACTCTTATATTCACATGAAGTTGTTTCAGGGGGCCTCACTATTGTATTTTCATGCTTTACATGGTTAAATCTAATTTAATTTTGTTCTGATTATTCATGCGTGTTTGTATGGAATAGTTTCCTAGATACATCCTCTTGTGTATGTATGATATATTCATGCTTTGATAGAAAATGTACTTCCATCTTGAAGTTAAGTGTGCTCCTATTCAATCATGGGTAAGAGAAGGTTCACATAAACATAGTGGTTATTGGCCATGTCATTTCTGGAAAATCTACGACAATTAGACATCTTACTTACTCCATAGTTTGCAGTATCAGCCGATACGATACGATACGTCCGACGTCGATACAATTTGACATGTCCCAATCCGCTACTGACCGCTACCGATACCGACCAATACCGACATTTGAGGTCTCTTGTAGATAAAATTAAACAAAAAAGACCAATCTAAGGTTGTAAAAGTATGTGAATGAAGAAACTTATTTATCGCCTAATCAGGAAATGTTACTATGGTTTCATTCGTTTTCAAAACTACTAAGAAACAACACAGAAATATTTAAAATTATATCTAAACGTAAAAAAAAATATTTTTCTAAATTTTAATAACTTGGTTATAATTATGTCTCTATTAAACACTTATTTTTGTGAGGTTGGTTTACATCCTACAGTACTTTCTATCTTAACATGCAAAAACTAGATGAAGGTAAAGGTAAAATGATATATGTTACTGTAAAAGTTTCAAAGTCCCATCAATAGAACATACTAAAAAATTGAAATTTATAACAATAAAAGTAAAATATTGTCGATGTTTCAAAAATAAATGTTTTTCAATAGGTCATCTATTACTAGAAAAATAATTAAACGATATGAAACCCAAAGTTTTACAAAAGATGATCCATCTAATGCATTTTTGTCTGTACGAAAACACTGTTTTTATTGCCATTGAGTTTATGTTTTATGTTCTCTTTTCGGAGAAAACAGGTTTTTGAAATTTACTACTAAATGAAGCAGCTTATAGTTCCTAGTAGTTGGAGTTAGTATTTTGATATAAATTTTTGGTATGTAATAATCAGGACATCTGTTGAATTGTTTCTTGGTTGTAATATCCAAACTTTTGTAAGGTATTTGAGTGCAGTCTGGATGAGTCTTGGTTGGATAGTTACATATTTCCTCCAAAAAACTGCAGCATCTTAAACCAGTAAATATAGTGATATGTTAAGATATCCGTAACTGACAGTGTTTCATATGAATGTAATTTCCATAGTTTGCAGTATCGGTTGATACCGATTTGATACGACTGATACGATACGGTTTGTCATGTCCCGATCCGATACTGACCGATACCCGATACTGACAATACCGACATTGTGGGTCTCTTTTTCGGTCAATTCGGCAAAAAACATTGAACGAAAAAGACCAATCAATAAGGGTGTAAAAGAAAAAACTTATCTATCGCATGTAAACCAATCGGCATTGGTAACTACTATTTCATTCAATTTTAAAACTACTAAGAAACAACAATGAAAATACTTAAAATTATGCCTAATTGTATAACATATATTTTCTAAGATGTTTAATTTATTAATAATTATTTGTTTTCCAATACCAAAAAATCCGATACTCCGATCCTAGACTCAAAGGCATGGTATGATGAAATTGTGAAGGCAGTATCTTTCTGTTAATGCCGGGCACAATTTTTCGATGGAAAACTGAGAATTCGTAACAATTGTAAAAACAATCGTTATTACGTAACACTTCACAGAAGGTACGTAACAGAAATTCCACTAATGCAACACTTCACAGAAGGTGCACAGATTTCTACCAACGCATACGCTTCACCGAAGGTGCGCTAATAGAATTCTGATAAACGATTGCAACACTTCACAGAAGGTGCACAGATTTCTACCAACGCATACACTTCACCGAAGGTGCACTAATAGAATTCTGAAAAATGAAGAAGGAGACGGGCGAAAGATGGAAAAATCCTGCTGGGGTGAATGGTCACCGTTGCTCAAAGCTTTATTCGTCCCACACGAATAGCTTCCAGGAACCAGTAAGTTCGTCGGAGAACTTGGAACACTCTTGCTTTTCTGACTTCTCGGATGAACACGAACTCCCGTGCAAAACTCAACGCTGGTACAATACCTCTCTTCTCACAGCTTCTAAACACTTGTAAACTTTCTGTCTACTACTTGTGTATTAGTTCCTAACTGTGAGAGAGAAGGAGGAGACCTTATATAGGCCTCTGCAACAACTGCCCGGTTAGCACAATGTTAGGGACGTGGTAATAACCCCCGAACATGGAGCAACCGCTCAGAACATGCAAAGATACGTTCTGCCGCAAGTTGCGCTACTCGCGTAACCAGCGTGATTTGTACTTTACACACACAACCATTTTACGCAACCTGCGCACACTACGCACTCTACGCACACTGCGTACGCTGCGCACACTGCGCACTCTACGCATGCTGTACACGCCGCGCACACTGCGCGTACTGGGCAGCGTACTGGACTGCGTAACTGGGCCAGCGTAACTGGGCTCGCGTAACCTGGTCGCACAAGTGGCTCGCGCAACGAGCGCAACTTAAGCGCACTATGCGTCTAGCGACGATGCTGACGTGCTAAGTGCAAAGTATGCCAACAAAACTTCACATTACGCCTCATGAGCCCGAGTCCGAGCTCGAGCCCGATCCCGAGTCCGAGTCCTTGTCCGAGTCCGAGTCCGAGTCCTAGTCCAGTCCGAGTCCGAGTCGCTAAGCCCCTACGGGGCTTAGCTCCCATGGAAATAAATTTTCCAAGAGCAAAAAGCATGAATGCTTTCAATTGTTGATTTAGCCTTTTTTCCATTAGAAAAATAACCCCACATGGCACACCCATGTGCACCTCCACACCATATGTGCATCTCTAAACTAGCAAAGCTAAATATAGAGATACAAGTCCTTTGGTCTAGCCGATGTGGGACTAAAATTCTCTTTGAAAAAGACCAAAATCCAACAATCCCCCACATATCTCTATATATGCATAAGTGTTCCCGATAGTAACTGTCCATCATGTATTAGGAGAGATGTCGCTGACGACTTGAATCTTCCTGCATGGTTCAAACAACAGACTATAATACAAGAATGGACTAAACCTTGAATTCTGCATCATAGCTGAATTTTTTTTCACTCACATAATGTAGTTACATGTGATTCTGGCTACACATTAAAGGCCTGTGCCAGCCTGGTTTCAGTGTATAATTTTGGGCGTCTACAAGTTTACCCTCAAGAGACGGCCCGATATCTCTTTGTCCATACACTATAGGTGAGTTCATTATAAAGAGACATGGCATGAAGCGCTTTGCGCTTCCCTTGCGGTGCTACGCCGCTATGACATGGCTTAAAGCCGAGGCCTTACCCCGTACCGGGAACCTCATCGTAGTGTCATACTACTGTAGCATGAGGCAACCGCCTCTTTGTAGTGCCAAACTACCCAGCATGAAGCCTTAGGCTCCCTTGCGGTGTTACGCCGCAACGACATGGCTTGCAAGGCCGAGGCTTTATCACTAACCGGGTACATCATCGTGGTGTCGTGCCACTGTAACATGAGGAACTCCTTCTCTTTGTAGTGCTGACTATACCCCTCTTTATTTTTAACATACAGCATTAGGCTAACTGCCAATTTGCGGTGCTACGCCGCTGTGACTTGGCCTGCAAAGCCGAGGCTTTATCCTATTCCTGGGTAGCACCCCACATATAGGAACCTCATTGTGGAGTCACCCCACTGTAGCATGGAGTTTCACTCCTTGTAGTGCTGCTCTACTGTGCTTCATGTAAAGCACACCAGGCATTCACTCTGCCTGAGAACTCATTAAGGCAATTAAGCCAACCTTCCCACAGGAACCGTTTTTCACAGAAAACAACAGTAGACAACAGTGGTTATAGGTCCGTAACCTCTCCATGCCCAATAGAACATGTACCCACCCTTCCTGATATTCTTTCAGTTAATGGTCCTCCCTTGAACCAAAAGCTAGATGCCTAGTAGATAAATCCTTGAACTAATAGCATAAAACTTTATGGTAGGAATACAATAACTAATATCAAAATACCTTCAAGCCTATTTTACATGCTGAGTCATCGACCAGCTGGCGCTTAAGGCCCTTGGTGAATGGATCCGCCAGGTTTTCCTGACTCCGAACATCAATCACTGCAATTACACCTCTCTTAATAAGATCGTGTACTGCCCTGTGCTTTAACCGCACAGTCCTCTTCTTTCCGTTGAAGAGGTCATTTGATGCCACTACCGCAGTCGCTTGGTTGTCGCAGTATATCGGTATTGCCGGTATTTGCGTCCCAACCACTGAAAGATCATATATGAGCTCCTGAAGCCATTCTGCTTCCTCGGCTGCGGTGTCAAGTGCAAAGAACTCATATTCCATGGATGACCGAGAGCATTGTCAGCTTCTTCGACTTCCATGATATAGCAGCTCCACCCATTGTGAAAATATATCCACCTGTGGACCTCTCGCTCTCAAATCTGAGCACCAGCTGACGTCACTGAAGCCTTCCACTACCTGCGGATCTCCGCTGTAGTACAGTGCATATGTCTGAGTCTTCTTGAGATATCTCATAACCCGTTTCACAGCCTTCCAGTGTTCAACACCAGGGTTGCTCGTAAAACGACTCAGCATTCCCACGACGAAAGCTATGTCAGGCCTTGTGGCAGTAGTAGCATACATCAAACTCCCGATTACGCTTGCATACTCCAGCTGTCTGACGCTTTCCCCTGAATTAGGCTTCAGCTTCATATCACACCTGTATGGCGTATCGATCCCTGGAAGATCCCGATACCCATAACGAGTGATCATTTTCTCAATATAATGAGACAGTGACAGCGCTAGTCCAGTGTCTGTCCGGATGATCTTGATCCCTAAGATCACATCAGCTTTCCCCAAGTCCTTCATACTGAACTTGCTCGAGATGAACCTCTTTGTCTCCGTGACACAGCTCATATCCGTACCTAGGATAAGCATGTCGTCCACATACAGACAAACGATCACACCTCTTCCATCAGCAAAATTCGTGTAAAGACACTTGTCCGTCTTGCTGACCATGTAGCCATTTGACCTTATAATCTTGTCAAATTTCTCATGCCACATCTTGGAAGCCTGTTTAAGACCGTACAAAGATTTCACCAACTTACAGACTTTGTCTTCAAGACCCTTGACGACTCCCTCTGGTTGTTGCATATAAATCTCTTCGGTCAGCTCGCCATTTAGGAAAGCCGTTTTCACATCCATCTGATGTATCATCATCTTATGTATCGCTGCGAGAGCAATCAACATTCTGATGGTAGTCATCCGGGCTACTGGAGCATACGTGTCAAAGTAGTCGATTCCCTGCTTCTGAGAAAACCCCTTGGCTACTAGCCTAGCCTTGAACTTATCAATAGTTTCGTCTGCTTTCATCTTCTTCTTGAAGATCCATTTGCATCCGATGGATTTCGCTCCTTCAGGAAGATCAACCAACACCCAAGTGTTATTTGAGGTGATAGAATCAATTTCATTGTCAATCGCCTCCTTCCAGAAAACTGCATCTCTGGTCTTCATCGCCTCATCATAGGTAAGCGATCTGCTTCCACATGATAGGTGACAAAGTCACTTCCAAAGTCCTTCGGCCTCCTCACACGCTTAGCTGACGGCTCAGCTTGTTCTGGTTTAATTGTTGTTTCAACAACATCTTCTTGGACCACATCTTCATTGAAGACTTTAGTTTGCTGCGTACCCTCATTGTTCTCCGGTACATCCGTATGTACAATATTCTTGTGCCTTGCAAATTTGTCTTCAAAATATTCTGTATCGCGAGATTCAATATATGATTTGACTCAATATCAAAAATCTTCGAGCATCACTCTTCTCGGCATACCCCAAGAAGATCGTCTTAGTAGTCCTTGTCCCAAGCTTCTGAATCTTCAGATCTGGAAGCTTGACATATGCCAGACACCCCCACACTCGAATGACATTCAAGTTAGGTCTGACCTTGAACCAGAGTTCATAAGGAGTAACGTCTGAAGTTGCATGGGGCACTCTATTTAGAATAAAAGTGACCGTCAATGCAGCTTCACCCCAGTAGCACTTAGGAAGGCCAGCAGTCAACAACATTGAGTTAATTATTTCTGTTAACGTTCTGTTCTTCCTCTCTGCTACTCCGTTTGATTGAGGAGAGTACGGAGCCGTAGTCTCATTGATAATTCCATGTTCTTTGCAGAACGATGCAAATTCATGAGACCTGTACTCCCCACCTCGATCACTTCTTATTCTTTTGAGTTGTTGTCCAGTCTGCCGCTCAGCTTCGGCTCTGAACTCCTTGAACTTCTTGAATGCTTCGTCTTTAGCCTTAAGCAAGTAAACGAACGCATACTTTGAGAAGTCATCGATGAAGGTTATGAAATACTTCATCCCGACCTTTGTGGAGAACTGTTTGAAGTCACAGATATCAGAGTGTATTAACTCCAGAAGATCTGTACTTCGATTAATCCGAGGAAAGGGTTTCCTTGTGATCTTAGTTTGAGCACAAACTTCACATTTCTCTACCTTACCCCCACATTTGAAGATAAGTCCTAGACTAGACATTCTGTTTATTCGTTTACAATGAACATGTCCTAGCCTATTATGCCACAACTCAAGAGTATAAGCAGAAGGAGTGACTTTATTAATTACATTAATTACATTGGACTGATTTACAACTGAATTTTAAACATTCCTTCGGTATAAAAAGCTTTTCCGAAATATGTTCCCCTGATAGACATCACCATCTGGCCAGCATTGATGTCCATCCTGAGACCTGCGTTGCAGAGTAGGCCTCCTGAGATCAGGTTCTTGGCGATAGCAGGTACGTGCTTCATGCCTTGAAGCGTCAGAGACTCCCCCGAAGTCAGCTTGAACACCACCGTCCCGATCCCGAGCACTTCAGCTTGTGTCTGGTTCGCCACCATAACTACATCAGAAGTAGGGGTGTAGGTGGTGAACCACTCTTTGCTGGAGCAAACGTGGCAGGTGGCTCCAGTGTCTACCCACCAGTCTACATCAGTTCCTACCGCATCAACCTGCACAATCATAGAAACAATATCAGTGATCATAGTTACCTTACTAGGCTCTCCTTGCTCCGATTGCTTGGCTTTTGCTTTGCACTCATTCTTAAAGTGGCCCTTGTTGCCACACTTGAAGCAAGGCATTTGAGACTTTGGCTTTTTTTCTTGAAAGAAGTTCCTTTGACTTTTAGATTGTCAGGGTCCTTCTTCTTGTTGTGGGAAGTCTCCTGCTTTCCCCTTGGTTCCTTGGTATGAACCATATTTGTAACGCCCCAGAACCAGAATACTGGAGAGCGGGGGCGTACATAGCCAGCTACGTATATTGAAGTGCAACCCACCTCACTATACGGTCATGGCTGTCTAGATACATGAGGGTTTAACTACAAGCCAACAGTCTCTTATGGTCATGAACAAGCCTAGTGTCTCAATCACAAGCAAGTAAGTAAGTGCTACAAGATGTAAGATCACCAAATATACAATGGTAAAGCGTCCCAAACATTACATATTCAGCTGATCATGAAGCTAGTCGTTACAAAATATCAGGACTAGCAAGAGTTTAGTCATACATGATCAACCCTAGGATCCGTCAATCATGTTACAGCCCGTAGGCAGACAGTAAATAAGGTACAATACGAGCTAACACGTGCTCGTCGGCTAAACGCTCAAAAGAATAATTTTACAATAAAGTGGGAGGACAAAAAAAACCCACTCGTTGCCAGGGTTACGTCTGGTGGTCACCATCTGGCTGGAAGACAGGTGGATCCTCTGGTGCTGCTCCGATATCTGGCCACACAAAACCAGCTGGGTCAAATCCCAGAAAGAGCAAGTGCCACAAAGGAGGCTTCACTTAGGAACTAAAACCAGCATATCACAATAGAATATAAAATAATAAATAAAGAATTGATAATAATAGAGATAATAACAGTAAACTGAGTACGAGAAAACCATTCAAGTAGCTAGGTCACAACCCTTAAACCAAACAAGGACCGGGGTTGTAACCCTTCACTTGAATAGAAACCCGTCTCAAATACTATTGGTACAATGAAGACAATAACGAGGATAGGACACAGAACTGCTCCGGAAGCCAGGTTACAACCCTTAAACCAAACAAGGACCGGAGTTGTAATCCTTCGCCTGAACAGATCTGGACCCCTGATCTTTATTGCTAAGGCCACTATAAATAATCATTGATAAGGTAACAAGACAATAAACGAAGAGAGGACACAGAACTGCTTCGGGAGCCAGGTTACAACCCTTAAACCAAACAAGGACCGAGGTTGTAACCCTTCGTCTGAACAGAACTGTCACGACCCGCACACGTGAGGGTACGAGCACGTAACAACGCCCAGCCTACGCCGCAGTGTCGACGGTAGAACGCTGTCCTAGGTTACTATCTAATCAACAACTCATGCAATTATATAATGTACTTGTCAAAACTCAACTCCGAACGGAGGACAAGTATAGATATAATGAATCTCAATCACAGTCTAAGAACGATAACATATCACAGAAGTTATAACTAAAGGCTAAATAACAGAAATAAATCCACAACTAAATAATATAATCTCAGACAATCTCAACTACAAACTCCACTTATACACAACTCCAGTTCTAAAACACAAAAGCTAAACAACAACTAGCTAATCTCCCAATCACTCCTGAGTGTCGGGGCCATAGGTAGCTAAACCATCTCCACAGTAATATGTAGGACATGTGTCCTCAGGGCAATCATCTGTAAAATTTACAACAGGTCCAGTCAGGACAGGAATGAGTACAACTCATCAAGAAAACCCAAGTAAATGACAGGGAACTATAAAGCAGTTATATACAGTTTTATGATGAATATGGCAGTTTATATATAGGTGATGGTATGAAGAACAGATAAGATACAAGGAAAGTAAGTAACTAAAATAAGAGAAGAATGATGACATGAAGACTGTAAAATAAATCTAGCTGAACTAAAGTAACATAATGAGTCCAGGCAGTAAATATAAAACAAGTGTAAAACTATTATAAATCCAGTACGAGATGAATCTAATACAAGATGAATCCAGTACAAGATGATTCTAGGTAGTGATCAAGAATCCAGGTGAGTCCAGCTATTCTAACAGTGTGTTTTAAAATACCGAGATCGACATGTAAACGGCTGTGGGTAATCAGACACATCTCTCACTGATCAGGCGAGAGACGGCTATGCTTCCAATAGATTCCAGTTGGAGATTCCAGATTTGGGGTATGTCTACATGTCTTACTCAATATTTCCCCGCCCCGCAATACAAATGAATCCAGAATTCGACACGAGAATCGAGATGAGTCCAGCCAAAATATGATGATTCCAGAAATAGATTCCGGAATGATTTCAGTGATTCTAGTAATAGAGGCCAGATAAGTAAGGTATGTGTGTCGCATACATAAATCTAGAAATATCCATACGTGTGGTATCAGAGAATCACATAAAACTAAATAGAACTGAAATACAGTAACTGGCAAATAAATAAGAGAACTATCAGAGAATGTACTCGCCTGATACTCTGAAAAGAGTAGTGTAATGTCAGATGTCTGCACCGGAGTCACAATGTCCTATAAGAACAGTATAAGTTATAATGTGTTCAAAATAAGACAGATGATTTTTATGATGCATCTACATGATTTCTAGGTCAATCTAGGTCAAACTTAGACTAACTAAGGTTTTGGTCAACATAGACTAGTCAACAAGGTTATTAGGTTAAGGGTCAACCATTAACAATCTAAGTCAACTCTATAGGGCTAACTCCAAACAATTCATAAGCTATCATAACTTAGAATACCTAAGATACCATACTACAAGGCTAAGGTATAACCAATTATTCATACTAGTATATCACACATAATATATATAAATACCAATCTTGAATCTATAGTTAAGCTAAGCCCATACTCTAACTCAAATCATGAAACAACTCCTAAGTATCCCACTTAACCCCATACATATCTTAATCTACTTAGGACTATCCACATAACCTATGTGGTCAAACCTAAACCAATTAGTTAGTAGTCTATGGTTTAGTCAACTTAGTCAACTAGTCCCCTTTAAGTCCATCTAAGCCCCTCTTTCTAGGTCAATTAGGTCATGGTTGACCTATAGTTGACTTTGGTCAACCATGGTCAACAATCTAGTCAAACTAGGTCTACTAGACCTAATGGTCAATTCTAACTTGCTACTAACCATAGGCTAGTAATCCTAGGGCACCAAGACATATATTCAATATATGTATACACATAGGCCATAGGCTAAGACATCAAGCTATATCATATATACATATCTAATTTATATATACCCAACTATATAACCCATATATAATACAATATATAATATATCCATATATATGTAACTAATATAGCCAATATATACCAATATATAACCTAACTATGTATATAATACCTATATATATATATATAATATAATATATATATATATAATACTCTATATATATATGTATACAACATATATTGAGAGAGAGTGAAAAGGAGTGAGAGTGTGTGTGTGTACAAGAGTGAGTGAGAGTGTGAGGGTGTGAGGGTTAGGGTTAGGCAGTGGTGTGTGTGTGTGAATAGTGTGTGTGTACACAGCAGGGGGGGTTAAACTCAGGAAAAAACTGATAAAGGAGCACAAGCATACACACATACACTACATATATACATATCACCTATACATACCTATATATATACATTTACATACACATACACATACACATACCCACACACTCATATACATATATATACATATATAGTTATATACACGTAAATACATATATATATATATATATATAATATATATATTATATATATATATATATATATATATACCAATCAAAATCAATTTGAAATCGGATTTTAAAATCTGGGAAATACAAGATATTAAGAGGTTACTGTGCAGTGAAGGTAATTTGGGGAAAACCCAAATTCAACCCAAAAATAAACTAAAACCTATATCTAATGGTTGGTAAACCTAGCCCCACATGTATACGTGTCATAGGGGTCCCTAGGTACCCCCACGACATGACACAACGTGTCCAAGAGTAAAAAATCCAAATCGGGTAAGTTCCAGACACTGCAGTGTCACAGCGTCGTGCACAGGTTCACGTGCGTGTAGGACACGACACAAGTGTCCTAGAGTCTCGTGGTCACGTGTCCAGGTTCGCCTAGGGTCAGGCTACACACCTTGGACCCTGACACGAGCCCACATGTCGTCGTGTCCACGTGCGAAGCGCGTATCAGTCGAGAAAACTCGACTGATGCACACTGCTATGCGCAGCATCGTGTAGTGAGTCGAGTGGCTCGTGGACACGACACGAGCCACGTGGGGCCTCGTGGTCATGTCTACGTGTAGCCCGTGTTGGGCTACACACTCATGTCAACATGAGGTGTCCACAACGTGTCCAGAGTCGACACGACGCATGTGTCAGTGAGGAAAAACGGGTTCGTGCAGTGCAGTGCATGACCCGTGCGAACGCGATTACTTCGCGCACAGTGAACGAAAGTTCGTGAAATTTTGTGTGGGTGATGTTAGTGGGTGCCCGCATGTCCCCACAAATTTTTGTGGTGTCTCGTGTCGTGTCGTGTCCGCAATGGCACCCGTAGCAGGACAGCCGCACGGGACCAGTGTGCAGTGTCGTGCGGCGATGCGTGTCCGATTTGGACACGAATCTTCCACAGAAATGTGCTCAGTAGGACACGAAATCAATAAACACATATAAAACAATATTTCCATTCAAATAGTTTTCAAAAACAACATAAAAATTTCCTTTGAGGTATTTCGTCGAACACCTAACATACGCTATGATACGTGTCCGATACGGACACCAAACGGACACGAAATCCACCCAAATTCGAGGTACAGCTAGGGGACACCTAAACCTAGCCTAATATACAAAGAAATCAAAATAATAATGTAATTTAAAGGGTTTTACCTATAGGTGCAATTTGCATGGAAAAGCTCCAAATGGGGAGTGTTCTTCTTGATGGCCAAATGCTCCAAATTGATCCCAAACTGAAATAGCTCTCCACCAACAGTCCATAAACTTAAATTAGAACCCAATGCAAAAGACTAGGATGAAAAAGGAGATCAAATAAATAAAATGGGAATATTTAGAAGGGAGAAAATATATTTCTTTTCTCCAAGTGTTGGAATGAAAATAAAAGAGGCAATAACTCAAGGAGGAGATTATTTATAGGGAGGGGAGCCCTAGTGGCTGGTCATAGGCTCAAAAATTAGGGTTAGGGTTCACTAAGTGGCCCATGGGCTTAAGTCATGATCAATCAAATCATTAAGTCATAAGTCATTTCATGAAATCACAAGCCATGACTTAAATTCACTAAACCAAATCTCTCATTCTAAAACTATTCTCTAATGACTAAAATAGGTTAACTTAAGTTAGACTAGGGTCACCATGGCTAGGGTTAGCTTCTAAGCTAGGTCTCAACAAGTCATGGTCAACTAGAATTCACCAATTCAATAAATCACCAAATAATTCAAATAAGTCAAAATGACCAAATTATCCCTAGACTAAAAATAATAATTAATCATCCTAATGACATGGTTAGGCTCTAGGTCATGCAGTCTCTAGGGTTTCACTAGCAGCACATCAAAATTACAAGTGATGACTTAAACCAGTTTTTA
The DNA here is from genome assembly GCA_029216955.1 of Iris pallida. Lineage (NCBI taxonomy): Eukaryota > Viridiplantae > Streptophyta > Magnoliopsida > Asparagales > Iridaceae > Iris > Iris pallida. The sequence continues at coordinate 15,285,650 of JANAVB010021799.1, forward strand.
AATAGTTTAAAAATTATTAAAAATTACTAAAAATCATAATGTGAATCAAATATCAATAGTTAATAATTATAATTACAAAATTTTAAAATTACCCTCCTCTGGAAAACTGGGTGTTACAAGAACTGGACCCCCGATCTTATTGTTAAGGCCGGTATAAATAATTAATCATGCTTGTTGAAGTAAGGTAAAACATGATGAGCATGGCATGGGGTGCAATAAGATAATAAACGAAGAGAGGACACAGAACTGCTCCGGGAGCCAGGTTACAACCCTTAAACCAAACAAGGACCGGGGTTGTAACCCTTCGCCTGAACAGAACTGGACTCCCGATCGTTATTGTTAAGGCAAGCATCAATAATCATGTCATGTTACAATCTTGCACAGGATCAGGATAAGACTAAGCTGGAATAAACTCCATCCAATCAATCACAGCCAATCAAGACGGCTGATACGTTGAACTAACTAGGGTTATCACAGCCTAGTTACTAGCAAGATACAATAAGATTATCCCAACAGCCACAAGCCCTGCAGACCATCCGGTTATCCGGGTCGAATATCCGTTTATGAAGGGTGCACCACATGACTGTGTGCTGGAAATGTGCCCTACTCGTCGGTAGGGTACAAGTCCACTTAATGCACCCAGATAACGGGATTGCCTGTAGCTGGGAATCTCTTCATGACTACTGAATCATTCTAGTTAATTAGCCTTAGTCAATTTCAGTAGGTACTCCTGACCGTAGTACTCAGGGATCCCCATCCTAGACATGATGCGACAGTATCAGTTTATTTGTACAAACACAATCGTCCACGGTGTCCAGGTCTTTCATACTTGTCATGTCGTGCTAGCTGTCGTAACAACATATCAGGTGTATCATATCAGGGTTACTTATCAAGTGCGCCACGACGGACCACTATCGTGTTTTATCCTTACATCATCATAAATGAGAAAAACTTACATAAATAGTTAGTAACATATTCTGGAAGCCAAGAAAAAGATCTACAACTTTTATGTTGGGAGTTGAGAGAAATTCTGGCCATAAATCAGCCAAATAGGACAAGAAAAACAACCAAATTAGACACTATGCGGCCAAGGGTGAATTGGGGGCTCATGCGGCAGTAGATGGGTACTCATCTATGTGGCTGAGTAAGTGGATACCCATCTATGCGGCTGAGTGAAATGAATCTCATGCGACTGGATAAGTGGGTACCCATCTATGCGACTGAGCAAGTGGGTACCCATCTATGCGGCTGGGTGAATAAATCTCATACGGCTGAGTAAGTGGGTACCCATCTATGCGGCTGGATGAATGAATCTCATGCGGCTGAGTGAATGAATCTCATACGGCTGAGTAAGTGGGTACCCATCTATGCGGCTGAGTAAGTGGGTACCCATCTATCCGGCTGGGTGAATGAATCTCATGCGGCTGAGTGAATGAATCTCATGCGGCTGAGTAAGTGGGTACCCATCTATGCGGCTGAGTAAGTGGGTACCCATCTATGCGGCTGGGTGAATGAATCTCATGCGGCTGAGTAAGTGGGTACCCATCTATGCGGCTGAATAATTGGGGACCCATCTTCTCAGAAAACCTGAGAAGGATGGCCATAGAACCCTTAGCTTCCAAGCTCCATAAAACCTTCACCGTAAGTCCAAATTTGGACTTCCATAGGTCAAAATGGGGTAGAACGAAATTCTCTACAACATGGAACCATCAAAACTTGGAAATAACAATGTTAAGTAGATCAAAACCCAAGAAATCCAAAAATACTATAAACTTAGATCTACACAAATTGAGCCATGGAAATTAAAAATGCCATGTATTAAAGTATTTTAGAATGATGTGAAGAAGAGAATAGAACAATAAAATTTGTGTTCCTCCATGAAGCAAGATGCACTTGCCTAAGCTCTCTCTCTCACTCTCCTGGTGGTTGAAGAAGTAATGGTGGAGAAGAAGAAGTAAATGAAGAGAGAGAATAAGGGGAATGGATTAAATAAGAAGGGTGGTGGTAGGTAGGAGGGTTCACTTTAGCCCATGATGAACCAAAGTAAACCAAGCCAGCCGAACCAACCCAAGAATAAACCAGCTAATGAAATGCTAGAATAAATTAACATGGAGACATACAATACGGGTCAAATTACGTATACGTATACCAAGATACGCAATACGAACCACAGGCATTACAACTCTACCCACCTTAAAAGAATTCTGTCCTCAGAATTTAATTAAGAGGCTAGAAGGACAAGAACAAGCTATACTATCACAGGCAAGCTATACTAGACAATCAATTAATCAACCAATCAATCATGCAAGCAAGGAATCGAAGACATGAGACATAAGGAAGACATTATACCTCACGAGTCAAACATGTCGGGATATCGCGATCGGATATCATCCTCACGCTCCACGTTGACTCACCCAAAGAGTGATGACCCCAAGCAACTCGGACTAACTTGATAGTCTTGTTCTTGAGTGTCTTCTCTCTTCGGTCCAATATAGACACGGGACTCTCCTCATACGAAAGGTTGGTACCAACAACCAATTCCGAATGATCCAGGATATGGCTCGGGTCTGGGATATACCGTCGCAGTTGGGATACATGGAATACATCATGCACCTCACGTAGCGATGGTGGAAGAGCGAGACGATAGAATACATCTCCTATTCGCTCCAGAATATCGAACGACCCTATATACCTAGGACTAAGCTTTCCTCATACGCCGAAATGAATGACGCCGCGGTTAGACGAAATCCTCAGGAATACATGGTCGCCGACAGAAAACTCAAGAGGGCGCCGATGAGAATCGGCCTAATGACGCTGGCGATCTTGGGCAACTCGAAGATGATCTCTGACTCTTCTGACCACTTCAACGGTCTGAGCAATCATTTCTGGACCAAGCATCTGCCTCTCTCCAACATCGTCCCAGGCTAGCGGAGATCGGCACTTCCTACCATACAGTGCCTCGAACGGTGCCATCTAGATACTGGTCTGGAAACTGTTGTTGTACGAGAACTCCACCAGGTGCATGTGATCTTCCCATGAACCACCGAAGTCGAGTTTACATGACCACAACATATCTTCAAGAGTCTGGATCGTGCGTTCCGACTGGCCATCTGTCTGTGGATGATATGCTGAGCTGAACTGGATGAGTCCCCAAACTCTCTTACAGGCTACGCCAAAAGTACGACATGAATCTCGAATCTCTGTCCGAGGTGATACTGATTGGTACTCCGTGCAATCTGATAATCTGCCGAAGATACATCTCCGCTAGCTGAGCCGTCGACTGACCCACTCTGAACGGAGAAAGTGAGCCACCTTCGTGAGCCTGTCTATGACAACCCAAATAGCGTCTCTGCCTGCCGGGGATCTAGGCAATCTAGTCACAAAATCCATGGTTATATGCTCCTATTTCGACTCTGGAATTGGCAATGGTTGAAGTAGTCCAGCTGGTCTCTGATGTTCAGTCTTAACTTGTTGGCAGACTAAACAACAAGAGACAAACCGGGCTATCTTCCTCTTCATGCCATTCCACCAAAAGTGCTGACGGATATCACGGTACATCTTCGTACCACCGGGATGAATGGAATACTGCGAACTGTGGGCCTCTGCCATAATCTCCTGTCTGATATCTCTACTGGGTACACAAAGACGCTTCCCATGTCGAAGGATACCGTCTTCATGGATACATAACTCTGGTCTTCGTCCTGCCTCATACTCTGCTCTGAGTCGCTGAAGCTTGGAATCTGCTGACTGCGCCATCCGGATCCTCTCGATGATAGTGGACTGAACTTGTATGCTAGCCATCAATACCACACTGGTAGGAAGGACAACTTCTATATCCATCTTCTGAAGATCGGCTAACAGCTCTGGTTGTGCTGTTAGGAAATAAACTCCGGCTCTCCTGCTCAATGCATCTGCAACGACATTGGCCTTCCCTGGGTGATACTGCGGGTTGACATCATAATTCACAAGTAGCTCCAGCCACCTCCTCTGACGCATGTTAAGATCCTTCTGGGTGAACACATACTTCAGACTCTTGTGGTCGATGAAAATCTCTACCCTATCTCCATATAGGTAGTGCCTCCATAACTTAAGTACAAATACTACTGCTGCCAACTCTAAGTCATGGGTTGGATAATTCCTCTCATGATCACGAAGTTGTCATGACGCATAAGCTATTACCTTCCCATGCTGCATCAGAACACATCCTAAGCCTCTTCCTGAAACATCACAATCACTGAGAATCCTCCAGTTCCATCTGGAAGCATGAGAATAGGAGTCGTCATCAAGCCTCGCTTCAACTTCTCAAAGGAATCCTGACATTCTGCTGTCCAAGCAAACTGCACATCCTTGCGGGTCAACTGGGTCAATGGCGCTGAAATTCGAGCAAAGTCTGAAACAAATCGCCGGTAGTAACCGGCCAATCCAAGAAAACTACGGACTTCTGCCACTGTGCTAGGCACCGGCCACGTTTCAATGGCCACGATCTTCTGGGGATCCACTTCTCCTCCTCATCTGGTAATGATATGCCCAAGTACGAAATGCGATCGAGCCAGAACTCGTATTTACTAAACTTGGCATACAACTGGTGTTCCCTGAAAATTTGGAGGACGATTTGAGATGCTGCTCATGCTCCGCCTCACTCTTGCTGTAGACCAGGATGTCGTCCAGGAACACAATCACGAACTGATCCAAATAAGGTATAAAGATACGATTCATGAGGTCCATGAATACTGCTGACGTATTGATTGCTCCAAATGGCATCACAAGGAACTCCCAATGCCCATACCTAGATCTGAAAGCTGTCTTCGGGATGTCCTGCTCTCTGACTCTGATCTGATGGTATCCTGATCGTAAGTCGATCTTTGAAAACACTTGTCCCTTGGAGTTGATCAAACAAGTCATCTATCCTCGGGAGAGGGTATTTGTTCTTGATTGTCACTGAGTTCAAGGTACGATAATCTACACATAACCTGGACGTACCATCCTTCTTTTTCACAAGAAGCATCGGGGCCCCAAGGCGATCCACTAGCACGAATGAATCCCTTGGTTCTGAGTTCTTCAATCATCTTGTACAGTATCTCTAGCTCTGACGGTGCCATCCTGTAGACTCTCTCTGACACTGGGGCTGTTCCGGAAATCAAGTCGATGGTAAACTCGATCTCTGCTCTGGCGGCATCCCTGGAAGCTCTTCTGAAAAAACATCTGGAAACTCTTCGACTATCCGAGGCAACTGCACTGCTGCTACTGCCATCCGCAACACTGGAGGAGAAGGTTCAACTTCGCCTCGGAGAAGAAAAACTCCGGCTCGCCTGGAATGCTAAAAATAACCCTGTCAATGTGGCAGTCTATCCTAGCATACTGGTCCCTCAACCAATCCATCCCTAAGACCACATCATAATCGGCCATCGGAAACTCTATCAATCGAGCAGGGAATTCTCTACCGCTAACTACGATCCGACACGAGAAAAATACCCTATCTACTCCGACAAGTCCTTTACCAGTAAGTATATTGAGCCTTACTGATAATGACTCGGGCTCCAGTCCTACCCGTGTCGCGAATCGTGCAGATATAAATGAATACGAGGCACCAGAATCAAATAATACTGAAGCTGAAAAGGTGTTGACGAGAATAGTACCTGCCACCACCTCACCTGGTGCTATTCCTTCTTCTACCATGGTCAAAGCCAGCACTTGACCATGTCCTCTGGGTGCGGGTCCCCTCTGCTGAAAATTCCTCTGCCTGCTCTGGATCAGGGCTTGGGCTTGGACATACTGCTGTGGTCTCTACTGCTGGAATGCCTGGGCCTGTGTCAGCAACGGCCTCGAGAACGGGTACTGCAGCTGCTGCTGTACTGGTACTGGTCCTCTAACTGAAGGACTAGAGAAGGCCGACGAACTCCTCCTGTTCGGGCAGTTCCCAATCCTGTGGTCCGGGGCACCACAAACAAGCACAAATCTTGTGCTCTGCGACACTCTGATACCACATGTCCTGGCTTCCCGCAGTATGAACATCCCACTGCGAAGACTGCTTCTGCTGCTGAGGGGCGTCGGGGTGGAATGCTGAATCGACGTCACTGAGGTCGCCCGCCTCGGAGCTCCAATAGTCAAAGCCCTGGCTGCCGGGGCTGGTGCTGATGACTGATTCATCTGGCGGTGAGATCGCTTCCGACCTTCGGTCCTATCCACGATTCTCTGGGAGGTATACTCATGCCTCCGGGCTGCTCTCAACACTGCATCAAAAGTCTGATGCTCAAACTGCTCTACTGCCAAAAAATCTCTAGGTGGAGCCCCTGCTAGAACCGCTGGGCTCTATCGAACTCGGTTGCCACCAAGGTGGGAGCAAACCGACTAAGCCTGGAGAACTCGGCCGCATATCCATCGACCGTCCTGCCCATCTGCTTCAGATTGGTGAACCTCGTCTGTAGATCATACCGAGCTACAGCATCAAAATACTTGGTCTGGAATCTCTCCCTGAATACTGCCTATAAATAGGGGCCACTAATCCATCGGCCTGCGCTGCCCACCAGCTGCGGGCAAGATCTAGTAATTGCAGGCGCACCACGGCCACCTTTTTGTTGTCTGGAGTCCTGGCTGCTTCTAGAATCACCTCTGTGTCCTGAAGCCAAGCATCTGCGACGATCGCATCTTCACTGCCGTCGAAGAAGGGGGGTTCAAGCGCTTGAAGCTGTTGGCCGCGCTATTACCCTGATGACCTCCTCTGGTCAAAGCATCTGCCACCGCCTGGTGCAAGGCATCTCCGCGACGATCCTGGGAAGCTAATAGGGACCTGATGAGACCCACCAAAGTGCCATCATCAGGCTATGCTGGCTGGACGGGCTGAATTGGTGATTCTCCTCCGGTAGGCATGACTCTAGAGGCTACTCCTGAATGTTGGGCTTGATCTCGGGTTGCTGCTGGTCCGCAGGAGGTGCTCCGCCTTGCTGATTGGTAGGTCCAGGAATAATGCCGCTGAAGAAGACGACATAGGAAATAATAAGAAAGGACCAGGACAGATCAACGATACAAGCATGTGATCAGGTCAAGATTACAGGGATCCAGAAGATACGAGCAGAGATCAAGGGCGAGTACTGATTGAGACATCTATTCGGTAAACCCTCACATATCTTGATTTACAAGACCTGTATGGGCACCACTTAATCCATGTAATGCTCCAGAACCATAATACTGGAGAGCGGGGCGTACATAGCAGCTACGTATATTGAAGTACAACCCACCTTGCTATACGGTCACGGCTGTCTAGATACATGAGGGTTTAACTACAAGCCAACAGTCTCTTATGGTCATGAACAAGCCTAGTGTCTCAATCACAAGCAAGTAAGTAAGTGTACAAGATGTAAGATCACCAAATACAATGGTAAGGCGTTCCAATATTACATATTCAGCTGATCATGAAGCTAGTCGTTACAAATATCAGGACTAGCAAGAGTTTAGTCATACATGATCAACCCTAGGATCCGTCAATCATGTTACCCGTAGGCAGACAGTAAATAAGGTACAATACGAGCTAACACGTGCTCGCCGGCTAAACGCCTCAAAAGAATAATTTTACAATAAAGTGGGAGGACAAAAAGAAACCCACTCGTTGCCAGGGTTACGCCTGGTGGTCACCATCTGGCTGGAAGACAGGTGGATCCTCTGGTGCTGCTCCGATATCTGGCCACACAAAACCAGCTGGGTCAAACCCCAGAAAGAGCAAGTACCACAAAGAGGCTTCACTTAGGAACTAAAACCAGCATATCACAATAGAATATTAAAGATAATAAATAAAGAACTGATAATAATAGAGATAACAACAGTAAACTGAGTACGAGGAAAACCATTCAAGTAGCCAGGTCACAACCCTTAAACCAAACAAGGACCGGGGTTGTAACCCTTCACCTGAATAGAAACCCGTCTCAAATACTATTGGTACAATGAAGACAATAATGAAGAGAGGACACAGAACTGCTCCGGAAGCCAGGTTATAACCCTTAAACCAAACAAGGACCGGGGTTGTAATCCTTCGCCTGAACAGATCTGGACCCCTGATCTTTATTGCTAAGGCTAGTATAAATAATCATTGATAAGGTAACAAGACAATAAACGAAGAGAGGACACAGAACTGCTCCGGAAGCCAGGTTACAACCCTTAAACCAAACAAGGACCGAGGTTGTAACCCTTCGTCTGAACAGAACTGGACCCTCGATCTTTATTGTTAAGGCCGGTATAAATAATTAATCATGCTTGTTGAAGTAAGTAAAACATGACGAACATGGCATGGGGTGCAATAAGATAATAAACGAAGAGAGGACACAGAACTGCTCCGGGAGCCAGGTTAAAACCTTAAACCAAACAAGGACCGGGGTTGTAACCCTTCGCCTGAACAGAACTGGACCCCGATCGTTATTGTTAAGGCAAGCATCAATAATCATGTCATGTTAATCTTGCACAGGATCAGGATAAGACTAAGCTGGAATAAACTCCATCCAATCAAT